>JANJGK010000030.1:22759411-22874411 GCA_039081455.1 Macrobrachium rosenbergii
ACAAAGATTTTGCAGATATATTGAGATGGAGATTTTGGAAGAAACTTGCTGAAATCTTTTGATATTCAGCAAATGAACCATTAGAGCTAAAAGAACACTTTGAGAATTAGAAAATGGACAACGAAAACAACTAGCATCACTGTAAGCTATTCGGATGTAGAAGTAGAATTCATGAACATTTTTTTATACTCCACCAATGCCTTTAAAACCATGAAGTACTTACAATAGCATAACTTATCTTGTTTGAATGTACAGTATAACCTATCTTGTTTGAATTTAATGTACTAGGAGAAGGAAAACTACACTAGAATAAGAAAACGAGTGCAGATCCTGAAGTGTCTCAGGAGAACCAAACTGCACCCTTGAAAACCCAGCAGACGAGGAGACCTAAGAAGTGAGAAACAAATTCAGCTGATGGAGTAAGAAAATAGTCTCACATTTCTTGTGAGACGGAGAATCTCTCTCTCTCTCTCTCTCTCTCTCTCTCTCTCTCTCTCTCTCTCTCTCTCTCTCTCTCTCTCTTTGTTTTCTAAATGTATGCTCGTTCCAGAGGATATTTGTTCACCCGGTGTGTAAATAGCCTCCAAGAATCTGAAGGAGTATTTCAGTTCTCGTGACGAAGCAAATTAAATTTCAAAAACATGAGATGACCTGAAGTCGAGGCAACTTCATTAGAGATGGGTCCACCGCCCTAGCTGGCATAAGAGTACAAAGTAGAAAGTGCATATTTCGAACAAATATAAATAATGCGATTTCAGAAGTGTGAATGAATAGGGAATTAGTTATCAGTTTTCAGCAGTGTAATGAAAACTATGCTGGAAATTTTCGTATCTTGACCTTTTTTTTTTGTAAAATCTGCTGATTTGTACGAATACGAATGCGATAATACGAATAAAGTTTTAAGGGTCTAAGTTTACAGGAAAAAATGCATGTTACAGGGATAAGTTTCCTTTGCTTTACTGATCCAAAAGTTAAGCACCTTAACAGATTTTGATTCTGTTAAACATTACTATACAACCTCTCTCTCTCTCTCTCTCTCTCTCTCTCTCTCTCTCTCTCTCTCTCTTAACGATTATCAGCCCTTTGTTGGCCTAGTCGGTTGAGCTTCAGACTGTCACACGATGGGCCAGAGTTCAATTCCCGCGGCCGGCTGATGAAGAGTTAGAGGAATTTATTTCTGGTGATAGAAATTCATTTCTCGCTAAAATGTGGTTCGGATTCCACAATAAGCTGTAGGTCCCGTTGCTACGTAACCAATTGGTTCTTAGCCACGTAAAATAAATCTAATCCTTCGGGGCAGCCCTAGGAGAGCTGTTAATCAGCTCAGTGGTCTGGTAAAACTAAGGTATACTTAGCTTAACTTAACGATTATCTAACAAAATTACCCCTCCTTTGTTGTGTGTTTGTCTGTCTCAAACTGAAAGCTCAGAAAAGATTTTTAGCCTTAGGTTAACAATAAAGAGCATGTCTTTAATACATATATCTTCTTACACTGTGTTACTCTTATAAATCGAAATGCCTCATACTTATTCTGTACACAAAATCACTCTCCTTAATTATATAAGTTGTTTCGACTGTAGTCCTAAGAACTAAAATGTTGTCAGTCAAATTATTACAATTTTCGCAGTTTTGACGTATAAAGAAAATATTGAGTACAGAGATATTTTTGCGTAATTTTTTGTTCAAATAGGCACTGCCGTTGGGAAGGTATAATATGTATGTATGTATGTATGTATGTATGTATGCATGTATATATATATATATATATATATATATATATATATATATATATATATATATATATATAAACCTCAGGTTAAGAATATTAATCTGTCATTGTGTATAAATCTATTATTTTGTTCAGTGTTACCCGGTTTCTTTTTTTTTTTTATGAAATCTGTGTGTAGGTTCAAAGCCTGAAAGTATCAAGGCTATAAATCATTTTTGTCATTTCCTGCTTGTCTTTATATTAAGAAAAAAAAGTCACTGGTGTCCAGATCCGGAATAAAGGCTTCGTTTTTCTCCCTTACATAACTTGCAGAAAGAGAGAAAGAGAGAAAGAGAGACACGGGGAGAGAGGTTGGTTCGTACGGCGCCCAGAAATCTATAATCTTTAAGTACTGTTCCGTTCCGAAGGCGAAACGTAAGAAGTACATAGAACTCTCTCTCTCTCTCTCTCTCTCTCTCTCTCTCTCTCTCTCTCTCTCTCTCTCTCTCTCTCTCTTTATATATATATATATATATATATATATATATATATATACATATGTATAAATATATTATACATATACATACATACAGGAATATATATACATATGTGTGTGCGTGTGTATGTGTATGTAAGCATGTATGTATGTGTTTGTGTGTGCGGGAAAAAATGATGTGACAAACGTTCTATCAATTCGACGGATTATCTAGAATATTATAGGAGTTGCATTTGCAGTGATGAAAGTTTTGATGTCGTCCAGTTAGTTGTAATAGTTCGTAAGTCGCCAGGTACAGGAGAGAAAAAAATTACTAAGATTAAAAAATTAATTCAGAGTTGATTAAGACAAACTTGAAGACACTATTTTCAACAGGATTAATGAACGTAGGGACAACTACTGCACAATAACATGAAGTACCGAAATAAACGTGAACACCAGGAAAGCCTAGTATACACAGACTTCTGCGAATATGCACCGTTTGCTGTACTATCGTAACTTTTAAACACAATCTAGTCTTAAAAATTGAGGCTGGCGTTATTGTAACGTTGACACACCCATAGCCGGAATTTTAGACACTGAGTCTTCCGTCTACGATGGACTTCTGCAAAAATAATCTGTCTAGCAGCCTCCGTTAATCTGTATCTTTGCAATTCACAGTTCATTCTCATTGACTTTGTCATTTGCTTTCAAAATTCCTTGTCAGTTGTTTTCTTACATATTTGGTGAGTGGATATTTTCCACGTATACTGAAGTTCGAACAAATGAAGTCCAGTTTTAGTGTTCTGTAAAAGAAAACTATTGAGATGGCTATTTGTCTGTCCGTCCGCACTTTTCCTGTCTGCCCTGAGATCTTAAAAACTACTGAGGCTACAGGGCTGCAAATTGGTATGTTGATCGTCCACCCTCCAGTAGTTTTTATTTTATTTAAGGTTAAATTTAGCCATATTCGTGCGTCTGGCAAAGATATAGGACAGGCCACCACCGGGCCGTGGCTAAAAGCTTCATGGGCCGCAGCTCATACAGGAAACACGATTAAGCCGAAGAAACTTCGGCCCAGTTTTTGCTTGTTTCTGTTGCAAGTGAGGTAGAAAATTCCTGAATTTGTTTCAACGTCGGAGCTTTACACATAAATTTCTTTCCATATGGGTTCATTGGATTACTGTATCATCTCATGCACATTGAACCATGCTCCTTCATCACAGATGCCTATGTGCAATGCCAAGCGTTGGTCTTTTGAAAGTTTACATTAAGGTGACGTACAAGCCTTCTCCTTAACTTAAAAATAAGCTTTCTTCCAACATCTTTCATAGCTTTTCTCTTACTGGTTTCACCACTCCTAGTACTTCTGACAGGAGAATGGACAATTAAGTCTTTAGGGTTTTTTTTTTTTTGCTAGTATTTGTGCTTTAATTAGAGAAATAATTGTAATGTACTTCGATATGTTTTTTTTTTTTTGTAGTAAGAAGAAATCATGTATCTTGTTCTTATTCCTTACTCTTTTATGTAAAAAGAAAACTTGTATAACAATATAAATGGGTAAGATAATGAGAAAGCATACAACACCCAAAAATAATAAGGAGACCATGGCAACAAGAATTCGTTCCGAGATATAGCAAAATAAATCATTCATCCTTCACCTAGGAGCTGTCATTATGGGAAGGAACGTAAAGTTGAACGCTACGGAATTTTCCAGGTTGAAATGGGGAACATCTTTCAACGAATTTCAAACGAAGCGGAAACTGCGTGATTCGTGAAGTTTCAAAAGACATTACATGATCATTTTTCGTACCCTGACGGTAGTCCTATATTCTCATTAGTAAAATGTAAGCCGTGAATCAAATTCATTTAACGAAAATCGAAGATTAAAATAAAGATAAACGGTATGAAAAATGAAAGGATGGAAATGCGAAATCGACGTTCATGAAATTTTGTTTTCCGAAAAAAGCTAACTCATGTTTCTCGATTCAATTTTTTTTTTTTTGTAAATACTTTTTTTTTCATTGGCACTGACTGCTACTATCGTGCAATTCTATTTTCCATTTGTCTCCAATTCCTTCCTTTCTTATCCAGCGTTCAACGAATGCAGAGAAAGGCTGGTGATGAATCTTTGTTCCGGATGCAAATGTGTCAGTTGCAAGTTGCAAACCATTATTAAGCCCTTTTTGGCTACGAACTTTCGCCATTTTGAGAAAAGAGATTTTAAACTTTCCCGAAGAATTGTTGTTACTTGTAAAACAATTTGGTGGAAACCGACGAATTGCAAGAATATTTGAAGGATGTGCTTTTATTTCCAACAAAACGTTATGGAAAATTACGAAGGAATTTAAGTCTTCTGATGTTTATGAAAAAATTCGCATGAGTGTTTTTCTCAGTGCCTGCTCCATTACATTACAAATAACATTCATGTCTTTACTAATTTCCAAATATTTTAAGTATTTGTGCTTTTTATACTTTAAAGTGGAATATATATATATATATATATATATATATATATATATATATATATATAAATTAATGTGTATAATTTTTGTGGAGCAATCAATTTATCTGTCTGTTAACATAAAAATAGTTGCTTTACTGGTAGTATAATAGTAGTACCAAACGCGTGATTGCAATAAACTAATATCATCCGAAGAGCCTATTTCACGTCATTAATTACAGATAATGTAACGATTTTAAATTTCTAACAAGTTAGAAAGGTTAAGATAGCTTTCAGACAGCAGCAAGACAAAATGGTAATCACTCACCTGTAAAGCCAAACGGGGTTCAGCTTAACAAGAGCATATTGAATTAAATTTAAGTTGATAATTGAAGACTATATATGGGTTGGGCGTAATCACAAACAAAGGGATTTTCAAGACTCTTAGATCGTTTTGAAGTCGTAAAGATCGCTATATCAAAGAGCCAACACTTAACATCTATCTGTATAATACTAAAACTGTCTTGTTTGTGTGCTTGAATGTATACTGGGAATCCCGGAGGCTTCTGGGAATTCCGAAGGCTTCTGGGAATTCCGGAGGCTTCTGAGAATTCAGGAGGCTTCTGGGAATTCTGAAGGCTTCTGGGAATTCCGGAGGCTTGTGGGAATTCCGGAGGCTTCTGGGAATCCCGGAGGCTTGTGGGAATTCCGGAGGCTTCTAGGAATCCCGGAGGCTTCTGGGACTTCCATCCCCCTCCCCATCCCCTCACCCTCCTACTCCCCCTTCCATCTTCCCTCCCCTTCCCCCTTCCCCATCCCCTTCACTCTTCCCTCCCCCTCCCCTCGCCCCCACCTCACCCTCCTACCCGCCTTCCCCTCACCCTCCTACTCCTCCTTCCCCCTTCCATCTTCCCTCCCCCTCCTCCTCCCCCATAAAAGGGGTAAAAATGTGACTCACTGGGTCACGGGTGATGATCTAGGCAAGACATATGATGGAACGGTGTCAAGATGCCATGATGTATATGGGAAGGTATGGGAATGCTACTTTTTTCATCACAATAGAAAAGTGACCTAACGGGTCACGGGTGGTCTAGTCATAATATAAAGATTCGGGCAATGCAAGGTTAATCGCTATGGAAGTGGTAGCAGACGGTATTCTAGATACGGTACGAAAGGGGGACCCAGTGTCTTGCTCGCCAACAGACAGGGGATTAAGAGCTAGAAACACTTTCCTAGGGGTTAATTAAGGAGCCTTTGGAAGGGAAAGTACCTTAAGCCGTAGAAAATGCTCCAAATCTAAGACAGTGACATCCTTGCGACTCTTAACGCATTGTCTTATAAATTAGTATTCGAGCTTCTGGTAGATAATACAGTATTTGCTTCAAATTTACATAAGAATAAGACTCCAGAATTATAGATCCAAGTTGATATAATTCACATACAAAAACTGGCTTTCTTTTACATTTTTTAGATGTAAAAGTAGATACAGGCCAAACATATTTTTTATATTTCAATATTATCGCCATTAGATATATTGAATCAATCACTGAATTTCATCCAGTCTCATCCGAAAAAGATTTTTTTTTTTTTTATCAGAACAGAAGTTTGCATTAAACTACAAAAAAAAGCAATTTTAATGTACTCCAAAACTGAATCTTCCCTAATAGCAACCCCCAAGGGTTTTCACCCGGTATGTATCCACCCAAGATAATGACCCCAAGAAATAGTAGTCCTACATAACGACCCCCGAAAACCCTTGGCGGTTAGTATCTGGGAAAGATCCCCAAAACTATGGTAGGGAGAAAGTTGATTTTGTGTGTAAGCAATTCTTTACATTGGAAAATTATTCTGAAAGTTTTTTAATAAAAAGCAATATGCTTACTCATATTTTGAATATAAAAATAAAAATGGATTTCTTGAAAAATTCATTTAAAGAGGCCACTTTTCATTTTCGAATAGATGTATACATATTAAAATATCGATAATGAATATTATCATCAAGTTTAAGTAGGGCTGTAATCATATATTCACTTTTCAATAAATTCCTAAATAGTATGAAGAAATATGTCATTATGATCGTTATGCCTTAATTGTAGTAAATTTTTTTTGTTTTCTACTGTCAAGTTAGAGTTACGTCAAAGAAAACGACTCTCAAGTTGGTAGCCAATGTGAAATTTGGCGTTTAGATTTCGTAGACTTCTGTCATGTTATTTTGAAGTTTGCTAGTGACTTGGTGGTTGACGAGACAGAATAAGTCCACAAAATTGTCTATAAGCCTATTAAAAGTTGTGGCTATTTTTCGGAAGACTCCAGCCACCTGACATATAATTTATATTTTTCTTGGCTAAAACACATAAAAAAAAAAAAAATAAAAAATAATCTTAATACATGACCTTCGCAAATGCTTAATAACAGAGAAAGATAATTAATCAAATTACGACTTATAAGGTAAGACAATACATGTCCCCCTCCCCCCCTCCCCCTCCATAGCTAATACAGCAAAACTGTAACCTGTAAACACCCCTAAGTTACGTCAGGTTGGTATTTTTATGTTCTTTTAGTGCCCTATCATCTCCTAGCCATTTTTGCATGAAAAACCCAGAATGGGTTTTTTTGCAAAAATGGCTAGCTGGAGTCTTCCGAAAAATTACCAAAGCTGTTTTGAGCCATATTGCTTTATGGTGATTGTTTGGACATTAAACTGGCCAAAAATATTAACTAAAGTTGATTTTTTAAGCCTTAATGCCGTCCGATTTCCCCTTTAGTAGTCGGGAAATCGCCAAATGGCACAAGCCACGAGGTCCGAGGATCAATGATGCAGTTGTGAATGCAGCAACAAATAATTATGAATATGTGCAGTGATACTCGGTGGAACATTTCTCTCTCTCTCTCTCTCTCTCTCTCTCTCTCTCTCTCTCTCTCTCTCTCTCTCTCTCTGTTTATGTATGAGAGAAAAACGAAAACTTTTTTCCGGAACCGGACAACAGTGAAACTTTTTCATACAAATGGACGTGCAGGAAATGATGAAAACGATTTATAACCATGATATTTCCGGACCTTGAGCTTATTCCATTGATTTCATAAGAAAAAGAAACATGGTAAGACTGAACAAAAGGCCAGATTTGTAAGGGCGGTCTGTGGATTTATGTTCTCGGAATGGGGTTAGGTTTTTATACAGTGTATATATATATGTATGTATATATATATATATATATATATATATATATATATATATATATATATATGTATGTATGTATATAATTTCATATTTCTTACAATCTTCATGGCTTGACTTCAATCCAGACTGTTCTGTATTAATCTAAACTTTTTATTTATTCCAGATTTTCAATAATTAAATACGATTTTCAAAATATTGAATTGATACCGCATCGATTTATATATATATATATATATATATATATATATATATATATATATATATATATATATATATATATATATATATATATATATATATATATATATCAAAAGTACACAATATTCATCTGGAAGAGGTCCGAAAGATCATTAATTTCAAAACATGGTTCCACATAAAAGGATGCCGATGTGTAGAAAAGTAAAGAAAAATCGAAGAAGAAACAGATAAAAAAGAATCTAGCAAGAATGTAAAATATAAAGTTACGTAAAGAGGTACGTAAATCAGAAAAGTTAGGAAACGCTACATAGCACTTTGAATGGCATTAGACTTTTTATTGGGTGTACAAGGGATAGTATCAATAACACTGATAGGAAAACTTTCACAATAAAGGAAATGGACGCTTCTGGAATTGTACACTCTGATCTTGTGGCACCTAAATAGAGAGTGAACACTGTCATTCAGCAAGACAGCAGGCTCTCGTTAAAGTACGTGATGGCAGAAAACCTCTTTTAAAATAGACGTAAAAGATTTCCCTTGGCAATAACTGTCACTCCGGAAAAGTAAATCAGTACTTAGAGAGACAGCATAAGATATAAAGATCGCAGCGGAATAAAGACATCCCGACAGAATGAAAAAATTCGCTTAGTAACTTAGTAATAGCACTAATGACTTAAAAGAACGGCACATGAATCCTATTATCTGTAGATGGTGTTTCGTAATTCTGAGACAAAAAAAAAAAAAAAAAATATGGTCGAAGATTACGCTAGGGATGGCCAAATACTTCGGAACATTAATTGCGAGCGCACCGTGGCATCAGTTTATCAATATTTCAAGATCTGGAAAAGCATTATTTTTTCATACATGGATAGGTCCTTTTATTCCTTTACGTTTTCGTTTGCATAAAACGATTCAGGGAATAATTATATACCAAGCACTTGCCATGCCTGTGCTGGGAAAAGTATTATGCCTTAATGTATAAAAAATATACACTTAGTATCAGTTACTTAAAAACAAAAACATTCGGGTGGTTATAAATCGAGTTTACAGACCAAGAACTATGTAATATAGTTTTCCCCCAATTTATTGTGTCTATTCCGGTCACTGTCAAGTATCAGAACCTAAACATTCTGGTGGTTACACAAACGGTTTATTGACCGAGAACATTATAACAAAAATTTTTATTATATGAATTTGAAATACATATTGAAAGTGTTATGTAGCCGTAACTTTCATTTTAATATACATGTACAAAATTCTAGAGCAAAATAAAGAATCTGCTAAAATAGGGATCCTTTTTTGTCATCACTAGATCCTCGCTTTGTCTGGCCAAGCCCCCAAATATAAAAAAGTCGGTATCATTAAAACTTACAGAATAATTCACTATCAACGGTCGTTTTCGGTCCATAAACTTAATGTATAAAAACCAAAATGACTATTTTTGATTGAAAGAATGTATCAGTTCACATACAATGTGTTCTAAAACTCGAAAAGAAAATTATAACAAACTCCTGATATTCACAGTTTTGAGTCTATAAAACCGATGTATAACCACCACATTGATAATGTCCCAATAACCGATGGGAAACGTAATTTTTGCAGCGTAATTTATAGAAAATGGAATTAAATTGCGTTCAGGGATATGTCAAAAACATTTTCCGAGAAATATATGAATACAGTCACACGCATTTCATGTAGCCATGGGGTTACATTGGCGTATGTAGGTATGCATAGTTGGTTTGATTACTTTGGTGGTTTTGAGTTATGCAATACAACGAGATTCAACGTAGGTGGACAGAAACCGCGTAATTCTGGTCGTTAATATTGTGATGTAAGTTGCTCCTCACTTCTCTATCCTTATTATTTCTGGTGCTTCTGCAGGGTTGGCATTTCCTTTGGATCTATAGCAAGGACAAAGATGAGTGATATGATAATGCCAGGCCTGTCCCTTTGGGCAGATTTTACACTAGAAATACTGAAAAACCTTCTGAAAATGGCAGGACACCAGTAAGGTTCTTCCTCTTTCTCGTTTAGGTTCACATTATGGCAGGGGATGAAGGCCATATGCCTTAGTCTGACGAAAACTACTAGTGAGTCATCATCTCTTAACTGGTACGTCGTGGCTTCATTAAATTGTTTCTTGGGAGTGATTTGCTGGTGGAGGAAAAAGAGCATTGATTTCGCACAGAATTTGCCTTTTGTTCGAGCAGAAGGTGGCTATAGCGCATGAGCAATTACTGTTTGGTTGCTCTCAGGAGCAGCTTAGACTTTCCAAGTGCTCGTTTGAAAGTGAGTCAGTCATTAAGCGGTGTTTGGTTCATTCCAGACAAGCTTTGGAATTGTTCTGACTGGAACATTCTTGCATTGTCTATTACTAGAGCTTCTGCGTAAACAAAGTGCTGTATGTCTTGTTTGAGAGGTTCTGTTATTGCCTTACTTGAAAGTAAATTGATTGGAGGAATATACAAATAGAGTATGTAGGTGGTGATTTAGACCAAGTCATCCACTTCCCACAAAGTCTGAGGCATGATAAAGGATAAGGAATTCCAGATTTCTCCTGCAACATTTATCATGCTTGGCTTCTGTGGGAATGTGGCTTCTTTTGAATTGGTGCAGGTTAAACTAGGATGCTCTTTTAACCTTGTCTGTTACTTTACTTTACTTCTGCGAGGCACCTTTCATGTATTTTCCATTTCCATTGTATGATTTCCTCTCAGATTAATAATGAGTTCTCTTCAGATATTTGAATGTGCTAGAAAATCTTCGCAAAATTGTATTGTAGCTCCTGCTCCCGAGTCTTTCCATGAGGTTCTCCAGGGTTGTCATTGGTTGTCATTAAGTTTCTATTCAGGGATTTCCCATCACTGAGTAATATCTGAATGCATATCTATAACTCGGTTTTCATGCCTCTCCATTTTTTAGCCATAGGTCTATTTCAAATTATCCGAAATAACACAGGGAACAGTTCAGGACTGCAGTCAACTGGTTTCCAGTTAAGTTTGAATGGGACTAAAATCAAAGCCCTTCAGACAACCCAACAATGGTTGGCATAAGTCTGAATATTGTTTGCACTCATTGCAAGTTTACTGTTGCAAGTTTTCTGCAACATTGCAGTAAACATTGCATTATATATTGCAAGTTTACTGTTGACCCTTATATAGAGTCGATGGTAGAAGTATTGAGCAAAGCACTACCATTCACTGGAAATGTTTGATACATCAATTTTCCATTCTTGAACTGTAACCCCTCCTGGAAGAAGCTTTCGCGTTGTGATTTACTGACAGCGAGTTTGTGTTAGTAAATGGAGTTTTCCAAGACTCTTCCAAAGTAAACTGTTCAAGAACTGATGGCTGTTGCTGGTTCAGGGTAGCAGCATCAAGATGAATAATCCTTTCAAGTTTCCTAGGTGTCTCATACTTCTAACATCATGAAAATTATCTAGGGTTCTGGTGTCGACATAGAATCAAATTTATTATTAATTAAAATGACTGGTTGTCAGCATTTTTGCATCGCTGATTAAAGATTTTCAAGAATGATCACACTTATTTTTTTCCTTTTATTGCAGCAAACCTTTAGTATTTGTCTAATTCGTCTTGCAGTAACTGTAGATGGCATACAGAAATATGAGGTCCTTAACATAGTGATTATCCTGGCTGAACTCTTTATAAGTCCTTTCTTGAAGTCACTTTGCTGAATAAAGGGTTATTTCCTCTATCGCTGAGCAAAATTCCATGTTCTTTGTGATCTGAATGCTAACCATTCTGGGTCGGTTGGTGAGCTTCACGATTTTAAGAGCATCTTTTTATAGGCAATTTTCTTGGAAACAGGCTACAATATCAACTTCTTGAATTATAAAAATTATATAACTGAAAATTAGTTCATCCTCTTAAACTTTGAATCACGTTTAGAGTGCCACTTAATTTTTTTCTGAAAAGGTAACGAGCATGTGCATTTCTCCCGCTTAGGGGGTCTTAAACAGATTTAAGTCAAATGTAACGGGGTCTTGTCTAATTTGCCAAGGTTAGTAATTAATTTTTGAAGTAGAATTTTAATCCTTTTTTTTCGTATGGTGAAATATTTTTGGTGAAACTGTTTCATCCTGAACTCAGCAATTCACTATATTATTATTTAGTTGAAGTCCATGTTTTGATTTTTATGATTAGGTACGAAGCCATGAGTGAATACAATGTCCCATATTTGTTGTTGCAAAACAGCTGTATAAGAATCTCCTTTGGAACTGAATTAATCCCTACAAAAAATTATAGATCTTGAGTAATAGTCTTGCCATAAATTCGTCTTGGGTTTGAACTGATCAAAGCTTGCAACACTTTTTTTCCCGTAGGGAAGTTAGAAGCCTATGTGATGGCGCAATATGAGATGAGAAACAAAGTAGACTCCTGCTGATGTACTCCTTCTCGCTTCCATTTGCTCATGGTTTGCCCTACTTTCCTTATGCCCCAATTCAGATTTTTCCCAACAGTTCAAACTCTTCTTCACTTTCTTGCATTTGCTGCTTGATTGATCTGATGGCGTATCTTACTTCCTTAATGGCTGTGATGCTGGGAAATAATTGTGCTCTCTAGGACCTTATTCGAGTTCACAATACAACTTTGTCCAGTAATACCTTCTCAAAATCACCACCTTGATCTGCAATGGAAAGGATCTACTGTTAAAGGTTATGTACGGGTACAGCAAATGTTCAGGTTTTCAGAGAATGTGGAAAGTAGAGGTAATAAATGTATGATATATGTAATGTATGACAGAAGTTATGCTGCATGGCAAAGTTAGGTCAGTCATTTCGAGGAATGGCGAAGAATTCTGGCGGATTGGTGTCTTCTTGCTCGGAAGCAGTGGGTCCTGGTCAGAATGTACTGAGATCGAGAGAGTTCGAATCTTATGCAAATATACCGTATCATGACGAAAATTAAGGGGCTTTTAGTTGCATGGTGCTTCACTAGTAGAGGTATCACTGGCAAGATGGCTTTCTAAGTTTTCTCAACACCCGAAGCTCACAGATGACAAACTTTCAAAAGTCCATTTTCATTCACAGAATCAATATGTTAACGATCTAAGTGGCCTCTGGGTGTGCATGTTTCAACCTGAAAATTCATTCGAGATTGATATTGAGACATAATTTATTCTTAAAGTGCATGCTATGATTAACATGAAAATTATTACTCTAGCACAGAAATGAAAAGATTGTAGAAAATAAGGAACTAAAGAATTAGTAAATAAAATCATCTGTAGCTTTGAAGCTGGGCGCTTTAGAATAACATTAGGGGGTTTCTTAAACTCTCAAGAAAACGGTGTTCTTAACATTTTCAAGAATACATTTGCACAGACTTACGCTGAAAGAGACGTAAGAAAATACAAGGAAATCTACACAGTTGCTCTGCACTTACGTGCTCAGGTATGTATTTCCCCGGTGGCCGGTAATAAAGTCACAGGAAAAAAATCAACATTTTGGCTAGGAAAAAAAAAAAAGTCATGGGAAAAAAATAATTAGTTTATAGTGGCCGGTAATAAATTCATGGGAAAAATTCACAATATTTCTTGGGGGTTATTATCGTTATGATATATAGTCTTTTGCTTATGTTTTTACAGTAATCCCCAACGGGCTTGTACTAAACACGCCGCAAAGCTGGATACATACCGGGTTAAAACCCTTGGGGGTCACTATCTAGGAAAGATTAATGTCTTTTTTCCTGTGACTTTTTTCCTGTGACTTTTTCCTGTGAATTTTTTCCCGTGACTATTTTTTTACTTTTTCCTGTGACTTTTTTCCCGTGACTTTTTTCTGTGACTTTTTCCCTGTGACTTTTTTCTGTGACTTTTTTCCCGTGACTTTTCTGTGACTTTTTTCCTGTGACTTTTTTCCATGCGACTTTTTCCTATGACTTTTTTACCTGTGACTTTTTTTCACCTGGATTCATTTCCTCTCGGGCCCGTAGTTTGAAGTTAGTAACGTGATAAAGGAAAACGGAGCCTAGTGTTTCCTCATATAATGGCTAAAGTTGTCACATATAATTCCCTTTTATATGTTGCTCCTCAATCAAGTGAATTAGATTAGTTCCTCCCTCGGCTAATCAAGTTTGTTCAGAGGTTAAAGTTACGCCGTCTGGGATCCCAAAGCTTTTAGTATAAAAAAAAAAAAGATAAATAAGAAAACTTTCTTTAATTTTCTCCTTCCTTAAACAACGCTCTTAAGAGTACTCTTCTCGAATGACGTTTTTGTTGTTTTAGAAATACACGTTTTATCTGATGTGGGTTTTAAATTTTGAAAGTTAGCGTGTTTTTATTCGGAGTAACGTGAAATTGTTTGGGTTTTGCATTTCATATAGAAATTTAAACATTGATATATAAGCTGAATATCACCATACGTAATATCTTTTTCTGCCATCACAAAAATTTTGGGTGATCTTTCATAGTATGGCTATGAGGGCGAAAAGAAATCTCTCTCTCTCTCTCTCTCTCTCTCTCTCTCTCTCTCTCTCTCTCTCTCTCTCTCTCTCTCTCTCTCTCTCTCTCTCTCAGATGCTGTGGAAAGACAGAATAAATAAGAAAACGGACATGATTCATCATAATTAAAAGGGGAGTGTAAGGTTGCTAGAGTGATAGCCTGATTAAGTGAATGTCAGTTTATTTTCAATTTACAGAAGAACTTTAACAGCAAAAGGAATACACGGCATTAATCAAATTAATCTCATAAATATAATTAGGGGACGGCTCTGATACTATGGGATCTGCCCCCCAGTCATTGACGTCGGAGAAATTAAGCTTCTCAGATTCATTAGAAAAGTTTGTAATTCAGACTTATTCCCTAGATTGAAATAATGTCAAGACCTGACTGACCCACGAACGGGATTAACACCGGACCCCCTCACTCCTTGGGCAACATTTGGGTAACAACCCAGATTGGCCGGGTTGTTCTTGTAGTTAGATGATCAAGTAAGATTGGAAGCTTTTGTTTCTGTTAAATTTCATGTTTTTCCATTCCTTAAGACCATGACGACAGTACTTCTCGTAAAGAAAAAATAATCGTTACCAATATAAAGAGATTTGTTACACAAGGAATAGTCTTGTTTGTTATTAGTTTAAATAAGCGTGATTTATCTTAAGCGTCTTCAAGGTAGTCTTATCAGCAAGGAACGGTTTCATAGATGGTCTTCTCAACAAGGAACGGTTTCATAGATGGTCTTATCAGCAAGGAACGGTTTCATAAATGGTCTTACCAGAAAGAACGGTTTCATATATGGTCTTAGCAAAAAAGAACGGTTTCATAGATGGTCTTAGCAACAAAGAACGGTTTCATAGATGGGTTTTACCAGCAAGAAACGGTTTCATAGATGGTCTTAACCGCTAGGAACGGTTTCACAGATGGTCTTAACCGCTAGGAACGGTTTCATAGATGGTCTTAACCGCTAGGAACGGTTTCATAGATGGTCTTATCAGCAAGGAACTGTTTATTAAATCACAAGGAAACTGAACAGAGGAGTCATTTAGGATACGAAGTTGCTATTCCTTATAATAAAATAACCCGAGGCTTATTTATGGTAGACGGCCACTAAAATCAGCTATAGGCGGAAATTAAATCTTTATGCTGAGAACATATTAGCCCATCAATGACTAGCATTTTGAGTCCCAGATTAATTTAGTTAGTGGAAACTGAAATTTGCAATTTAGGCACCTTTGTGCTCCGAGTTTAATCACTTTTTCGCATAAAACTAAACATGAAAGTTATTACTGAAAAACTAGAGATGAAAAACTTTGATTATATTGTCATACTTTGTGATAATGCCATATCACCAGTGTGACTAAGTAAACAATTGAAACCTGTGCCCAATCAGTCTACAACGTATTCTGAAATGACTGCATTCGACTAAAGATGGAATTTAACAAAAACTTGAACATTCCACAAGAGCATTTTGTAACGAATAAGAAAATGAGGTGTTTCATGGTTGAGCACAGAGAATTATATTTCCTTTTATTTACACACTTATTCATATATTGAGAGACAGGGTTCAATATAATGTCTAATCTAAGAAGAAGACTTACTTCATAGTTTTTATTTTACATACACCACGCAGACACCTTAATAATCTAAAGAAAAAAAAAATAAATAAAGAGGTCTGCTTCGTTACTTTTATCTTCGATAATCCCCTCTCACATCCTTACGTAAAACAAACGGGAATGTAAAGTGTTATTGAACTCATTATCAGAAATAGCTGATCACTGATTACACAAAAATTATTAGTATAAATCTAATTACACAGCTTCACGGATAGTATCTGGGATCTTATTTACAGAAAATTCACTCGCAATGCGAGGATTAATCAAAATCGCTTTTAATTTTTATCCGTAAAGAGATTTTCAGAAAGAACATGTCCTCCTCCAGGAAAGATTTTTTTTTTTTTTTAACTGCTACTGAAAACTCTGGGATCCCGAGGCACTTGGCAAAAGCCGCTTGACAAATTCAATTAGCAGAGAGAAAAATTCACTTCTAATTCATTTGTTTTTTACTTTAGATCAAATAGTTTTTTTTTTAATGCGTGGCGATTTAACTTAGAACCTGAGAACTGGAAACCTTTCTAAGTGATGTCGCAAGGAAAACATACGGGAGAATCCGAGGGGTGACCCAGGAAAAGGGGGAAGACCGGAAAAGTTTCAGCATTAAATATTTCGTCGCCTGTGTTTGCTCATTCGAACTCTCTTCTTTAAATACTAATTGCTGGCAGAAGCGTTGTAAACCCTAAAAGACACGTGAATTCATTTGAATACAAGATGACTTCGACATCTGTTCAGCAGAAGTATTCTTAACTTTGTCACTCGGCGCTCATAACAGAACTAACCGAGAAACCCTACAAAAAGTTGATTCGCGTCTGTTCCATTTCACTGGTATTTCATTACCTCGTTGATACTTTTGTTTTTATTACGATCTTCCTGTTGTATTTTATCCATAATAACTAAAAAGCCACAATAATGCACATGAGAGATTGTATTTTCCAAAATACAAAAAAGGGTAAAACAAGGGTTAAGAAAAAAGGAGCTTTCGACCGTTTGCACAACGGTCGAAAGCTCCCTTTTTTAACCCCTTTTTTAACCTTTTTTTTGTATTTTGGAAAAATGCAATCGCTCACATAAATTATTGTGGCATTTTACATATTATTTCCGGCCACATATAGTGATGCACCATAGGTTATTTTCGCTATTGCTATACCTCCGTCCAGAAGGTGATATGTAATCATTCGCTTCGATATCAATTTATATATCTTTTGTGGAAAATATTAAGGCTTTCGGTAATTACAAATTTCTCAAATCTGGGATGGCTGCACGAATCCAGTCGCTACTGCAAGGGGTTCTAGCGGCTTAGTTCGAAAAGAACTGCTAGTAAAGTAAAAACTAGTTGCTAGGTCTAAATTATTCACAGTTCTCACGAAACTCTGGGGCATAGCAATAAGCTGCTTCTCTACAACGCTGTCCCTCATTCACTGGAGATTTGCCTTATAATTTGCATAAACAAAAAGAGTTATTATAAAAATAGAAAAAAAATGCAGTAGACAAGTAAAACCAGAGACTACTATGGTCTTTAATTCTACGCGAAAACAATTCCATATATATATATATATATATATATATATATATATATATATATATATATATATATATATATATATATACGAGTATATATATATATATATATATATATATATATATATATATATATATATATATATATATATATATATATATATATATATACGAGTATATATATATATATATATATATATATATATATATATATATATATAAATATATATATATAAATATATATATATATATATATATATATATATATATATATATATATATATATATATATAAATAATCAACACAATCACGTGTGGAACATCAGGATCGAACCCAGGTCTTTCAATTGAAAGGCAAGGCCGCTGCCAACTAAGCCTCGAATTCGAAAAGACGAGAATTAAAAAAATTATTACGAGATTTGTCAAAATAAAATCATCGCCTTTGAAGAGGTACTTCAGAAGACAGAACTGTTTGGAAGAATGCTCCGTGTTGCCTCTTATTTTCTCATTATATATATATATATATATATATATATATATATATATATATATATATATATATATATATATATATATATATATATATATATATATATATATAAGAAAAGGAGCCCATTTCATTCATTACCTGCCTGAAGAGGGAGACAGTTGTTCTCTGAAATATACCGTTTGCCTCCTACATTTTGGCGTTTTTATGGACTCCTTTTATTAGATGGAATTCTGTTTTAACAGAAAATATTTCACAGTCATATATATATATATACACACAAATATATATATATATATATATATATATATATATATATATATATATATATATATATATATATATATAAATATATATAAACATAACTACACATGCTGAATAGTAACATTAGTGACCAATTTTTACTGAAATAAAAGATATTGGTAAAGTAGTTCTTGCTGGTTCCTGATGTCACCGGAGATTTCAGCTTATATACCTATAGCACAGAAGACAGCATTTTCAGAAAACATTACCTTGTTTACAATTCCTATACACATACAAATTGATCACCCAAAAAAGGAGAGTCCCATAGCTTCAACATCTTCAAGACTAAAATGGTTCCTTCAGTGTTACAGAGGGTGTGTATCCTACCGACACACCGGGGAAAGCAGGAGTTCAGTGTCAGGCACATGAATTCGTGGAATGATATGGAACATAGAGTTTAAGCCAAAGGCCAAGAACTGGGACCTATGAGGTAGTTCAGCGCTGAAAAGGAAATTGAGAGTAGGGAGGTTTGAAAGGTGTAACGGGAGGAAAGCCTCGCAGTTGCACTGAAATAATTGTTAAGAGAGGGTGAATAGCAAGATGGAAGAAAGGTAATATGAATGGAGATACAGTAAAAGGAATGAAAGGGGTTGCAACTAGGGACCGAAGGGACGCTGCAAAGAACCTTCAGTAATGCCTACAGTGCACCCGTGAGGTGCACTGACGGCAGTACCACCTTACGGGGGCATATATTCAAGTTGCATAATTATCTCAAAGAGTTTCTCTACTAATAGAGCCTTAGTGTACACTCTTAACACAGATGCTATCTCACCATGAGGCACAGATGTTTTAGGAGATCAAGAAATTCTCTTCGCTTCCAGAAACAACTTGACACCGTATTTGATTGAAAGATATATCTGAAATCCCTTAAAGAATTTACTGATCTTTTCCAAATAACAATAACCTGGGGGGGGGAAACCTAATATTGATATCGAGAATATGATCTCACTGGAAGAGGCAACTGCCTTAATGTGAAGCAAAACTTGAAGGTCCAAAAAGTGGAACTCTTTTCTTGGAGAAGTGCGCATTGCATTCGTTCATGTTTGACTGGCAAGGAACTAAATAGGCAATCTTTATCAAGAGGTGCGCTAGGCGAGCATTATCGGAAAACCCGGCTTATTATTTATGTCGGATAAATTGATAATGTTTTCTTAAACATCAGGATCAGCACTGTCTACACATTCACTTATCTGAATTCCAACAGAAATAGCACCACCGTTTAACCAACTGGACAAACACGGAAGTTATGGTAAAAAAATAAGGCTATTTCTGTGCTACTTGTTACTTCAAGGATATATGAAGGTAGTATGACTCTTGAATGCAAAATGTGAGTACAGTGAGTCAAAATTTATCTGCCTAAGCCAATCAAGCCTTCATGTGCTGTAGTGTATCGAGTCATAGCAAGACGAAATTATACTATTTCGCTTTGGTATCAGTGTCTGAAGTTATGACACCAGTCTGTATATTTCAAGCAACGAGTCAAACTTGTTTATGTTGATGCTAAATGGTCAAAAGTAGGGGAAATACAGGTGAGATTTTGCCAAAGGTTTTTATGAAAATTGGAAGTGTCCGTCAAATCTCAAAAGACAGCAGCTACCTACAGCGTATGACAGAGGCTTGTGACCATGAAGGTTTGATTGAGTCTAAAATAATGATTATAGGGAGACATGAAAAATACGAAATTCAACGGTAATCTACCTTTATAAATAAACAGAGCATACAATAAGCATCAGCTTCAGCGCTGGAGTAACTAGGAAACCATCTTTTAAACATTATATGCCAACGTCCACAACTTAAAGCCCGTGAATAGTCCTCTTCACGGAAACAATATTTTTCAGCTTTTAGCACCATCCATTCTTGTCCATTTGAATGTAAAACCATTTCCTCGACAACCAAATAAAGCCAGATAATACCTTAGCATCTGCAGAACACCGACGAATCCCTCAGAAGAACGCACATTTCAAAGGAAATGAAGCGACTTCCTCCACTGTATTATAACACGCGGGAGCCTGCGGTCACGTTCCTAGACGAATGTTATGCCTACTATCATTTTTATTATCACTCTACTTTTGCTTTTATTGCATCCTCTTGGTTTATAGTCAGTTTTTCTGCCATTGTGATTACTGTTTTTATTGTAATCCCTAATTTAGTTAACGATATCCAAGTAAAAATACATGCTCAGACTTTGAAAAAATAATGGCTAGTCGTGGCAGTACATCTTTTTCAAAGGTATCACACAATTTCTTAATGACTCACATTCCATAATAAAAAGATAATTGTAAGGAGCTGCATGCAGAAGCGCAATACATTTCGTCAAAATCATTGGAAGACCAAATGAGGCGGGAGAATGAAATATAACACTTAAAGATCGAGCAACAGCAGACTTCCTGAAGGCCAGCACAGATTTTCAGCTATTTAATTGATGAGACACTCAACAACGCCATTATCTGTCCACAACTAATTGCGCTTCTTTTGGACCCATTGTTGGAACACCCTTACGTCGTCGATGACGGGGACTGAAACTAAAAGTAATCGCCAAGGAAAATCCTCCCCACCTTTAGAGGACCAGTGCCAACCAAGAATGACAAGACATCTCTCCAGTGAGGAGTCACACCAGAGCCTCTCGGGTGCTTCTTCTTTGCAGAGGATCCACTGTTGTGCTCGTAACACCAAATAGCGTCTGAAGAATTCTAAGAGAGGGGAACCAACTACATCCCAATCGCCCCATCCATTCTGAACCACCGCATGCACGGTTCGAACGATGCCTCGCATTGTGCAATCAAAAGCTAAGGCAAATCCATCATGACCGACACCAGAACCTGCAATTGCAACCCAGCAATCGGCATCTTATCAAGAAACATAGTATTAGCGCCAGTTCCTCACCACACACTCCCAACCCTATCCTTCACCACACCCATCACCCTATCCCTTTACTCCGACCTCAAACCCTACTTCCTAACGTTCTCGCCTTATTCCTACACCCCTACTTCCTACATCCCTACTCCCTCGTAGACCTACTAGTGAAAAAAATTGACGAAAATGTAATTCACCATGAATCATTCAACATATTCCTGTGGTAGTGTCATGTCATGTCATGAGAGGAGTGAATATAGCTTCGCAATAGGCAAATACCCACGTCAATAATTTTATCACTCAGTAACTACACTTTTTTCGGTACCTCCATCTCCGACGATTCTCAGTTATCAGAACTTTAGCAACTGTTAAGCACTTTGAATGAAAATTTCTCTGTTTCCCTTACTAGTGCTTTTCCTTTTCTGGTCGGCCGCCCAACGTCTGAAGACGGAATTTTTCAATGATCGCTCTGTCTTCCACATAAGCTTTTACAACTTTAACTTGATCGCCTTGCTGAAGGAGGATGAACAACAAATATATGATTATGCATTTAAAATGCAAACTCAGACCAAAGGCCATGAAAATATACTTCTTGAGACCCACATATTGACATTTTTTTATTATCTAACCCTATCAGTGTACACATGATTTCATATATCATATCTCACATGACGACATTCAGTCAATCTTTATATGAGCTACATTGAGTTAAACTAACACGAATCAATACTGGATTATACACGAGAAATAAAAACCTAAGGACTCTTATCAAATGTTTGCATCGAAAAATAATATGTAACAGAATATACTCTTATTTATCGGTAACTACGTTTACTATTTTCCTCTTGACTTCGTAATGACTTAAATCTCCTTCCAGAAAATGTTTATTTATTTTCGCAGTCCAGTACACTTTTTGATTTAGCTTTCTTTAAAGAAAACTCCGGGTGTAAAGAAGAAAGGCACTAATCAGAAGACAAGGGCGGATGAGCATTGGACGATATCTTTTATTTCTGTGCTTCAAAATTTAATTTCCATGTGTTCCTTCGGTGTCTCAGATGATAACGTCAAATTAAGAACGAAAATCAGTCAAAAGAGAACAAACCAGGTGCTTTCATTTCAAAGATTATTTTCATTAAATAGGAATATTAAATTCCTAAGGAACGACAGGCAGGAGTTGGGCCGGAGAGAAGCACTGGACGACTTTGACTTAAAACTTGTGTAAAGTTTTTGGAAGTTGCTTCAGAGAAGACCCGGATGTCATTAAAGTTTGATAATCTTTTCCAACGTAGAGAAAAAACTGTGAAAAGGGAATGATTTTAATGTACATTCATGCGGGACTTATAATAACTGAACAATCCAATTTGCTATAAATTAAAACCCCCCCGCAGTTGTCTGAAGAAATGCCACATTTCGACAATACTATATACCTGCTAATAACATTACGGGAAGATGGAAATCTAATAACTCGTGTCCATAAGAAGTTCACTGCAGGTATATCAATAAATATATAAAGGCAGTTAACCAGGAGTTAAAACTATTGTAGTTTTAGAAATTTATGGGGTCTTAGGTTGGCACAGCAGTGCCATTAGTGATCGTTCAGAAGTTTCTTTCTTTGTCAAAGTCTTGTTTTATTACATATCTGGAACCTTTGATTTCGAAAGTCTGAAAGCTATTCAGTATCAAATAATCAGAAAAGAAGTTAGGAGTAGGAAAAAGCACAAGATTAATAGGAGCAATAGCGAAGAAACTCAACACTGATCATAGATTTACGATTAGATAAGAAGCAAAAGGAACGAGGTCATTCAAGCGAGGTACGTGTAATAATACCGGTGTAAAATGATATGAGAGCTGTATATCTTGCTTGATAGGTTAGCAGAAGGGCATGAGAGTTATGATCATAAGAAGTCGAGTAACCTCAGTTCCTGCAACATAACATCGATGGTACGGAAAACCAATAGAACTGAATTAGTGGATTCCTCTGCATATGCTCCGACAAAATCATTTTCTGATCAAAGTAAAATATAAAGAATTTGAAATTCTAATACTAAACGGTAAGTAAAATTGAAAAGGAAGAAAATTCCCTCTGTGCCGAGAAAGAATATAATGAAAAGAGATGAGGAAAGAAAGTTTGCAACAAAAGGGTTGACTCAAATGTTCTAAAAGTTAGGAGAGGGGGAAAAAGATTCGGAAGGTATTCGGGCACCACTCCGAGTCGACCCGCCACAGAAAAATGATAAAAGAATGCGACGTATTTAATCTTTCGATTTCCATTTATATTGCCGTACTCAGATATCTCGGAAGAGCTCTCTAATCTAAAATCTATTGCAGCCCATAAGGGAACTGTCATACTTATCTAGTTCAATGAAATATAGAGATGTCACCAGCAAGGAATCATTTAGCTTTCGGTAGACAGCTCACAAGAATGAATCATTGTTTGAAAAAGTTTAGTTCGTGTATTCAGCTGAACCGGCTAAAGAGTTCTGAAAGGCGGAGATTTTATCATTCTTCTTTTTTTTTTATATCGAACTCTACTACAAATGGAGTAAATTGCTTGTATCAACGTGCAAAGACTATTTGCTTTATATAATTACCTGTAAATGAACAGAATTTTGGATGTCTGTCTGTTTTTCAAAAGGGGAATTTTCATTAAATAATTTTTAAAAAATCCCTATACTTACATTGCCAAGAAAACCTGAAAATATTTCGGGATTTTGGGAATATTTCCCTTATGAAATGGCCAGGTAGTCAGTCTCGCATTAACCTGTAGGATGGGAAGCGAGATAAACCAGCAAGAATTTGGTGTATACGTTCTTATGACATTTATGTGATGTTAATGACAAATGGCAATGAAACATAATAATGAAAAAACTTTCATGTTATAATTCAGCACCTTTCAGAGTCAAACATACATTCAACTGAATGTGATAGCTCAAAAACAGGTTCACTTGGAACTTTGCAATGAACTGTAGAAGACGCAGAAACTACCAGGAACAAAACAGGAGCGCAACATCTTTGGTAAATGTGGAAAGTAGCATATTCTCACATCCTATTTCTTAGGATGATTACTACTAGAAAAATAGTGGAATTGTGATGCCGTTTACAAACAATTCATTCAAAGTAAGGCACTTTTACGGCTGCCCTAGAGCAAGAGCCCATGCCAGCACAGGGCTGAAATGAATGAACAAGGCCATCAACTGCACTTTTTCCATTTATGTATTTTTGCAGTTGCCTTGTAAGAGTAAGTGCCATGCTTGTACCATAATTCATATAAGTAATCTGTGTATGAAACTGGCAAGACTGACCCTTGTTTCATCATCATTTGCCATGGACAGCTTTCTTAACGTCAACAGTTCTCTCATTTTTATACCTAACTACTTGCTAACTATGACAAATTCGTACGGGAAAACATTACATCAGTCCTTATTAATGAAAAAAAAAAAAATGTAGATCGATAACATTTGAAACTCAGGAGATACAAAGGACTCAGAGCCCAGAAATTTCGAAATCAACACTATTTTACGTTATATTTGATATATAAGGCGCTGAAAGTTAGCCAAATAAAAGCAATAACAACGCGACCATTCGCTGAAACCAAATATATGATCGAAGATGATTAATCGTGATGATTAATTATTGTTGCTCTTTTTCCAGGCATGAGCGACAGCTGAGATCGAAAATGTGATTCCAGGAAACTGCATAAGAAACAAGTAAAAAATGCGCAATCGAGTTTTCTATACAGCGTATAATACTGTATGAGTCACGGCCCATGAAACTTTCAGCCAAGCCCTGGTGGTGGCCTTTCCTATAGCGTTGCCAGGCGCACGATCATGGCTAACTTCAACTTTAAATAGAATAAAAAGTACTGAGGCTAGAGGGTTGCAGTTTGGTATGTTTGATGATTGGAGGGTGGATGATCAACATACCAATTTGCAGCCCTCTAGCCTCGGTAGTTTATAAGATCTGAGGGTGGACAGAAAACTAAAACCAAAGAAGTAAGGAACGCCAGCCATAAATTTACATCCATAATATACAAATCAAAATTGGAAAGCTGTATTTGCTACTAAATTAGCACATCTCCAATAGTAAGTTCAAAGGAACTTACCTCTTCCAAGTCATATCATTGCACGTGCGACATGAAGAGGCTTATATATTGACAAGATTGTCCTTATTCTGGACTGTTTTGGACTCTAAAACTGAAGTGTTTTAGAGTCTGGACGTTCGGAGGTAAAAATTTGATGAAACGTGTAAAAAATCTTCAATAGACCGGAGAGGAATCGAGTGGAATACTGTCACCTACCTCGGAACGTTAACATCACGAAATCCTTTGAATTTAAGGATAAACTTCCTTCCATCAAAATCAAATACAATTAACGTACCCTGCAAACAAAGTTTTTCACGGCTACCCCACCTCTCCGATTTAAAGAGGGCGTCATACTCGCGAGAAACCAAAAATAAATCATGAACGGTCAGTTATGTAACCTTTGAGCTTAACTTTCTCTCATCATCGAAAGTTCATCTACAAAGGTCTGCTGAATGGTATCCACCAAATCATATGCTTTACTTTCGTTACAGTAGGCAACGTGAGGTAATATCTCTTTAAATGTTTTCATTTTATTTTCAATATTGTGCACAGTATAGCGTCTTCAAATATTCTTGTGTACACCATAATGCAACATATCAGGATCCCGATGCACTGTGTCAATTTATTTTTAAAGAAAATGATGGTAAACATACGAAACGTGAAGATAAATTAAATAAACCTGAGCTCTAAAAAGAGTGATCAAGTTCAAATGAATTTTTCCACGTATTTATGAAACAGCAAAAGACGGCTGTTGATGAGGCTGAAAACATGAAATGTCGCAACAGATCAGCATTTATATCAGATCCAGAACATGACACATTTCCTTGAAACATGTGTCAGCCATCCTCAAGCAACTCAAAATATTAACAAGCAAATAAGGAACAGTTGGCCATAACATGATTATTGTCTGGAGGCAGTGAACGAAGATACGTTGCATGTTCCAGAGCTGAACTTATCTTTTTAGCTCCTCTGGGAAATTTTGTAGATTGTTATACAGCTTTATGTGTGTTTGTGACAGCACTTACGCGTGCTAGGGAGAGGGAGAGAGAGAGAGAGAGAGAGAGAGAGAGAGAGAGAGAGAGAGAGAGAGAGAGAGAGAGAGAGAGGGGGGGCAACTGTTCGTTCTTTTTGGTGAACAGATGTTAGTATTTGACAAAAGATTACCTACCCTTCAATTACATTACGTTGAGTTCAGTCCACGAGCGCACACACACACACAAGCAAACATAAAATGAGAGAGAGAGAGAGAGAGAGAGAGAGAGAGAGAGAGAGAGAGAGAGAGAGAGAGAGAGAGAGAGAGAGAGAGAGAGAGAGATATGAAGCCCTTTGGGCTCTGCCTATTAGAAAATAATCTAAAGTATTGATAAAGGACCCACCGATTCTTAATAATCTTAGCTTGTAGATAAGCGCTTCATAATTCACATGGTCAAAGGCTGCACTGAAATTTAAACCAACTTTGTGTGCATTTGCATCCTCAACAGGAGCACTCCACAAGCCAGCAGATACTGACAAGAGTGCATCACAAGTACCAAGGCTTTTACAAAACTCAAACTGCAATGCTGGTAGCAGGCTATTATCTTCAACAAACGTTCAAAGACGTTAAGAGAGCACCTTCTATAAAACCTTAGATAAAACAGGAGTAATTGAACTTGGCTTATATTCTGAGGGGCGTGAAGTGGGACTTGGTCCCTTAGGTAATGTAGCAATGTTTCCCATCCTCCAGACAGACGGAAAACTTGCAAATTCATCTAGCCGCTTAAAAATAAGAGGAATTGTAAGAGCAATGAAGTCAGCAGTCCTTTTCAAAAAGATGGGAAAGATCCTGTTATGGCCTATGCCTTCGTAATTGTCAAGACCCAAAAGCCAAGTTTTGATTTCTCCAGATCTGAAGACCAATTTTTCAGAACTTAGGCCCTGAAAAGCACGAATGAGGCAACACCAAGGACTCGCCAGACTCTTTGCACACAAAGACATCAGCCAAAAGTTCCGCCTTCAGTTTAGGGCAATATATAATAGTCCATGAGGTTCTTCCTTGGAGGGGTGGGTAGAGCTGTCGCCTACCAAGCCGTTGGCCTAGCGTTCGACTCTCCTACCGGCTAATGAAGAATGAGAGGAATTTATTTCTCGTCATAATGTGGTTCGGATCCCACAATAAGCTGTAGGTCCCGTTTCTAGGTAACCAGTTGGTTCTTAGCCACGTCAAATAAATCTGATCCTTCGGGCCAGCCCTAGGAGAGCTGTTAATCAGCTCAGTGGTCTGGTTAAACTAAGATATACTAAACTTTTAACAATAGTTTGTGTAGCTCCTACAATGGGAGGCCTGCTTGAATCATCTCTAAAGCGTAGACCACCAATTACGTTCATCACTACTGGAGTGCAAGACCTTCTTCAAACCCTCATTATATCAACTCACTCAGCTCTCTAACAGAGAACCTGAGCTTCACTTCTAAGTTCAATGAAATTTAGCCGTGAAAAGTCCGATCGATTTTTTCTCTATAAATGACAAGGAAGCTTCTTGATTTTCACGGTAGGTAAGCTTACATGAAGATGGTGATCATTTAAACACTCAATAATATTTGGACTTCAATAAGTAACGCCCAACCTGAGCTCAAAAAATCACGGTGAATATCATCCCAATTGGCCTGGGACATTAAGTATACCGTTCTTGAAAAGCCATAATCAGGAAGAGCCTGATCCACCGCCATATTAAACTTAATGATTGGACGCCCCACCGAAGAACTATCACCAAAAGATGCAATCGCTGTGATGTCAGTGATATATATATATATATATATATATATATATATATATATATATATATATATATATATATATATATATATATATATATATATATATATATATATATATATATATAATTATATATATATATATATATATATATGTATATATATAGATATATACGTATGTATGTACAGTATATGTATAACAAACTATGACGCATGCGCATGATATTCCTTTTTCGTCCTTATTCAAAAATCTTGCCTTCATGATTTAAGTAATGACTAGGTCGTTTACCATTTTGTTGGAGCAAAGAATGTTTACGCACTGTACCTTTGCTTCAGTTAAATTAAGCATACACGGTAGACGAAAGCTACATTTCTCACAAATTCACGAAAACCCATTATAAAAACCGTATTTCCAAAGGGTCTAAGCAGCATCCCTTCGGCCCTTATGTAGTTGTGCCTACTTTTTATTCTATTTCCTCCATTTCACCCCCTTCCTTTCTTCAGTCTTGTTGTCCATCCTCTAATTGTTACTTAATAGCGCAAGTGGTGGGTCTTCTCCCAGTTTCACCCTATGAGCCATTCATCTCCTATATATTCTGGATCTCTTTTTCTTGCTGTCCAACCACTCTAACTCCTTCTTTCCACTGTCTTGAGCGCAGACTGGCCGAAAGTACTCCAGTGCTTGCTTCAACAACCTCAATCTCATAAATTCATCCAAGCATTCCTTTTACACAAAACGTAGCACACTTAAGTATTTGTGTTAGCATGTCGGAGCCGAATAATCCTGGGTCCCAAAAGAAGGCGAACAGAAGAGAAAAAGGCGAAGGAAAACACGAAAATGTCTTCCTTCCTTCCTACACTGGGGGACGAGGAGCACATTTCACCACAGCCTTTGAAGAAAATCTTTCCCCCGGGTCTCGGCGGAAGACTTCCAAGATTAAAATAACCAGACAAAGGCGTTTTATTATTATGTTTTAAAGCAACTAATAGGAGGAAATTCCGGGAAGAACAGTGTCTCTTATTGGCTTGTTAAGTTTTTTAAGTTTATTTTTTTTTCACTGGTATTCCAGAGCTCTTGCCTTTGTTTAGTTTCCGCGCTAACTGAATTAGCGAGAGAGGAGATATACTCATTCTGCTAACGCGATTAAAGAGAAACGCCCCGACGAGAGGAAAGTTTTTACCAGTTACGTCACGTTGTTTACCTTGGGAATGGTAAGACAAAAAGCGCCCGGTTCCCTCGCGAAAAAGGACGACGTAAACTTTGCGAATGTTCCTGACTTCGAAGATAATGTATGCAGGTATGTATTTATGTATTCCTGGGAAATGATGAAACGAGAGGTGTCGTTTCTCCTTGTGAAAAGAAGAACTTCTCTGACACTTTAAGAAGTGTCCCGAATTCTGAGGGTACGTATGTATGTATGTATGTGTGTGCATGTATGTATATATGAACAACTGGGTCATTGACGCCGAATGTATGCATGCATGTATATATGTTTGTGTATTTATGTATGTATGTATGAATTCACTCACGAGAGTAAAGAAGCTCGGGAAGATGGATTTGAATACAAATATTAAATTCTAGAGATAATCACTGATGGTGCACGATAAACGTCTGTGACAAAGAGCCAAACTATGCATTTTCTTATTGTAGTTAATATTGCGATTCATCCATGAGGCTCTCAGAGTGAGTCCAGTCATAAACCCACATATTTAGCGGTTATTCTGTCTTTCGGCGATGTCAGATTTATTATATAAAACGGGCAGTGACTTACAACAACCACTTATGTTTACAAAATTACCAAGTTTTCGTGATATTTGCATAATGCGGACTCTTAGCCTGAATTGAATTTTTCATCGTCAGTGATATGTATAAACACGCAGCAGTTAGTTAAGGTCCGAGTGTTCCGGTGAACAATGAATAACGCAGATTCACAGGCTACACAAATGGCAGTTAGTTAAGGTCCGAGTGTTCCGGTGAACAATGAATATCGCAGATTCACAGGCTACACAAATGGATAAAGTACAATCCCATTAAAATGTGAAACTAATGTGTAAATCATTATCTAATGATAAAATTATGATAAAACTTACACGTATATATCATAGGCATAAGGTTTCATAAAATAAGTTAATTATTACTTAAGAGATTACGCTAACTACTAGAGCAGAATTTCCTGTAAAGTTTGAGAGAGAGAGAGAGAGAGAGAGAGAGAGAGAGAGAGAGAGAGAGAGAGAGAGAGAGAGAGAGAGAGAGAGAGAGAAAGGTAAATTACAGATAAATATACCAGAATTAAAAGAAATCAATAAATACACATTAGCTGCACGAATTAAGTAGAAATATAAGGATAAAAACAAAGTAGATAAAACTACATTGAAATACTAGTGAATATTTAAAAGCATCAAGTAAAATATAAGCGCTTTTTATTCATTGTCTCTTTCATCCATCAACACTTATCTCTTATCAAATGGAAAAGAAATGATTCTTTTTTATCTTTTATAAGTATACAAGCATGGAGAACGGATGATTATATCACTGTCCGTGATCAGATTTATTTTACAACTGAGATCAGTACAAGTAATGTCTGTAATCATAACCATTTTAGTTTTCTGTGAAAGAAAACTATTTAGGTGCCTATTTGTCTGTCCGTCCGCACTTTTTCTGTCCGCCCTCAGATCTTATAAAGTCCTGAGGCTAGAGGGCTGTAAAATGATATGTTGATCACCCACCCTCCAATCATGAAACATACCAAATTGCAGCCCTCTAGCCTCAGTAGTTCTTATTTTATTTAAGGTTAAAGTTAGCCATGACCGTGCGTCGGGCATCACAATGGGTGCCAACAACACAGGCCACCACCGGGACGAGGTTGAAAGTTTCATGGGCAGCGGCTGAGAGTTTCATGGGCCGTGGCTGAGAGTTTCATACAGCATTATACGCTGTGCAGAAAGCTCGATTGCGCCGAAGAAACTTCGGTGCATTATTTACTTGTTTCATAATTTAATGTGGGCTCGTCGTATTCTACGACGACATTTATATTATCAAATGACATTTATTCTAAAAAGAGAAAATACAATCGTCTTTACACTGTGAACTTCAAGGCAACGTCAGTCTTCCTAATTTGTGTCCAATTTAAGAAAATCCTCTGTTGTATCCCTGTCCTTTTTCTCAAATACCCTGGCTATTTGAAACCTCGGTTCTCATCATGCTAAATTACTTCTGCTTTAATTTGGGCTGTAAAGTGGAAACTAAGTTGGTTTGGTTTCATTTTAGCGTCATGGAACGCTTTCATGGGGACAGGATCTTCTTCTTGGGTTCTGTTCCCCTTTAGAGATCCACTTTCCTTTTTTTTTCTTTTTGTTTTTCATCACCTGCCATTTGTAAAATAGTATTTTGATGACCTTTCTCTTACTTGATTATGTATTTTCTCCTGTTAAGACTCAGTAATAAAGACAAACTAGTCATATCTCTTGTTTTTTTATTGTTGTACATTTAAATGCGTATTTGAATCACAATTTTTGAGAAAATTATTTTTACGTCCTACAAAATCAGTACCTCCATTTTTAGTTACAAACATACTAAACTCCTCTATATCGAGCTATTCCATGTGTGAAGCATCCTGTATAGCAGATGCTTTCCCTTTGGGTAACCCAGCCTTGTTTACCATGAGACTGGAAGATAATAAAAGAGGTGCAATGACTAAGGGTGTACACCTGAAGTACAGCAAAAATAGTACACCAGTACCTTTCCCTGAGAAGTATACACTTGATTTTTTGTGTGGAAAACTAAGAAGGGAAGACTTGATTTTTTTGTGTGGAAAATTCACAGAAGCCATGGAGATATTTGTAACTAATACTACCCCCAAATTAACTTAATGAAGTGAGAGTGCACCTATTCTGCAATCACACAAATAGTTCTCAGGAAATTTGTTTTCATGAAAACTTGTATGTTTGCAATATGGGGCCCTTAAGATCATCATACAGATATGAGATATGCATACCCCATCAAAACAATCTAGGTCCTATTCTTAAAGATTTAGCCTTTGATTCACCAAGCTACCGCCTTCCTTGGGACCCATACCAAAGCCAGTAAGTACTATTGCCATACCATTATGCCAAGAAAAAAAGCATTGATTGCAGTTGAGGCCCAAAAGGATATAGACTTCTATCATCAAGTCTAGTTTACACAGTATCTGAAGGCTATTGCCACTATCAGAGCCTTTGGAAATAAGATGGCTCTTGCTAATCCTCCAACATTAGTAGAAGTATACCCAGCATATCCGGAAGACTTTTATGAGATTAGGTCATCCTATGAGGGTAAAACATACTGCCATATGCATACACATACACTCACACATACACACATTTTGTGCCTAAAGAGAGCTTTTCTGTGGAATGTTTCAACAAGACCTCCTGTGAGGTGAAGAGGTATGATTGACGCCTGAAGATTATCCACCAAAGTTTATTACTTTCCCTTTATATTTTGATTAAGGTAGGGTTAGAGCTTCCACTAAGTGCGCTGCTTATAGCGAAAACCACTCTGGCCAAACTTGTGGAGTACTAAAACAGGACTGAAAGGGAAAATTAAATTGTTGCCATTTTGACAACCACGATCCAGACACTTGTACCAGCTGCCTTGATTAACATAGAAAGAATCTAAAGGCAGTTCCTGTGGACAACCACCATACATTGTAGCATAGTATTACCGAGGTATGTATTTGGTGGCTCGTGGGTTATTTTCTGCCCAGCTGTGATACAGTGATTGATTTTAGCATTTGTATGTCACCTGATCATGCTTGTAACTTCTTATGGGAATGTAATTGCTGTGATAATAAACGTAAAGCCCTGCTCTTGGTATCCAGTGAACATTTTGACATATCTCTGGAACAGAAATATACCAGGTGACTTATAGCCATTATAAATTTTTAAAAAAGGCTATTTTAGAAACTGTCAGTAGCAACCTGGTTGTAAAAGACATGTGCGTTTCTCAACTTGGCAGGTCCTAAGAAATGGAGAATGTTTTCAGTTCGCAGCGTTCTCCTAGAAAATTATGACTTCTGCATTAGTCAATGACCCCTCACGTGTTCCCAAGGAACACCTGATGGGAGAAAATATTTAAAGCACTTTTCATAAGAGGATGACTGTTGCTATGGAGACTTTCTTGCCCTTGGTATATAAGTGGTGATACTTTACTGAGGTTTCAATTAATGCTTTATTCCAGGCTATTCTACTCTGAAAACCTCTTGAACAGACCTACTGCAATGATGCACTTCGACAAACGAATCCCTTCATTACTCATTTCTTTATAAAATGCTCTGATAAAGTCTGTTCCCCAGCTACCAGAGCTGTGGCAGTCTGTATATTGACACAATATGCTTCCAACTTTTGCCTGATAAGAGTTCATTTCTGGCATCTATGGTTTTTACTTTTTTATAGAGGGTAGACGGAGCAGTTAAAATACCAGTAAAAACATTCAGAGACCACAAACCTCCGTCAAGGTAGGCCTTTGCTGTTTTTATTATTTTGACTGGCTCTAGACCTAACCATCACTGGGTACAAAAGAGATAAAAAACAAAAACAAAAGTGCCCTTCCCCAAAAGTTATGCCCCTATCTTTCACAAAAATTGTTCATGTATTTGTGGTCATGAGGTTCACCTTTTGGAGAAATTTTTGTAAATACTCAACACTTCACTTTTTTTTTTATAACCCTGCTAAATAAAAGAGAAACACAATGAATAACTGACAAACAAATAGAAAAACTAAACCAAACCAGATTTAAGCTCCTTGTCAGAGGTAATTAACAATATACAAAGAAGGGTATAAGACAACTATGAAATGACAGATAACACAGTCTTAAATCAGTGATCGTCCCCGTAGGTAGGTAGTGTCATCAGTGCATCTCATGGGGTGCACTGTAGGCATTACTAAAGGTTCTTTGCAGCGTCCCTTCGGCCCCTAGCTGCAACCACTTTCATTCCTTTTACTGTACCTCCATTCATATCTTTCTTCCACCTTGCTATCCACCCTCTCCTAACAATTATTTCACATAGGTCCCAGTGATTGGCCTTTGGCCTAAAGAACTCTATATTCTAACTCTATATTCCTAAATCAGTGACCGTAATCCTGCAATATTTATTCACTTAGCCTATCACATGTTATTCTAAGTTAAGAACCTGGCCAACGATTTATGTCAAGGAGAGGGCTGAAAATCTGCCTTTCATATGGCTGAAATATGAAATACGGAGTGAAAAAACGAAAAATTTATGCCATGGACAACTAAAGTGCATCATATTGATAATAACTGAGAAAATGTTCAACACAATCGTAATAAGAGTAGAATAACAGTGAAAAATCTTTTTAAATTCATGTTTGAGAATGAGTTCAGCGATACGAAATTTTTTTAGTGATATCTTCACAGATTGGGAGTTCAAGAGGTCAACGGGTGTATGTTGAAAAATTATTCTGGCTGTATTTATCAACTGCCAAGAAGAAACGAAAGATGAAGATGATTATATTTTTCTAGTAAGGGTTGGGAGTTACTGGTTTACCATGTTTTTGACAGAGGGAATATCTGTTTACATTATAACCCTGGTATGAGTGATATGGTTGGAAGTATCCTAGGAGAGATGATAATCTGAATTGGAGATGAAAGGGTTAAAAAGAGAATGTGGATGCAATTAAATCAAGTATCAAAAGTAAGGTCAGAGAACGTCAGATAGAGAGGAGATGGACGTAAAATGAGGGGAACGAGCTAATAAGGATAAAAAAAGAAAGCTGTGGAACGGGGTCATTATTTAGCAGAAAGCACTCGCATTCACTGGCTCATAGCAAGAGGGAATGAAAGCAGTGAATGATATGAGAAAACACTTGTAAACTATTAAAAATGCACATTTATTCTAAATACTTTTCATGGAAACAGTTGGTCTAAATACTGTATAACGGTTGACCCCTGTCCCCCAAGAAAAAACAGATGATTTCCTTCCGTTCATTTCCCTCGCCCTGTTTCCCAACGAAGCAACTGGGCAAATTACGCAGTCATTCTAGCATTCCCTCGAGGTTGGTGTTCCCCGTTGTACGTGTATTTGGCGAGTACAATAAGTTCCAAAGGAATGGAAATGCGACAGGCATCCTGTAGTCCTTGTCAAGTAAACGCCAAGAGTTACCTCAAGCTAAAGTCGGATACTATTATCGCATATGTAGAAGAATGATGGATAGATACACAGATAAAATGAAATATTTCTGTTTAAAAAAATGAACTGGTTCTTCGACTTTGTCTAAATCCTTTATCTTAGAGATTTCTTTAAACATCATCGTAGGGAGTAATGCCGTCCGGTCCTGGTTGTTTCGGCCGCAAATCATTTAGGCCGTAACATCCAAAACATCGAAAAGACGTTATGTTTAGGGTATTTACCGTCATTATTTTATGTTTTACGTGCATCCCAAGGGGCTGGTACTAAACACGTCACCCATTTTGCACGCAAACGTGCTTACGGCCTAAATGACTCACGGCCGAACCGACCCGAACTCATGCCGTCAAGGCATCTCACGTGGTGGTGCACTGTAGGCGTTAGTAAGGGGTGCTGGGAGCATCCTGCTGGTCCCTAGATGCGCCCACGTTTTAGCCTTTAATTTCACCTCAGTTCCTTAATTTTCTGGATCTCTTTATTGCTGTCCAACCACTCCAACTGCCTCTTTTCACCGTCTTTGGTGATGAGTGGCCGAAAGTGCCTTAGAGCTTAGCCTGGCAGCTTAAATGTCATAAAATTAATAACTTTTTAAACATGAATGTTCTAGTACTCACGCCTGCAGCTTGAATGATAAATGGGAACTAAATAATTATTCCTTTTATGAGAGGTAAACCGCAGAGTTGATCAGGTACATTGAGAGTTTTAATTTCGAACGCAGAGAAAAGAAATTTAATCTCACTACAAATTAGATATACGAATGAATCGAATCAAAGTACTCTTCAGTCGAGAAGATACTACTGCAGAATAAAAAAAAACATAGCGTAATATTAAATCATCTTATATATTAAATGAAAAAGTTATTTAGACACATAATAGAATACGATATTAGAGGCGAAACCGTGAGACAAATCACGGATACTTTATGAAACAAAGGATGAAGTTTAATGGTAATGAACGTAAAGAATGGCCCCCAGGGAACTGTTGGAAAGATAGTTTTAGGAAAAAGACCAAGAGAAGGCCGTTTGTCACCCTTCATTTTTCATCTTTTACTAGTACATCGATTCAGGTGATATATAAGACAATTTGGGACGCTTGTGCAAAAGTAAGATGATTTAAAGTTTTGTTTTCAAAGAGAGATTAGAAACTAGGGGAGTAAACGACCGTTTGATACAGTTAAACATGACTAGAGAGAGAAAGGGCTTAAAAGTTGCAGTGAACGGTATTTTTACTTCTCTCTGCGAGCTATAAATTCGTGGAAGAGTTTTAATAAAAGAACCGTAATATCGTGTTTGTAAAAAAATAAATTTGAAATCCGTTCTCCACGGATATTTCATTAACGTTAAAACACTAAATTCACATTTTATTTGTTTACGGTATAAAATAACATAAATTGCTTTCCTGAGTGTCAGTGATCCTATTTCTCGGTTGTCTTACAGCTCTAGATTGCACTACTAATCTTTCCTCCAACATGTCCGCCTTCAACGCACACACATACACACACACACACAATATATATATATATATATATATATATATATATATATATATATATATATATATATATATATATATATATATATATATATATATATAATATATATATATATATATATATATATATATATATATATATATATATATATATATATATATATATATATATATATATATATTTTACTTTCTCAGAGAACCTGAATGATACAGAAGGCTGAAAAGAGGAGAATTTTAATTCCAAGCTTTCGGAGGCTCGTCTGCCTCCATCTTCGAGGAACCAAATAATGAAAATCACGCACATGTCAGACGTAGTATATATACTGTAAGCACAAGGTCATCAACAGCTTACTTCTCGTAATCCTGGGTTTTAAGTCCCGTTCCGCGGGCGTCACCTACGTGTGACCTTCGCAGCTGCATTCATTCTCTTTCGAAGTGTTCACTAAAAAAAGTAAGTATACCTTAGTTTTACCAGACCACTGAGCTGATTAACAGCTCTCCTAGGGCGTTCACTAACTTGGTTAATCGTTTCCACGTGTTTATTTAGCTTTTACATCCACGACTTCTTAAACTAAATGAAACATGGTAGAATCCTCGTTAATCCTTTCCACGTGTTAATTAAGCTTTTCCATCCACGATATTGTAAACTAAATGACACGTGGTAGAATCCTCATAGTCGATTCCTATGTTTCCTTCTACGGCCTTCTTGGAAAACGCTTTCATAACAAATGTAAGCTGCCAGACGCCTCAGATTGGTTTGCGAATACACTTTACTCACCCTCTCCTTGGATTTGAACACTGATATGAAATTGAAGGACAATTAAACCTTAATATAACATGTACGAAGAATATACAACCGACCTTTACAACCGCTAGTTGTCGTAGAACTCCCCCTGTGTCAATTTTAACGACTACTCTTGAACATACTTTGACTATATTGCTGATGGAGTGGAAAGGAATATAAAATTTAGGCCAAAGGCCAAGCACTGGGACCTAGTGGTCATTCAGCGCTGAAAGGAAATTGAGATGTAACAGGAGGAAAACCTCGCAGCTGCATATGACACAATAATTGGTAGGAGATGGTGGATAGCAATAGGGAAGAAAGAGAATATGAAGAGTTACAGTAGAAGGAACGAAAGGGGTTGCAGCTAGGGGCCGAAGGCACGCTGCAAAGAACCTTAAGTAATGCCTACAGTGCACCACATGAGGTGCACTGACGGCACTACCCCTCCCTCCTACAAGGTATTTTGCAGATGCAAGAAATGCACAGGGAAACCGTCGGGAAATACTATCTTCCTCTACACAAGCAAATTCCCATCTCCATCGTAATAATTGCAATAATTGTAGGTGGCTCTTAAATTAAACAAACTCGTGTACAATCAAAGTGCCTTTGCTAACATAAAATTTCTTTATAGATACTACCCTTGAAAACTTCTTTGGAACCAGGTGATTTCTACAGCTAACTTTTATCTCCTTCAAAACTATCAAGTTATACTGTGTGCTAACTACGAATTCATCGTGGTTAAATTTCCTTACTTATTTAGTCATCCGAGAACCTCAGAATGCTTCTCCTTGAAATGTCCCCAATCGGCGGCTGATGGTTTATTGATTGGTTAACCCGCTCAACTCAGTGGGAACCAAAAAATTCCACACAGCCAGCAGTTCAGTGTGGGTGGGATCTCTCTTTAAGTTGGATAGCACAAAAGGACACAAGAGGAGGCAGTGCTAGTCATTTCAAGCGAAGAGATAACGGTCAACAGTCCTCTTCTTTAGGCATCAGTTTACCAGGCGAAAAAGTAGCCTCAAGTTTTGCCTTGCCTCTCATTGCACCATTCAGTAACAATGTGCATATCTACGCTCTAGGACTATTGGAAGTCGTTTAAGGGCTCTGCAGCATTACCGCTGAATGACCTCATGTGTCCCAGCGCTTGGTCTTTGGCCTAAATCCTATATTCTGTCTGTCGTTCTTCTAAAGGCTCTGCAGTCCTGTGCCGAAGCTAGTCTAAAGGTCGTGGATTAATCAAGGCGGCTGCGATTGGATAGAATCGACGAAAATTGGATGTCATGACACTTGGAGGTTGGGTCATTGCAGTCAGGGATATAAGGTGGTCGAATGAAATGCCCCCATATGACCTAATATAGTTGATCTGATTATAAATTCTTGACAAGGAGTATTCAATGAAAAACACAAAATAAAAAAAAAAACTAATATTCAACCCATTGGCGAACGAGAGCCCACTTATAACAACTCGTTATAGCAATACCTTAGAAGCAAAACAGACTACGCATTATTTTAAATATTTTTAACTTCCTTTAAAAAGTATATATATATATATATATATATATATATATATATATATATATATATATATATATATATATATATATATATATATATGTATATATATAAGGTAAACAGTTGCAGACATCCGATCATCAAAAGACTTGAGGTAATAAGATCGTTCCCGCCGAGGATTGAAAATAAATGAAGTCGTCCTGATTTCGATCCAGTTGACGCTTACATCAAAGGAACTCATGGATGCCTTTCTCTTTGACTTTGGTTCATGGCCAGAGGGGCGTGTATATATATATATATATATATATATATATATATATATATATATATATATATATATATATATATATATATATATATACATATATATATATATATATATATATATATATATATATATATATATATATATATATATATATATATATATATATATATATATATATATATATATATATATATATATATATATCGTGCATGGGCCTAGCTACTACTCATTTGGTACTGCCCCACTAGACATCAATTCAATTCACCCACAAGCAAGTGTGGACATAACAATTATGCCAAAGGAGATGGAGCCGGTTGAAGGACCAACGAAGCCCGGCGATTAAATTAAGTATACCTTAGTTTAACCAGACCACTGAGCTGATTAACAGCTGTCCTAGGGCTGGCTCCAAGGATTATACTTATTTTACGTGGCTAAGAACCAATTGGTTACCTAGCAACAGGACCTGCAGCTTATTGTGGGATCCGAACCACATTATAGCGAGAAATGAATTTGTCACCAGAAATAAATTCCTCTCATCCTTCACTGGCCGGCCGGAGAATTGAACGCGGGCCTAGGAGAGTGCTAGGCGAGTACGATGTTGACCCATCCAGTGAAGAACTGAAGCCCGGCGATAACCGATCGTGTGGACAAGGCCTTAAATGCCACCGTAAATGCCACAGATAAGATAATAGAATTAAGGCCAAATGCCAAAGCCTGCGACCTATGAGATCATTAAGCGCTGAAAGAGAAATTTTCGGTCAGTAAGGTGGTTTGAAAGTTGTAACAGGAGGAAAACCTCGCAGTTGCACTATGAAACAATTGTTAGGAGAAGGTGGAAAGTAAGATGGAAGAAAGAGAATATGAACGGAGGTACCATGAAAGGAATGAAAGGTGTTGCAGCTGGTGGCCAGACGGTTTATACGCGTTGTCATTCCTCGGCCTTTTGTCACTATTTATCAAAAAGACTAACAGCTCCTAACTTAGTATACAGTATTTAAAAATGTTTATTGGTACATGCGTTAACTACCTGATAACCTTTTAAACATATCAGGTGCTAATGGCAAATACGATCAAACACCTGATTGCGGACACTGAAGTTCGTTGCATCGTATTCACTAAATTAATGGGTACCAACAATTGCATCTGACTCGTATGATATCTTCACACCGTCATCATCTATGTTATGTATTTCACATACTCAAAGCCTTGTTGATGGATACCATTAGAAACTCATGCCTTGATTACGGATAGCATCCCAAACTGTGTTCATGAACAGTTCCGCGACGAACTGTTCAAGGAAGCATCACAGTTCCCGCTAATGTTATGACCAGCCCCACAAAGCACTGCCCCTATTCAACGATAGTATGAATGCCTCAGTGCCTTGTGATCATGAACAGCATCATAATCATTGTGCCGATAACGGATAGCCTAACACGCACTTGAAAGGGCTCATGGAAAATAAATTCATTGCTTACGTTCGTGAATGGTATCACAAAACTATCGTCAGCATTCGTGGGTAACATCACAAAACTATGCCAGTGTTCACGAATAACATTACAAACTCATTTCCAGTATTCAAGAGCAACTTCCAAACTCATTGCTTGTGCTTGAGTATCAATGCATGAGTATCAAACTTGCTACCTGTGTTTATGAGTAACAGACTCTTGCTTGTGTAAATATAGTAACACTGTGTTCGAAGAGAAAAGCACACTGCTTGTGTTCATAGAGTAAAACATTGTGTTCAGAGTAAAACTCATTGCACGACTTCATAGAACAAACTCATTGCCTATTGCACGACTTCATAGAACAAACTCATTGCGTGTGTTCTAGCGTAACAAACTCATTGCGTGTGTTCTAGCGTAACAAACTCATTGCGTGTGTTCTAGCGTAACAAACTCATTGCGTGTGTTCTAGCGTAACAAACTCATTGCGTGTGTTCTAGCGTAACAAACTCATTGCGTGTGTTCTAGCGTAACAAACTCATTGCGTGTGTTCTAGCGTAACGAACTCATTGCGTGTGTTCTAGCGTAACAAACTCATTGCGTGTGTTCTAGCGTAACAAACTCATTGCGTGTGTTCTAGCGTAACAAACTCATTGCGTGTGTTCTAGCGTAACAAACTCATTGCGTGTGTTCTAGCGTAACAAACTCATTGCGTGTGTTCTAGCGTAACAAACTCATTGCGTGTGTTCTAGCGTAACAAACTCATTGCGTGTGTTCTAGAGTAACAAACTCATTGCGTGTGTTCTAGAGTAACAACTCATTGCGTGTGTTCTAGAGTAACAAACTCATTGCATGTGTTCTAGAGTAACAAACTCATTGCATGTGTTCTAGAGTAACAAACTCATAGCCTGTATTCATAGAATAAACTCACTGCCTGTATTCATAGAGTAACATACAAACTCAAGTGTTAGCGGACACCATCATAAATACACTGCTTATGCTGCAAGTAACCTTTTAGCATCAAAACTAACCCACATACCTAACAAACTTAACTTGCTTGCTCCCTACTCAAGGTAAACTTATTACAGTTATGCTATGCAAAAAATCGTGCTAGGACAACCCATATCTAGGACAACCCATATCTAGGACAACCCATATCTAGGACAACCCATATCTAGGACAACTATTATATCAGGTATAAAGTGAACTATTTAATTTTGAAAGAAAAATCAAGTAAATAAAAGAAAAACTTTATTTCTGGGGGGACAATGAAAACTAAAAACATTTAAGACTGCCAATGCAAAAAGAATTTACTAAAACAAACTTTGTGCAGATTATATGCCACAGCTTTTAAGAAAGACATTTTCTGACAAGGATCATACTTTTCAAGTATGAGTTATCAGTCTCCTGTTGCACTTATGTAAACCTGTTTTGAAGTTATTTGCACTCTCCGTTCCAAATCAACTTTCTTTTTCAGCCCCAAGAGGCTAACTTTAGCGTACTTATTAATTTCCAGATATTCAGAAGTTGGCATGAAATTGAACTTTGTAAGGCATTATGAAACCTTCAAGGCTATTATTAGTTCTAGTAATGCCAGTTGAAGTCCTTAATTTAATTGGAAATATCGGAGCCAGACGTCGTCTTCTAGCGCCTCTTCCTCTTGCGGGTCCTAGAAGTCGCTTCCCAATACGACAAATTCTGGTAGCAAACTATCGTCGTCGTCGTCCTCAGCCACCGTCTGAACTCGCGCTCTGTACATCTTTATTTCGCATATCCATAAGTTTCTTGATTTATTTGTATTCTGCCTGAAAATTATATAACGTAGTTATCATCCACAACGCTTATTAGCTCCTCGCTGAGGTTCTATATAATATGGTATTGTGGGGGCTAAAAAAAAAAAGAAATAAAAAAAAAAAAAACTGGCTTAAGTACAAAATATAAAAAACAATATGGTTAAAAAGCTCCACGACCGTTTATGAGTTGTTTGCTGGAAGAACAGTAACTAGCATGGACAATGGAATTTAAAGGATGATAGTAAAGGATGATAGTCAATAATTAAAAGTTAAATGATCACTGTTACTCCTATAAAACTAAAAATTTAATATTTACTTTTTTAAGTGCTTTTTTTTATTTCCTTTAAGTATTTTAAGTGGGTTTTTTTAAGTGAAAATATTTATACCTGCTATGAGTAGTCCTATATCTCAGTTGTCCTAGATATCAATTGTGAAAGTTGTCCGATAGGAGTTTTTCGAGAATGAGTTAGTTCTTCATTGGAAGGGTGGGTAGAGCTCTCGGCTAGCACGCTGTTGGCCCAGCGTTCGACTCTCCGACTGGCCAGTGAAGAATTAAAGGAATTTATTTCTGGTGATACAAATTAATTTCTCGTCATAATGTGGTTCGGATCCCACAATAAGCTATATTATTTGCTAGGTAACCAGTTGATTCTTAGCCACGTAAAATAAATCTAATCCTTCGGGCCAGCCCTAAGAGAGCTGTTAATCAGCTCAGTGGTCTGGTTAAACTAAGATATACTTAACTTCGGGAATGAGTTCTGGTATCAGTTGCCCTAGAACCTAAAACCATGACTTAATATTTCCATACTTTCAACTAAACAAAAAATAGCTTTCGTGCTGTCTGTTAACAGGAGCTGAAAGTTCCTAGCTATGAGTTACTGACAAACTTCATGAAACTAACTCCATCTACTAACAGTAGAAATCCAAACCTTACTCTGGAAATCTGTCAGGGGAAAATTTTGCATGGTTTTGAGGACTGACAAACTTCATGAAACTAACTCCATCTACTAACAATAGAAATCCAAACCTTACTCTGGAAATCTGTCTGGGGAAAATTTTGCATGGTTTTGAGGATTTTCAAGAGGTTAGCTACGGGTAAGCAAGCAATATTTACGTAACTGACCCGAACATTAAGGGAGCTTCCGAGAAAGGAATACCAAGTTCGAATCCTCCGAAAATCCTATTAAGTCTAACGCCAACTTTACGCTTAAAACTTTAATTCGGACAAAGCCTTCATGAATATTGGCCAAAACTTGTGACTTAACCTAACCACAAACTTAATCCATATGCTGGAAGATAAAATGTAAAGTAAAACATATCAAGACACCAGACCTGTACAGACATTTGTTTTAATGCTGAATATTGCCGTTTGATAGCATTAAACTTAATTTCCTCAAACCCTAGGGAGCTTCTGCAAACTTAACTGAATGGGAGGTAGCTAAGCACATTTAAACACCTAATACCTATCTGAACTTGCAAGAACACTAAGCAATAGATTATGTTTATGCTTAACACCTGAAAGAAAGTTTGATTAGTTGGCCTAAACCACCCAAGAACCTGCGTAGTAGGTCATACGACCTACTATGCAGAACATGGGGGCTCCTCCACCCCTTCAGGGGCACCTCCCCTAAGGGGTGGAGGATAAACTGTCTATACTGTTTGAGAACACCAGTTCAAGAACAGTATACACAAATTAGAGTAAATTACAAAAATAAATTTATGACAAGTTAAAAAAGTAAAATTACAAAAATTTAAAAAGTAAATCTATTACAAAAAGTAAATTACAAAAATAAAAAAAAGTAAATTTACGAAAAATTAAATTCATTGGAAAAAGTAAAGTAAATTTATGACAAAATGACAAATTTAAATGACAAAAAAAATTATGACAAATTGACAGACAAACTAAACTTGGCGAATAAAAAAAAAAAAAAATACCTCCTACATACCTGTTGCGAAAGAGAGCAGCTTTATCATGCGTGAAGCTTTGCCATTAGAACAGGAACGCAAGGCAAACTCTTACCAAACACATCCTGGAAAAGAAAGCTTTAGAGATGTACGTAACCTACGATAAAGCTTGTAAACTTTGGCCATTACTCACGTCAGATTATGGGTAAACACCAACAGAAATAGTTATAAAACCGCCAATGATTTGTGCGAGACTAAACGCGCAGTAGGATTCGAAAATCCGCAGAACAAATATACAATATTAGCAAAAACAAAAAGTTCCAGTGTTACCTTGCAGACGTCGGTGTTTATTATAAGTTGACCAACGAAGTGACAACAAACGATGGAAATTCCAACCGCCAACTGTAGTCTACTCGCTTGATAAAAGTTTTCTTTTTTTGTAAAAACTTCACAATAAGACCAATTGCGTTACGATAAATTAAGGATGAAATGAATACGGCACTTCTGACAAAAAAAAAGGATTACTTAGCAAACTCTCGTTAAACGTCTACCACCCAAAACGATGTTACAGTCGAAGATCCGAAAGCTCAAATGTCCAAAGGTCCGAAACTGGAACGATGTTGTCATTTCCCAAGGACTCTAAAGTCTTAGTAGTGTTTTGCTTCTTGGAACATGACCGAATGCGATCTATGGATATCCTTGAAATCGCTAATTTTGCACGTATTATTTTTACTTCCTACTCCCTTATTTTACTTGTCTTTCATGGAAGTTTAAAATACAGCACATTATGAATAGATTTTCCTGAACGCAACTCGTAATTTCTTTTAGGGCTCACGAAGTAATCTGTAGCATAAGCCTGTCACATGTTTCTTTTCATCACTTTGATGAAATAACTTTTAATTCGCGTGGATATTTTGTCATAACGGTATGTAATGAAATATTCTTTATATACGCACACACACACACACACACACACACACACACACACACACACATATATATATATATATATATATATATATATATATATATATATATACGTATATATGTGTATGTGTGTGTGTGCGCGCGTGTCTGTACCGTATAATTGGATACATTACATAAAACTTCCTACGCTGGTATATGATTCGCAACCAAGTACAAATGTATATTACTATAATTAAACGTACTTAGCCCTTGTATTGTTGCTTTGAAACTGATACCTGTGTTTTTATGCAGGATATTTACATCGTTATTTTAATTACTGAAATATCCAGGCTGCTATTTGTGGCTGCTGTGTCATCTCAGTCTAGGGGTTAACTACCTCCTTTGAGTAATCATTGAAAATCCCCGTTTTGGGCATTTGTTTAAAATATTTTTTGTACTGTTTTTTTCGTTTTTCCTTTGTTCACGTACAAACGTTTCATTCTGCGATATATATATATATATATATATATATATATATATATATATATATATATATATATATATATATATATATATTTATATGCATACACATATATATGTAAATATATACATAGATATATATATATATATATATATATATATATATATATATATATATATATATATATATATATATATGCACATTAAAACAAACGGGCTACCAACAAGTCTCAAAGGTCATAAAATACTTAGCTGCTATCAGCTGAGCCACTGTTATTTTAGGATTTCATTAAAAAACATCTGTTACGCAAAGGTGAGCAGCCTGCGAGCTAATTCCACAGGTACTATCAAGTCCTTGGATCCCACTTTCGTTTGTGACTTTTGCGAGAGCCAGTTTGTAGCGCCTTTACCTTTCCTCATACTTCTGTGTTCGGTCCTGATGCGAGGGAATGTTCTAATTATAAGGCTGAGGGCTATTTATATATAGTTAAATACAAGATTGATACCAATTTTCCCAAGGTTACTCAAGATTTGAGACCTTAAGGCACTGAAATCTTATCATTAAGAGATGATAGGTGTATCAAATTTTGCTTTTCTCGTTACGGATGACGCAATACCTAGAAAACAATGAGAATATCTATAAGCTAACCCATTTAAAGGCTGTTACTATGCTTATCGCGAGTCCGCACGTGTCAGCTCCGTGCGCATAATATAATCAAGGCCACCGAAATACAGTACTTTCTGGTATCGGCAAATAAATGATGGTGTACCTCCAGTTAAAAACCCACTATTTTTCCTAAGTTGCGTTTTTCTTAGTCTGTCAATTATCACGTCATGAGTTTAGCAGGTCGGCGACATTTGGCTGATATCACCATTCTATAAAAAAATAACCCTAATTAGTTTTATACGATCACTGAAATGTTCTGGCAGTAAGATTTATAGTCAGATTTACGACCGATCCAAGTACGAGTAACAGTACAGTAAATTATTAATTTTTCAGCGGATTTGCAATTTAGGTCCACGTACGTTTTAAACGTTCTATGTCAATTATGATGAATATATATAACGTATGACACAAAAGAGAAGGAACCAAGCAAATAATTCGTTAAGCTCCTCAATTTTACCTCCTTCAAGGATTATCGTTCATAAATCTGTGATGATATTGAAACTCAAGATAAAGCTGACAATAGCTTTTGACAGGACTCTTCATATATACAGTATATATATATATATATATATATATATATATATATATATATATATATATATATATATATATATATATATATATATATATATAATAACAAAAGAAGCTTATAAAAACACCTTTATGTGCTCCTTTTAATAGATGGATTTCTGTTTTAACGTAAAATATTTCACAGTCATATATATATATATATATACATATATATATATATGATCATGAAGCTACAAATATCGCTTAATATCAAATCCACACTACCTCGGAATATCCCCGATGGGGAATTATCACCGAAGGGGAATTTATAAGTGATAAATGGACGGGCACTGCCGAGTCTCGATCCCACGACACAGACGCGCATCCAGCGAATCCAGTCGACGCTAACCACTGAGCTATCAAGAGAGGTATAAGTTAACGCCGAGTCTGGTGTACTTTATTTACCCGTCGAGAGCGGGGAAATTGTACTTAGCTTCGGCATTAACCCACCTCGACCATGATAGTTCATTGGTACGTTTGGGACACGCAGCTCTTTTTATGACATTTTTTTATCACACCGTGATTTATATACGATCATGAAGCTATAAATATCACTTAATATCAAATCCACACTACCTCGGGAATATCCCCGATGGGGAATTATCACCGAAGGGGAATTTATAAGTGATAAATGGACGGCACTGCCGAGTCTCGATCCCACGACACAGACGCGCATCCAGCGAATCCAGTCGACGCTAACCACTGAGCTATCAAGAGAGGTAGAAGTTAACGCCGAGTCTGGTGTACTTTATTTACCCGTCGAGAGCGGGGAAATTGTACTTAGCTTCGGCATTAACCCACCTCGACCATGATAGTTCATTGGTACGTTTGGAACACGCAGCTCTTTTTATGACATTTTTTTATCACACCGTGATTTATATACGATCATGAACCTACAAATATCGCTTAATATCAAAAGCCACACTACCTCGGGAATATCCCCGATGGGGAATTACCACCGAATGGGAATTTATAAGTGATAAATGGACGGGCACTGCCGAGTCTCGATCCCACGACACAGACGCGCATCCAGCGAATCCAGTCGACGCTAACCACTGAGCTATCAAGAGAGGTATAAGTTAACGCCAAGTCTGGTGTACTTTATTTACCCTTCGAGAGCGGGGAAATTGTACTTAGCTTCGGCATTAACCCACCTCGACCATGATAGTTCATTAGTACGTTTGGAACACGCAGCTATTTTTATGACATTTTTTTTATCACACCGTGATTTATATACGATCATGAAGCTACAAATATCACTTAATATCAAATCCACACTACCTCGGGAATATCCCCGATGGGGAATTATCACCGAAGGGGAATTTATAAGTGATAAATGGACGGGCACTGCCGAGTCTCGATCCCACGACACAGACGCTGGATTCGCTGAATGCGCGTCTGTGTCGTGGGATCGAGACTCGGCAGTGCCCGGGATATTCCCTAGGTAGTGTGGATTTGATATTAAGCGATATTTGTAGCTTCATGATCGTATATAAATCACGGTGTGATAAAAAAATGTCATATATATATATATATATATATATATATATATATATATATATATATATATATGTATGTATGTATGTATGTATGTATGTATGTATGTATGTATGTATGTAGATAGGTAGATAGATAGATAGATAGACAGTTTTGATTAAACTCTACTTCATCCATTCCTTATCTACATCACACCTCTCACTATTTGAGACTGCAAAGCTGACAGTTTCTGAGGTAAACACCTGTCCGCCGCACTGGATGCTCAGTCTCTTCAATTTAGATCTTGAATCAGAATCAGCTTCCTCCTGAAGCGATCGACATCGTCAATAAGCATCTCATGGCGGAAGTTCAAGTGTGGGAACAAATACAGACTTCTCTATATTGCCTTATTGATCTGGAGCCATTTACATTGCCCCTCCGGCCTGCCTCTCTCTCTCTCTCTCTCTCTCTCTCTCTCTCTCTCTCTCTCTCTCTCTCTCTCTCTCTCCTAATCCAGCACGAATTCATCATGTTGACACACTGCGTTTATGAATTCCAAGATCACGAAGACAAACAGGCAATATTGGAGGTGTTGGAAGACACCCGGCGAAAGATTGTGTTTGTTTTCCCATTTTTCTTTTTGCTTTGCACATACATTAGCAGTTTCATAATGACCTCGGCATTTATTACCGACTTGTGTCTGTGTTCCTTTCTGACCTCCAGCTGACAGGCGAATGACTTGAAAGGACAAAAATGCACACGTCATATGACAGATGATATCTACGAGCTTCTAACTGCAATCTTCATTCTTTAAATGATATTACTTTGGCTTAATGGCCCAATGGCATGTTCAGAATTTAGTTCACTGTAAATGAAAAAACAGATGTTGAAAACACTATTATTTTGTAGCTGTTTCAGACAAATATATCTGATTCGTTCTCTTGAACGTTAAATGAAGTTGTTCAACTTAAGATATTCGTTTTGTATGGATCCATTTAAAATGTAATCCGCCTGGAAGGGATTTATTCTACACTTAATTCACATTTAAAGGTGTATTTCCAAACCGCTGATAGACTGTACGAAGTCTTTAATGCGTCCTTCATAAAATATTAAAATGAACAGCAGGTGAAAAGGACATCTGTAACAAGGCCATATGAGAATCGTGATTATGGAATCGGGTTGTAGATCGTTAGATGATGTATTTCATTACAACTTGATGGTTATATTCATTCAATTAATACAAATTAAAATTAACCTTTTACTGGAAAAATACTTCAAATATAATCAATATCTAGTCGCGATTTTATGAAAACCGAAACGGTGGTGTTTTGTACCAAGGAATATACGTTGTACCTTTTTCTGATTACCATCTGTCTTCATCAAGAGGAGAGGAGTGGTTTACCAAACATTGGTGCCCTGAGAATGGATGCTGCCATTCATAAATCGGTAGGACAACGACTCCGTTCTCCAAGAGGATCGCCGTTCACCTACACGAAGGGGAGGTATACCACGGCAGTACTCCCCGCCACCCCCCTCCCTCCGCCCCGCCCCAAACGCCAGCAGATTACAAGAAGCTCGAAAATGGTAGACGACGGCAACGACCATTGCTGCCTCCGATATAAGGAGGCCCTTGTCATCCTAAATATGTAGGTGAAAGGCTCTAATGTCATGCTTTAAGTGTTGTCAGTTTAATTATACCCTCTTACTTTGCATCACGCCTTAAAGTTACCTGAATTTCTGTTACAAGACTCAGCAACCACAGTTCTATAATCAGGAGATGAGATTGATGCAAATGTACAAGCATAATCTGCATTAACAATAAGCTTGTTTTGAAGGCCAAACCACATATTGTCCGTATATAATACAGATCGAAATGGGACAAAGACATTGCCCTCGGAAACATCAAAGATTAGATTCCTGTTTTCACTGTAGCTGCAAAGCACAACAAATGTTTAGTGTATTAGGCAAGAATTCATTAATAACGCTGAAATGTTTGAAAAAAAGCGGCACGCCATTAATAGGATCAAAGGCAGCGTTAAATTCAAGAAAATACTTACAAACGCTTTACCAGAATCTGAGGCCCTCCATATGGATAGAGCCTCAAAAAACTACATCGCCAGTGCCAAGACCATTGCGAAAGGCAGACGACATACCAGGGCTTTTTGCCAACAGATGTTCCAAAACTTTGGGCAATTTAGCTAATGGAGCATTTTTACCAATTCTCCAGTTGCAGAAAGATGCTCCCTAACCGGCCCAAGAAAATAAACAACAAGCTAGCAGGCAAGTGATCAGCAGTCCTGCGGCCACCACCAAAGAAAAGGGGGAAACGCTATTTGGGCCTAAACCTCTATAACAGCGGTTCTTAAACTTTTTTTGGCAGTGACCCAGAATCTTTTCCAAATTACCCATGGCGACCCAAACCCTCGTAAACATTTTCTTTTTATATAATTGTGCGGTTTTCTCCAGCCCAGCCATTCAAAGGGCCTTAAATTTATAAGGCAAGTGTGTATGTTGGGAAGATTTCCGTCCTCAGTTAAATTTTCTACGTCTTTAAAATGTTTTGCTTAGATATTAATGGATTGTGTATTCTTAATACAATATCTTCTCTAAAAAGAATAATTATAATGAGAGAGTCAGGGAAATAATAAGTTCATAAAGTTATAACCCTTGGGTACCCACTGAAATGGTTTGGCGACCCTGGGGTTAAGAACCACTGCTCTATAAGGATCAAAATATATTCCCTTTGTTCCTTACTTATATTCACTACTCTATTTTTACTTGCTTTCATCTCTCTTTCTCTTTTCTTGAATACCCCTTCATCCTCCTGTATATATACCACTTGTGCATGACACTTGCGGCCGTGAAATTAAGTATAAAAAGTATCTTTTTCCTGCACTAAACATACTAAACATCTCACTTCTCAATTTCACTCATTTCCGTTTTGATTTCATTTTCTACAATCCTATATCCACAAAGACCCCTGCTGACTCTATGACCTTATCCGGGAATTTTGCGTGCTATTCATATAAGCCCTCAACTGCTGTCCCTCCTCTAACCCACTTTTCATCCATTTTCTCTTAATATGCACTTCAATCTTTGCTGCCTGTCACACTTTCTTGTCATAATAATTACGCACGAGGACTTATACTCTCTTTCATCCACTCTGATCTAAAGTGTAATCAAACATGCTCACTGCCATATAATTTTCCTTTTTTCTTTTATGCTGATGAGTATAATCCAACCCCTCTCCAAACACAATTAAACAAGACTCTCCACTTTCACCTAATCAAGGAACCCCATTACTATCAATTATGCCGTATCTTTCTCTGTTGCCATTACATTTATATCACCTCTTATATTCTCCAGATCTGGACAGTCACAGTCAAGCATACACATACACACACTCACACACACACACACACACACACACACACACACACATATATATATATATATATATATATATATATATATATATATATATATATATATATATGTGTGTGTGTGTGTGTGTGTGTGTGTGTGTGTGTGTGTGTTATATATGTATATATATATATATATATATATATATATATATATATATATATGTGTGTGTGTGTGTGTGTGTGTGTATACACACACACACATATATATATATATATATATATATATATATATATATATATATATATATATATATATATATATATATATATATATGTGCACTTGTAAAAGTATATGAGCAAGTTTTTGTGTATGACTGTCGACATTGTTTTCTAAATGAAAAGAACTGTCATGCCGGCAACTGAATACTTTCTTATCCTCCACAAATCAAAGGCTTGAAAAGCACCACAATTGTGGTACTGGTTCCGATGACTAGCTGTCATAAATATGAAATGTTCTTTGGATTTGTACCAGACAAAGGAATATGAAAAACAATGAGGGTTCTTTGACGGCGATTATTTCTGCGTCCTAGTTCCTTTTCTTCTCTTTTCATCTGGAAACAATGGCGCAGGTCTGCTTCGTGTTGGGACTGGGAGATTGAAGAACTCGTTAACGCACTCATTACTGCTGTTCGGAATGATGCCTCTGTATTGTAAAATCAAGTTCAGCTGTCCCTTGGGCCGGTTGGAAAGTAACTTTGTCTTCATTTCTAGCTGGTTGGTTGCAGTCATTATTTTTCCCATAATGTTGGTAACTGTTATTGTAGTATGAGCTTGATGGCACGCGCTACGCTGCGCTGGAACCCGGCCCTGCCCATCATGTCTCCCCTACCCTCCCGATCCCCTACCTACCCTGCCCCCACCCAGGCGGACAAACAGGTTTGCAGGAGGGTGGATGTGGCATGTCTCCCCTACCCTCCCGATACCCTACTACCTACCCTGCCCCCACCCAAGGCGGACAAATAGGTTTGCAGGAGGTTGGTGTATGTATCATGTCTCCCCCACCCTCCCGATCCCCTACCTACCCCGCCCCAACGAGGGGCGGACAAACAAGAAGATCCACTCGGTTTTATTATTATAAATACTTATCACTAAGACTTCAATTCTTGATATTGAAGTTGATCAGTGCCAGGTGGTCTGGAGGTTATTTACCTATCAACAAACTGCTGATAGGTAACAATCAAGAAAATATCAACTTGAGGGAGTCCTTTATGCATTTATTTGATGAAAAGACATCCCACAGTCATTTATTAGGCTTCGAATTGCCATCCATGCTTTTATGGCTTCGATCAGCAGGACAAATAATTATAATACTCACAAGGACCATGAGAACATACTTCATGTTTTTATATAATTTCTTCTCTCTCTCTCTCTCTCTCTCTCTCTCTCTCTCTCTCTCTCTCTCTCTCTCTCTCTCTCTCTCTCTCTCTCTCTCTCAGTTCACTGATGGGCGGAAAGCCGGGATCGAACCTTGCAAATGTAGACCAAATACTCTACCAATGATATTTCAAAAAAATTCCTCTTTCCCTGTCATTCATTTCCATTGGCAAAGTATACACATTTGTATCACGATTTTTCTCCTGACTCGCTCAGTCTTACCCATTTATCACCTTTCACTTGTTCCCTAAACTCTCCAAACTTTAGCCCTGCCAATCACAGCCACTTTTGGTCCTCCTCAGTATTGTATTTCAAGTTCTTTCACTCTAGTCTCACTACGTTCTATACCATCAACTTTCTCCTCACAAACAGATCAGCTACCATACATATCCTCCCTTCTGTACCACATTTTTTAAAAACCTCAAATTTTACAGCTTGATTGTTCCCTGGTTCCTTGAAATATTAAAAAAAAGTTCTGATGGTTAAGTATACTATGTATGAATGTGTGTGAATGTGTGCGTCAGCCTTTAATCCTGAGAAGAGAAAATAATCACAGGTAAAATCTCGTCATGGGACATCACGCAAGACAGGAGGAAGAAATAACACGACAAAGAAGTAGTGACACCTCACATGTACCCAAATGAATCCCCCCCCAAAAGACTATTGTTTTCCTGCCGAAGACTTTTCTAAATCTGGACGTCTGCCGAAGAAGCACAAAGGGCTTCTAGAGTTTCAGATATTGGATGACCGGCGAAGGCGTCGACAATAGGAGACAAAAATGTGAAAGTACGTGAGGATAATAGCCACGGGAGGACAAAAAGCTTGAACTAGCTTTAAAAGAAAGCGAAAATGTGTCTTTTTAAGAGAGGAAAATAACCAAGTGCATAACTTTTGTAATAATAATAGTAGAAAGAACACAATCAATACTAAGTTGGTTTATTCTTAAATGGTCATTCAGTCAAGGACGTTTGAGATATGTCGAAATATAACTTAATTCAATTTCTGTCCAAGATTGGTAAATTCATTAACATAATTATAATTATAATTTACGTACACTGATTTCGTTCTCACCAAATTGTTTACAATGACATTGTCAAAGAAGTGGTAATATCCTTGCCTAATGCATGCTCTTAACATATTTGTTCTTGTATTAGTATAAATTTCGTTTTATTCAGTTATTTGTAGATTGTTTATATCTACTGTATAGTATCTCAACACAGCGGAATGCTTTTTGTTGACAAATTTACAACAACTTTACTTGATGTAAATACCAGTTGTTTTGTTATTTTATAATAAAGTAAACAAAAATAAACGTTTTCTCATAAAATATACAAATATTTTTCCCCCGTGAAGTTACAAAATCTTGAACAGTAGTTATGACGTTCCCATGAAAAAAAAATGTCACACAGGCAAGACACAGCGAAGAAAAACGACCCCATACAAGATGATGAATGTGGCCATAAACAACGAGGTTTACGTCTTTTGTAAAGAAATGCATAAATCGTTCGGTACAAGATCCACCAAATCCAGCCATTACGTTCTAGGAATAGCATTGGGCCTATGGTGCGCTCCTTAAGCTCATATTATACAGAACAGTTTGTGCTGATGAAATCCTATCTAAGCATCCTTCCATAAAATTAAATGGGAAAACATTAAATGATAGTGGAATTAAATGCAGATGAAAATATGGCCTACGAAGCTAAACTAAACCAAAACAAATCCCCATTAAACCTAAACACATCCTCCCACTAAACCTAAACACACCCCTACTAAATCAAAGCACATCCCCACTAAGCCTAAACACATCTTCCACTGAACCTAAACTCCCCTCCTATCAAACCTAACACACACCCCAAACCTAAACACACTCCACCCACTAAACCTATATGCACCCCCCACGAAACCTTAACACACCCCACTAAACCTAAACACAACCCCACTAAACTTAAATACCCCTTAAATCGAAATACACCCCCCACTAAAACTAAACACATCCCCACTACATCTAAACACACTCTCACTAAACCAAGACACATCCCCACTAAACTTAAACACATCCCCACTAAAACTAAACACATCCCCACTACATCTAAACACACTCTCACTAAACCAAGACACATCCCCACTAAACTTAAACACATCCACCACTAAGCCTTAACACCCTCCCACCAAACCTAAACACATCCTCCACTAAACATCAACACTCCTCCCACTAAACCTAAACGCACCCCCTAAACCTAAATACACCCCCCGCTAAATCTAAAGACACGCAACCCACAAAACCTACGCACACCCTCACTAAACCTTAACTATACCTAAACTCAGCCCCACTAAACCTAAACACACACCCACCGCTAAACCTAAACACACCCTTCACTAAACCTAAATGCACCCCACACTCACTAAACATAAACACACACCACACGCAAAACCTAAACACACCCCTTACTAAACCTAAATGCACCCCACTATACCTAAACTCCCAACTAAACCATACCCACAAAACCTAAACACCCCTCACTAATCCTAAATGCACGCCCCACTAAACATAGCACACGCCCCCTGCTAAAGCTAAACACACCCCTACTAAGCCTAAACATACCCCCTCCTAAACCTAAACACATCCCCACTAAACCTAAACACAAACCTTGACACAGAATTATTAATCACAGTGACTGGAATGTTTCCATTCGTCTCGGCTTCGGTTACTACAGACAACGGATCCCTCCGGATCTCTTGTTATGTCTGTTCTCGTCTGCATGTCACGGCGGGGGTACAGGTTTGAAACCTACCTCATTATGTAAGTTGGGTCAAATTATGTCTAGATCGGTCAAGCGGTTCTGATTTCTATAGCGGACAAACATACAAACATCCACTTACACACACACACATATAAATATATATATATATATATATATATATATATATATATATATATATATATATGTGTGTGTGTGTGTGTGTGTGTGTGTGTGTGTGTGTGTGTGTGTGTGTGTGTGTGTGTGTAGCTTTTTATGTATGTATTGAAATCCGAACCGCTTGACCGATCTACACATAATACTTTTCTTTTACGGAAAACTAAACCGTCGCATGGACCAGAAATGATTACGCAATCTTTGAACCAGACGTGGTTCTTCGGTCTCAAGTGTAGGTTTTCCCCAACGAGACAACCTATTTATTTCCATGCAGCCTCGTTCTTTTCCAAAGCGCATCTTTACTTTATACAGGTATCAACATTAATTTTTGGTCGATTTTGAAACCTGGATAAATACACTACATCAAAGACTTGCTGGAATGATAAAAGTGAACTTTTATTTAGCTGGAAAAGACTCGAAACAAAATATACGACCAGTAATTTAAGGACCGAAATCGTTTCATGCACAAGTCGTTGAACTTTCGAAAGACTAGAAAATCATTCCAGCAATTACAGTATCTTTTGTGGAACGGTAATTAGGTGAGTTATTCTCAGTGAAACGGTAATTGTGTGTGCAAGAATCTTTTCCGAATGTTTCTCACAACAAATATGCGAGGATTGTTAGTTGTATCCTGTCAGACACTCGTGTAACGAGGACCACATAAACTCATGGAATTATTCTGCTGATGGACGAGAGGAGATGTGAATTTAAAGGTAAAACTACATATGAATACAAAAGTCAAATGGTCTATACATTATATGTCGCTGATGAGAAAATTCAAGAGAATTGAAATATAATATTTGGGAACAGCATCTGTTATTAATTTTCATTAAAACACAGAAAAAATTACAAAAAGTGATTCGTTAAGCGTTGTCTTGTCTTAAAATAACAATCAGGAAGTCTTAGAAAATTGAATATTTCAAATAAGTTCCGGGAAATACATACATAAGAATATAAAGGTTAAGAAGGAAAAGAAGTAAAAAAATATTAATATAAAGTACATGACAAGCATTTGCTCTTTGTATAGGAAAAATAGTATAAAAAATAATATCAGTTTTCACTTTTCTGACGCAGCTATGCTTCACTTCTACAAATAAGTTAAATTCACATCATCTATGTCAGCTCATCTCTCCTTTTCAGACGTAAAGCGTATAGATAAATTAGGTTTTCATTTCCATGGCTATTAGATTTTCCATCCCGATATTATTTGGCAAATTGGCAGATCGTTCGAAGATCACTGAGATATGGAAAATAGTTTTAGCTAACAATAAGGTGTTGCTGTCTAAAAATATCACTTCCACAGTAACTATTCATACGATTTGAATAATTAATATCCTTGTATCACATTTTCAGAGAAACAATTCGTAACGGTTTATGTCCTTGTCTCGTTGAAGTGCATGTTCGCACAAAGAATCTGACTTATTTAGAAAAAGGTTTTATCGAAATCAATCATCTTGTTTACTACATTGCATCCAACTTTCACGGAAGTGATTGAAAAGCGTTGTTGGGCTCTTCCTGTTTTATCACTCTTTTTCATAGGAATCGTTTATTAATATTATTTCCTGTGCTGAATCGGCTAACTAACCTTTTCCAGTAAGTATCTTGAATCTTATATATAAAAAGGTAAAAGAATCGGTGTTGGTTAAAGAAATATACTAATTAAATTTCTCCCAGCATTTTGGGGAAATGTTTACTCAAAATAATGAATACAGTCTTCCTTTCAAATCATTATTTCTCAATCAATAAACTTTATTAAAGGCCCAACTTAAATAGCAGTAATTTAGCAAGTCAAAATATTATTATTTTGGGTAAATAGAAATTGTTAGCTTTGGTAAATAATTAAAACACTTGTTGCACACAAAAATGATTACAGCTACTCAACACCATCTTTCCTATCAAAGAGAGAGAGAGAGAGAGAGAGAGAGAGAGAGAGAGAGAGAGAGAGAGAGAGAGAGAGACTTACCAAACAACAGTACCGTAATAACACCACGACGGTGTCTATAGTAATTGCTTGGTTCAAGGAAACAATTCGTCTCTTCTGTTCTAACAACTGCAATTGCCCTCATTCGGTTATTAGCTTGAGCGGAACCCGGAAACTGAGGCTGATTGTACACAGATATTGGCTCCGAACTGGTTTACGACATCTGGGAGATGAGAAATGACAAGGGTTTATCGAAGGATGAACCAGAGAAGCCATGGGTTTTTCTTTTTGCGAAAGTACTTTCCAGCATTGTGTTGCAAGCAATGTGATTAAATTCCTTTTATTTAATTCAGTGCTCGAAGTCACTATTAGTTCCAAGATTTTATTTTTTCTGTGTGCGTGATTGCTGAAAAACCTATCATAACTTACTGACCTAAATTTATCTATGTAGTGTTTGCAAGAAAATCTGCATCTTCTTACATGGCTGTCTTAAAGTTATTGGCTCTAGATATTTTATTTTCCTACTGACAAAATATTGTTCACCTGTGAGTAACGGAATTCCGGATTTTCTGTTTTCAAGGGCAACATAACTTGACTTTGTTTTCATTTTTTCCCCGAGAAAATTAATTTAGTGTTTAGTCCATATCTTTGTTAACTTGACTTTGTTTTCATTTTTTCCCCGAGAAAATTAATTTAGTGTTTAGTCCATATCTTTGATCTGATAGAGAACCTTATTTATTTATATATATATATATATATATATATATATATATATATATATATATATATATATATATATATATATATATATATTTATATATAGATAAATATATATTATATATATATACATATATATATATATATGCATATATATATATATATATATATATATATATATATATATATATATATATATATATATATATATATATATGTATATGTATATTGCTACAAAGAAAGCGGAATCAAGGGGCAGGCTCTTCGCCTTCACTCTAAGCACGAAAATGCCATCAAATAAAGGCGAAATATCTTGCACTCCATTGTTTCATTTCCCTCGTGGCCATGTGCTCTGTTTCTATTATATGTCATGTTATGGTTCCCATGTTAGAAGTTTTATTTTTTTCCACATGAGATTGTCATCCTTTCAAATGCTACATAAACGGAAAATAGTTCATACTTATTGCTGTCGCTGTCGTGAGGGCAAATTTTACGCCTGAAGGGAATTATACATATACGTGCATGTATTTTGGATATGTTTTCAACTTATGCCTTTTGATAATAAAGATAACAGTGACTTATACATTCAGTCATCAATAGAGATTTATACAAGATTTTGATCAATAGAGATTTATACAAGATTCTGACTGCTGTAAGCAGTGCTCTCGAAATTAGGAATGGAATGGAATATAGAGTTTAGGCCAAAGGCCAAGCACTGGAACCTATGAGGTCATTCAGCGCTGGAAAGGAAATTGAGAGTAGGTAAGTTTGAAAGGTGTGACAGGAGGAAAACCTTGCAGTCCCATTGTGAAATAATTGTTAGGAGAGGATGGATAGCAAGATGGAAGAAAGATAATATGAATGGAGGTACAGTTAAAGGAAGAAAAGGGGTTGCAGCTAGGGGCCGAAGGGACGCTGCAAAGAACCTTTAGTAATGCCCAAGGTATACTGAATCAATACTACGGATGTATTCGTAGAAAAGAAAGCTAAATTATTGCATGTATGTCTGAAGTGATCAACGACCTACAGTAGAATGAAACGGTAGCCTTGACCTGTCCTGGCTACCAAGGTATCTTGCTGGCTACCAGGAGATGCGGCTTATGGGGGGATAAGCCGCAACCCCCCACAAATGACTTTACCTACCTCCCTCATTCTATATACCTTGGTAATGCCTACAGTGAACCCCGTAAGGTGCACTGACGGCACTACCACTACGGGGCTCGAAATTAGGATCTGAATTTTGAATGGAAATTAATCCATATCCGTTATGGTAACTGAGTACTAAGTTCGCAACACGGTGTTGCTTATGACAGCGTTGTCAATGATTCAGTGCCCTTGACTTGGATTCGAAGTTGTTATATGGATTTGGTATGGCTCGCTCTACGTATTTTGGAGACGTCTGGGAACTTCGCAATGAATCCAGGTAAAAATGCCATAGGAAAAAAAGTCTCAGGAAAAAAGTCACAGAAAAAAAGTCACAGGAAAAAAGTCTCAATAATCTTTCCTAGATAGTGAACCCCAAGGGTTTTAACCCGGTATGTATCCAACTTTGTGGCGTGTTTAGTACAATGCCGTTGGGTATTTCCGTATAAACATAAACAAAAGACTGTAAATATCAAAGTAATGACCCCAAGGAATATTGTGAAATTTTTCCCTGTGACTTTTTTTACCAGCCACCAAAAATTTATTTGACTTTTTTTCCCGTGACTTTTTTTCCTAGCCAAAATTGTGGCTTTTTTCCCGTGACTTTATTACCGGCCACCCTCCACAATATAGGAAACAGGTAATAACCATGTGTTTAGTAAACATCTTCAAGGTACAGTGCAATTTTTACATTATTTTATTAATCACCACAATACATTTAGCAAAAAAATTGCTGTCATTGTCTACAATGTACTTTCCTACGCCTGTCAAAGTATTCATCATTAAAATTTAGTCACTTCATTTTTTAAAGTTTTACACAAGGTCGCTTTTATTCTTGCCATTATGTGTCAACAGTTTCATAAAGCTTCAGTATCACACTCCAGTTTGAAAATCCAGCATTAGAACCAGTGCCGAGTGTTTATCTTTTTTTGTCACTGTTTCCAAGTTTAATTCCAATATTCTTAGTTCTGACCTTACAACATTTTCAAGAAAACGAGTCGAATAAAGACAACATTAGTTTTAGAGGGACAAAAATATATCAAATGCATATGGACGAAACCAACGTCGCGACGCAGTTATTGACCAAGAAATCACAAAATGAGTAACTTCGCTTGTTGATGGCTGGTATAGTCTGGTTGCCACTATGCTTGCTCGTGCCTTTACCTTTAGGTGCTAAGGATTATAAGAGGTCTGGTGTGGACCTCTGTACTACCCAGTCAACCAACACGATGAGTTGAAACGACAGTTCAAAGCTGTCACTAAAGCGTCCGTCTTGTGGTCAGTAAAGGCGGTCAGAAACCCTCAAAGGGTTTAAAGGAGAACCGGGGACACTGAATTGCAACAGTAAAAGCATAATAGGAGGTAACGATACCTCTAACCCAGATATCCAGACCCCATCATTCTCTTGTAGCAGAGCAGATTTTTAAGTATTGTAGCGTAATGACTATTTACACAATAATGACTTGATACCTTTCTGCTCTTATAAATTTATACAGTAATTCATACACTACAAATTTTTATGTATACTTGTAGAGGAGTCACAATTATTTTGTTTCTAGAATCAGGTTTATGATTTGATACCTTTCTGCTGTTATAATTTTATTCAGTAATTCATAAACTACAAATTTAATTTATAGTTGTAGAGGAGTCACAATTATTTTGAGTTTCTAGAAGCAAGTTTATTTTTTTTTATTAAGGATCCAATATTAACATGATTTTCATTTATCTTCAAGTAGTCTTTGCAGAGTGTTGTCCAAATAGCTAAACATGTCTCTGGAATGACTCTTCCAAGAGCTTGAGGGGAAATAGCCACACTCAATTTTTAATCTTGGTAAGAGCAGCGAGTCCCTAAGCGATGTGATGTGGCACTTAGCCTTTCATAAGGCGTTATGGATTTCCTCATGCATGTGTCCTTTCAAATGACCGTTATAATCATTGTCAAGAGAAAACTGAATGTCGCCTCGTCCATCCTTTGGTAATTATACCAATCCCTGGGGGCTACCTGTAGTTCCTTTAAAAGCGATAAGTGCGAGAGTTTTTCTCTCTTCGACAACCAATCTTTGACCCATTATTCTTTTTCGTGGCGTTTCTTCATCGTTGCATTGGCTGTAATGGTACAGAGGCTGAGCATGTACAGTTCATTATCAGATATTGCCTCCACCATGTCTTAACAGTGTATTCAGACCGGGCAGTGACGTGAGTGAGCTGTCATTATTTTCTTTGGGGGGGGAAGGGTGGGTGGGGGGAGTCTCCTCCCACTCAGTTCTTAACGCACGACGAGATCGAGTATGAGCGGCCCGCCTAAGTTCCAAGTAACTGGCTGAGACTGGTAAAACTGGGATTTATATGGCTTTCGAATATTAGCTGCGGGCCGGATGTTGCCCCTGGGCCATAATTTGGAGACACCTGATCTAGATGACAGATTATTTCGAAGCTCCAACAAAGGAATGGATTCAAAGTTATCAGTAGTCAACAGATATAGTAGCTATCAATTTAAAAAAATTAATTAACCCTTCTTAATTTAAGAGTGGAAAGGAAGTGGTTGTTTCTAGATCGGCTTGATTTCCCACGTGTTCACTTTATTCATTTCCCACGTGTTCACTTTATACAGTAATTATCATTATTTTATCTTGTTTCCCCATTACATTTGATATACCGACATACACAAAGCTTACAAATGGAATGTATTCCAACTATGGGAAATAGGTGAAGTACAACTAGAGTGGAATATATAGAAAAAGAATAAATAATGCTTCTCGGTCACTTGGGAATGACAAATGCACTCTCATACTAAGTGCTGTACATATTGATGACGAAATGGCTTGATGCAAAGATTACTAGCCATACCCGAGGTCCTAACATCCCCACACCTTAAGAAATGGCAGTAAGAAGCGCATCATTAATATCTTTCGAAACTACAAGGTGTGCCACAAAAGACCAGGAAATTTGGTACAGTTTATTTAATTGTTGGAAACACAAAATAGTTGTTGTTAACAGAAACATTGTTAAAACAGAAAAAAACACCCAAATGTTAGATGTGGTATTCAAAATGCTTTCCGTCGCCTTTTGGATGACTTCAAGCGGATCATTGCTCCAAAATTCCACCAACAGAGTTTTTAAGGAGTGTATGTCTGTGACCTCTCTCCTCTGTAACTGAAGCTGATGTAACAGTAAACACCACATGGTAAAATCCATTACGTTGAGGTCCGGACTTTCTAAATGTCATTCGTTAGGGTCAATGAAGTCAGGAGTATATGTTAGTTATTTTTTTTAGTTCATTGATAAAGTAAAATATATGGTAAAATACGAGTGTAAAATACGTAAAGTAAATCTCAAATTTCCTGTTTTTTTGTGGGGCACCCCGTGGATTATCTGGCGTATGCACATTCGAGGACCAAACCAGTTAATGAAAGTACCAATATCATTACATTACTTATTAGCGGAGTAGTTTATTCCTCTTCAAACGCTGATTTATGAACATACTGATTATTATATGCTTTATAATTTAATATAAACCGCTTTTTGAAAGAAAGAATATCCCCTGTCTCAAGTAATTCTTGTTAACATTTAAATGGTGCTGATAAGTACAATCTCATAATAACAAGGCAAATAAATTGTTAATTTTGTATTAAATTTCTATTTTGTATGCAAAGGACCATATGACGACCGACCGAGGACCCTCTTGAACCTCGGAAGATGAGAGGCATGTAAATGAACTAAAAAAAAAAAAAAAAAAAAAAAAAACAAGAAGATTAGGGTTTACCCCCAAGGCAAGAGACAGACCCTAAGCCACTTAAAAGATGGAAGCAAGTAAAAGTCAGGGAAAACGATAAGATGGGAAGAAAAAAACATGAAAAGTAATCTTGCTTTTCTCGTAGAAGACTGATAGCTGTTTCCTCGACGTTATTCTGATTAAAAATGGTCACAACTTTTCTTCTCTCTCTCTTGTACCCAACTCGTTTTTTTTCTTTTACTTTTTGCAAATACCGTTTAGTTGGCTATCACGAGTTCGCCAGATCTCTTATTCCATCAATAACCTCACTACCATTGCGAGTCGCTGGCCTTTGGGCAATGGCCATGCTGGCATAAGGCTTGTTTCATCTTAACCAACTTACATTACGTATTTCCTACTGTGTAAAATGGGCGTGCGCGTTTGGAGGATTGAGTGTACCTAAGATCCCATCAGCTCGTCCTTAGTGTGTTTTTATAACTGTATTTGCTTGTATAATGCACTATATAATTATTAAATGAGTTTAGTTTCGATAGAAACTGCTGCGACGTGCTTGGGTATCAAAGAAGGATATAATGACAAACTGCCTGCCTCAAACCATTGTCCAAACTTTTGGGAATAGCTCTAATTAAACTCAGCGGCCTCAGGTGTGGGCCCTAGAGGCGAAGACAATCTATTTGAAAGCTTTTGTCGTCCACAATTCGGGAAGGTAACGAGGATGATCACTGGTTAGTCTAGCAAGGCATTAGCTTGTAGACTGACACACCCAAGAGGGATATAAAGTATTCGTATCACAGTTTAAAAGAAAAGGAAATTCATATTATGGAATTATTAAAAAATTTAAAAAACTACAGGTAACTTAAGTCATGAGAGAATTCGTATCCCTACAACAAACGAAGCCCATCAAAACTTCAGTTTAGTATGCTTATCACCCATCTTTTTTATATATTAATGCGTTTATGGTTTTGCATTTATCGTTTGAGTAGTATCATTACAGCTCCCTACCCGGCGTCAACCCACCGCCAAGTGCCCAGCAGTTCTGCTCTGCGGAAACAAGCAATTCGCCGGTTTCACCTTTATTTTCTGTCGATAGTGCGGACATGATTGTCATATAAAATTTAGGCTAAAGGCCAAGTGTTGGGACCTATGAAGTAATGTTGAAACAACTGTTAGAAGAGGGTGGAGATAAAATGGAAGAAAGAGGACATGAACAGAATTATAATGAGAGGAATGAAAGGGGTTGCAGCTATGGGCCGAAGAGACGCTGCAAAGAACCTTAAGTTAATGCCTACAGTGCACCGCGTGAGGTGCACTGGCGGTACTGACGGGGTATGTCACAGCTTACTAATTTGCTTGTCCCAAGACAGTTTTGCCTACAGATAATCTTTAAGTTGCTATAAATTTCAATAGGCACTTGCCCTCAGTGTAGCTGTCAGTTAACAGGTTAAAAAATATTTGCTGTCAGTTAACAGGTTAAAAAATACAGCTAAAACTTTCTCCAGCAGTGGTTCCCAAGACCTAAAACAATTACCCCAAAAAATCCTGGCTTTCAGCGTCACTTTATTCGTGCTATTCTTGTCCGATTTGTTCTGGATAAAAACTCCGCAATGCCTGGTTTCTTTGTCTTTAATGCCCTTTTTTTTCGCGTTTTAAACAATTATGATCTGATGGCCTTTGTTCTCTAATAAACCGTTACGATTTTATGCCTTTGTTCTCGTTTAAACAATTACGATTAACCCAGAGAGCTTTTAATCTTGAATTTGACAATTATTCATGCATCTAAAGTGGTTTTGTATGAACGCATTTTTTATTCTGCTATTATCTATCTTCGTCTTACCTCCAACTGACCAGTATTACTTGAATGATTCCTAAAAGCAACGTTGATAGCAACATCTTTCAGAATACCTTCGTCTCACATCCAACTTAACCAATATTACTCAAACGGTAATAATTAAAGTATTACTCAAACGGTAATAATTAAAAGGTAACACTTCAGAATGCTTTACTGATATTCTTCGTAATTTTAGAAATATTACCAACATCGTTTTTGAAAATTGTTTATTAATTTTCACCTTTTTGAATAGTCTTAGTTGCATTACTTACAAATTTTGTTCTGGTATCCCTGCAAACTCATGTTACTCACAAAATTTGAGGCAGGTATTTAGTGTCAAAGAATAAGTACTACAAATGTATCAAGAAATACTAAAACCAGTACAATTTTACTCTTCACAAAGTTAGTTCCCGTATAGTTCCCGTAGGGGGGAGGAGCCGTCAGTGCACCTCATGCACTGCAGGCATTGTTTTCGCTTTGCAGCGTGCCTTCGGCCCCTAGCTGCAACCCTTTTCATTCCTTTTACTGTACCTCCTTCCAACTCTCTTACATCTTACTTTCCACCCTCTAACAATTATTTATCGATTCATAGTGCAACTTACGAGGTTTTCCTCCTCTTACACTTTACTAACCTTTTGCTGTCAATTTCCGTTTCAGCGCTGAATGACCTCACTTGGCCTTTGGCCTAAATTGTATATTAAATTGAAAAACATGAGTTTTTTTGTTGCACTCAGATCTTCAGTCTATATTATAAGACAATATCAGTAACAAAAACTGCAGCAACATTACCTTGTCATAGGTAACGAAAGATCTTTTTTAATAGTCGACTAGCACCTAACATTGACATGTTTAGATTCTCAAAACCAGGAAAGGTTTGAAACAAAAACTCAAGTTTTAAATTATATTACAAAACTATACATAAAAAATATTTCTAATCTGAAGGTTGACAAAATCTACATTACGAAACCAACAACAGTTCCACTAGCACGTCTCGCCAGTAATTATTTCCGTGGGATGATGATTGTGTGTATAACCAGCGTGCACGTTGAAGTTAACCAGACTCAAAATTAACATGATGATTAGTACTTTCTCCAGAGAGCAAAAGCTTATCGCTCCTCGATTACCGTAGCTGCTGTGATAAATTCACTCTGGTCCGACGTGCAACCTCTCCAACATCGGGCGGTCCAAGAGACTATGCCCTTACCATAGAGCAAAACTGTGAACAGCCTTAAAACGTCCGCAGACTTCGAGATTGCTACGCAGAGTCCGTGCCGAGACGAGTAGTGCGTGGAATTCCTCGTCAACATGCTGAACTACTACAGCTTTCAATCCAACACTCCACGACCATTTCGAAGATTAATACCTCATTCTAAAAAATCCTTAACGTTGACGGCAGACTATACCTTGGCATACACACATTAACATCTTCGTGCCCCTCTTCTCCTCCTCCGGTCACCTCGGAGGTCGTTTTTGGTCCCTCACCCCCTTTTCTCTCTCCCTCTCTCACCACGGACATGGAAAAGCAAAAACAAGAACAAACTCCGTGGGTGACGTACCTGGCTACGCGCGCGAACAATAGATGGCGCTAAAGTGACTGGAAAGCGTATTTGCTTAAATATTCACTTTTATCTTAAATTTCTGAAATTATGTTTACTTTAACAAAGGTAGGCATGTGACACTTGGCACAAATTTTACTATTATTCCGAGGAACAAAATTTTAGGCCTACCACCGTTAATAAAATAAGTCTAATCCTTCGGGCCAGCCCTAGGAGAGCTGTTAATCAGCTCAGTGGTCTGATAAAACTAAGGTATACTTAACTTTAACCACCTTTGTATATAAACCTTATTGAATTTTCAAACTTGCTACTGACAGTTATGTTTCTTAAAATGCATATTAACATTAATGTAGTACAAAATCATCGCCAAATTATCAAAATAACGTTAAAATACTCCCAAAAAACTCATCAGTGTAAAAACAATACATTAAAAACAGAGTTAAAACACGAACTATGGTAACATGAGAAATTAAGAAAAAAAAAATTTAAAATATATCACATACGGGTTACCATTCAAATTTTGATATGAGAAATATTACCAAAATTTATGATGCTTAAGTCAATCCTCACACAAAATTTTAAAGGTATATCGCACTTTTGATTCTTTATACAACGGTTCACTGTAATTTAAATGCAAACAACGCTTCAAGTTGTCAGCTCATTATTCCTTACGCCAGGAAAAAGTTTCCATGTAGGAATCTTATCATAGCGAAGAGAACCGGGAATTCTAAACAAGATCTCTTCATATAGCCTATATATATATATATATATATATATATATATATATATATATATATATATATATATATATATATAGAATTCAACAAATGAAAATGCAGCTTTACCCTACCTCACACGTAGGTTTTACCCACGCCCCTAATGCTCGAAGCTCTGACGAAAATCAGCAAAGGACACACTTGAACACTACCATCTCATACCAAAACTAACCATAGAATATAAAACGACGGAATCAAAGGCGCTTGATACACCACCACACGACATTCTTATTTGAGTTAACGGTCTTATTATTCGTAGACATAACCTCAGCCAATAGCTCAAAGTTCCTACCGCAACTCACAACACAAAACGCAAGAATATTCGGCGGAATCGAAAGGATGAAATAACGAAGATCTTATGAATGCCTGCATAGCTTCAAATCCTGGTTAGCTAAGGTGCATTGACCCTATAATTCCCTGCCGGTGTAAAATTTTTCGATACATCAGTGAGCTCCATGTCAATGGACTATTTTTTGTTTAAATAGCATTTGAAACTATAAAATTCACCTGTGAAAAATTGCACCGTGACAGATATCCATATTCATTCACGAATACAATTCTGGACGAAGTGGTTTTACCAAAGATAAAAATAAAGTTACAAGCGCGGTCTAATATTCCTTTTTTTTTTTTTTAATGACAAATATCCATATTCATTCATGAATACAATTCTGGACGAAGTGGTTTTACCAAAGATAAAAATAAAGTTACAAGCGCGGTCTAATATTCCTTTTTTTTTTTTTTAACTGAACTACAGTCCCTTGAAACGGCGCGTCGCGTCGACTCAACTGGGTACTTTCCAGTCGCCTATGCCGTATGGAGAAAACCAGATTTCTCTGCAGATTAGAAATGTCACGAGATAAAAAGTGAATGTTTCTTGGAAATAAATTGATGAAATATTAAAATATATATATATATATTTATATATATATATATATATATATATATATATATATATATATATATATATATATATATATATATATATATATATATATATATATATATATATATATATAAAACTCTACGGCATGATCTTTCAAACATGCGTTTGTTATGTCAGATCACTTCAAAGACTGCAAATATTTTAATTAACATTTTAAGAGGAGTATAAAGAAAAGGATTGACAGCAAGAGAATAATTGCGAACGGAGGATTAGACATTTGGCCACGGAGGTCAAGAAGGCTGGAGTGAAGGACAGGAGATCAACGGAGAGGTCAATCGAGGAATTAGAAACAGCATTATGTTGTGTGGGACGCATACATAAATACCCGAAGGCCGCTGATGTCGCCTTAGTGCGCCGGTACCTGAAGACAGAGACTGTACGCCTCGGAAAACTTGTAAATTAAAGAATCTGGAATCTAAACTAACCCGTCTCATTGAAGCCTAATACGAGTAACTTGGATGTATATACACAGTGAAGTTATGTGGCTATTTTGTGATATATATATATATATATATATATATATATATATATATATATATATATATATATATATATATATATATATATATATATATATATATATATATATTCATGCCACGGTACACCATATCCCAGTTTAGGAGTTTTATGATTAAGATGGTTGCCTCATCTCTTCCCCACAATGTGGCAAAAAAATAATAAAAAAAGCAACAGCAGAGAAAAAATCTTGTGGTGGAAAGCGAGTGAGGTTGAGTCAGCGATGACACTGGCTTGCAATTGGCAGTAAAACTAGTTTATGACCCTTGGCTCCTGAGAGAGCCGGATATCGCGTATCATGGAGGGTCTTTATTTAGAGTGTAAGGAATTTCTTGGATTATTTAACATATGATGTTATGTCTTAGAAATTCTGGTATGCTATTGTTTTTTATACATAAATTTTTCCATCTGTTAAGGGAGATAAGATTATCTTCTATTCTATAAACATTTATGGCAAAATTCAATTCAAAAGAAGCACTATTGTTTATCACTTGTTTGTTCAACTTGCGTCACATTTTCGTAGGCCATCCATGAAAACATATTGAATTTAGCCTGCTCGTTCTGCCATTGACACTTGGTAATGGGTTGCCCAAAAGAGAGTTTCTAGCATGAGGTTACCTAAACCAGATTACAACAGCATTAAAACCAAAAATTCTCTCGCATTGATGTAATCAACTTTTTAAATTCATATGCTTACTTTTTATTATTTTATACTGCATGATTGTTGTCAGCTCTGTCCATTATTTCTATCCATTAGTAAGTATTACATGCAGTTTACAGTGATCATTGTGATACAGTATCTATACCACACTTCTACATTCTGTTCTGCCTGAAAATTGGCTACAGAGTAAATCATATTTTTCCGTTTTTCATTCTTACAATCATGGCAATATGGTGCATCAATAACACAACAAATAATTTAAACTGGCATTAAGGGTTGCAAAATAGTTCAATTTTGTTTTTCTTTTAGTATCGAACGAAGCGATATTATTATTGACATTAAAACACCTATTTGTTTATTAATATGTTAATCTATCTGTTTTTCTAATTAATGATCTGCTCTTTCTGTATTTCCCATTACATTTTGTTACTTCTTTCGAATGAACGCCATATTCTTTGGAAGCTTGAATTTCAAGTCAGTGGCCCCTTTAGGCTTGTTCCATATGAATAGGATTCGTCTTCTGAATAATAATAACAATAATAACTTGAAAAACCCCTCTAATAGGATTTAAGTTTCTTTTAAGGGTGGCGACGTAAGTAGATTGCTGATTGCTAATACCCAGACAAGCGCTTCAGAATATTCCACCCTAACTACCTTAACAAGACTTCAGGAAAGATTCTATTCTATTCTGCTACACAATTCTATCGAGCTTTTTCCGAAATGGGGTCATTCAGCCGTTGAAGGCTTAATGTTCTCTCATATACAGGTCTCCTTCACTTATTTATCAGGCTCGACGATTTTTATTTGCCATGTCATAATCTCATGTTAAGCAGGTTACAGTTTTCTAACCTAATCTGTTTCAGGGAACACTTAAACATCTTTTAAAAGATGGGTCACCAGATTAACTGAAATGTGTTTTTTTCACAAAACTTAGCCACAGATTTTATATATATATATATTTATATATATATATATATATATATATATATATATATATATATATATATACATATATATATATATAGTATATATATATATATATATATATATATACATATATATATATATATATATATATATATATATATATATATGTATGTATATATATATATATATATATATATATATATATATATATACATTATATATATATATATATATATATATATATATATATATATATATATATATATATATACATATATATATATATATATATATATATATATATATATATATATATATATATATATATACATATATATATATATATATATATATATATATATATATATATATATATATATTATATATATTATATATATATGTTACAGAAGAAAATCGTGTAAATTGTAGTTAAGCCTAAACATAGTAGGTTGTTTGCGCCTGGAAATGCAATTAATTTCTCCTTTTTGCAAAACAATAAATCTCACGGTAGATTTAAGCCTGCGAGCTTTTCAAGATGGCAGAGTTGTTCAGAAGAACTATCACGCAAAACAAATAAGTGAAGGCGATTCCCTACATAAATTCGAAATCCATAATGATTGCCAGATCATGTATAAATTCCGCATGACTTGACTGAGTAAAACCGAGCTTAGCCGTAATGAATATCCCATTTCCTTGAATGACAACTGTTACCTCGTAAATAAACCCTTTCGTGCTGCTAACGACGCAATATATTTAGAGCTGAGACATTCGAATAAACAAGGAGAGAGAGAGAGAGAGAGAGAGAGAGAGAGAGAGAGAGAGAGAGAGAGAGAGAGAGAGAGAGAGAGAGATTGAGATTGACTAATAAATACTAATTTCAAAGTACTACCATAACACTGTAAGACAAATGGAGTGGGTTCATGCATGTTATGTTAAATAAAATTTAATTTCACTCGAACTAAATATTCAGGATAATGCTATCTTTCATACTTGCATACACACACACATATATACATACACACACACACACACACACACACACACACACACACACACATATATATATATATATATATATATATATATATATATATATATATATATATATATATATTTATATATATATATATACGCTGAGCAATGGAAACCTGTTACAGTGTTATGATAGTACTTTGAAATTAGAATTTACAATCTCTCTCTCTCTCTCTCTCTCTCTCTCTCTCTCTCTCTCTCTCTCTCTCTCTCTCTGGGAAGCAGATTTTTCTTGTAAACACACACTATTCTAAATGACCGCAAAATGTGCCGATATAAGCTTCTTGCTTATTTTTCCTATTTCTCTTAAAGAAGACCTTTCTTCAGTTCGTAGGTTAAAAGTAAGGCTGCCAAAGTCCATTTCTGGTCACTGAGGTCCAAAATCAAGTTTGACGTTTCAACTCCATGAGTCATCTTCAATTACAAAAGACTTGCAGCAGCAAGTGCTCGAAATCTGCAAAATGTCACAGTAAGAAGTTACTCGTGATTACGAAAAAGGAAGGAAAACGAGCAGTTTATCTATATAAAACTACTTAATACAATAAGCCAGTAGTGTTTAAATATACACTGGATAACAGTCACAGTCAACGATGGAACTATTCAAAACTACCATGAATAAGCAATGACAGTTTGCTTGTCATAATTTTTTCTAAAATTAAGCAAAACAGTTTAGATAAGTTTATGAGTGAAATTGGCCCCAAATACAGATTGCTAGTTAAAATGAAGGACTGGTGTCACCAAACAACAATAAAGGCCAACACCGGGAGTGTTATTATTAAAACTAAAAAGAATAAAAACTAATTTATTATTGCGAAAATCACACAGGTCGACTGAATGAAGGCAGGGGAATAGATGCAGAACCAATCTGCACATTCACTGACTGTTTTCTCTCGCTTATATATTATGCAAGACCTCGTTAAGCCAGTGCCATGTGCTTGAAGTGCTTGCGTTTTCGGCGTTCCTGTCTGGAAATGGTATGTTTAGTGACGAGAAAGAGCAGTTTGTTGATGTTTGGAATTAGATGTATTCGTCTGTATTATTTCTTTTTGCTTACAGATTTTGCTCTTGGGTAGCTTACTAAGGAAGTTCAGTTAATAATAAAATATACTAAAAACCTCTTTGCAGTAACGAAAAGCTGCAACTATTTAATCTTTGCTTAGCTTCATAATTCATTCTCTATACCTCACTAAGTCTATGTTCATTCTAGAATTGCCTTTTAATTCTCACTATTGCTTTTGCAAAGGGATGAATAGCATTTATATCAACATTAAAACTGTCGTACTTATTTTTGCTACTGCCATATTTTCACACGAAAAGTTAATTCTTGAAGAATCAATAACTAATCAAGTCCTTCAGGCTGAGTGATTCGTAATATCTGAAGCTTTCCATCGAATTGTGTTACTTTTAGGTGTCCCTGTCTTGCTTCCACAAGTCCGAAAACACGGAAACAATTTAGAGGATATATCGGAATTCCATCTTTCAGTAACAATTTAAAAGCGAAGGGACATGAAAAGCCAATCCTATGCAGGTTCTACAGGAATTAAACTCACTTTTCTCAGCTTGCGAAAAATTGCATTTTCATTTTTTTTAGTCATGAGACTGTGCACTGAAATAGATCTCTTTGACACATCTAAAAAAAGCAATCACGGACTTCAATATTTAATCTATCTTCCTTCTGTTTGTAAATTTCCTTTTTGCCTTCCCCGACCTTTTATCACCCCTTTTTTTATTCTTAGAGAAATATTGCATCAGCTTTATAAGCTGAGAGAGAGAGAGAGAGAGAGAGAGAGAGAGACGAGAGAGAGAGAGAGAGAGAGAGAGAGAGAGAGAGAGTGGCGTTCAATATCGATAACATGAATTTTAAAGGGTCTGTTAAAATGTGATTTTTCATCGAATGTTTGGTTTGTATTTTTTGTATCATTTTGAACAAGGGGAGAGAGAGGGAATATATTCATGGAAAGATATTTTTTTCGAGAACACTGAAAAGTAATCAAAGCAATGGATGGCCTCGGTACATTCAATTCCAGTTTCTGCTTTAGAAGCCGTGAAATTGTTTTACACTAAGTCAGGTAAAGGGAAATAAATAACATCGAGATACGATCAGAGCAGAAATATATTCATTACCTAGATGTCATCAAACATTTTAATATCAGAAACATAAATGTCAAGGAAGACTGAATTGCGACGTAATATTAAGATTCTGATAACAGATCGTGGAATCTCATATCTCGTTTTTTCTGTTATAAATTTGCAGAGAAACGAATATAACAATGACAACTAAGTTAAAGGAAGTATTACATGGGTAAATGGATGTGTAGGGGAATAGAACTAACTCTCTCTCTCTCTCTCTCTCTCTCTCTCTCTCTCTCTCTCTCTCTCTCTCTCTCTCTCTCTATAAATATATATATATATATATATATATATATATATATATATATATATATATATATATATATATATATATATATATAGATATATGTGTGTGTGTGTGTGTTTGTGTGTGTGTGTGTGCGTGTACTTACAGTCGATATCAACCCATTTCCTCCATGGTAACTGACTGGCAAGTTTGTAACACATGTCCACTTATGATTTTTTGTTATATACACTTGTGTATGTATATGTATATATATATATATATATATATATATATATATATATAATTCAGTATATATATATGTATGTATATATATATATATATATATATATATATATATATATATATATATATATATATATATATATATATATTTAAATATATAAATGTATTATATATATAATATATATACCGTATAAATATATATGTGTGTGTATGTGTGTGTTGTTGTTGTTGTTTGTGTATAACAAAATAACTTTGCATTTTAGGGGGAGGGGGGAGGGGTGCACGTCATAGGAGTACGGAATAGAATAATAAATTTTACGCACTTCATGGAAAGGAAATATTTCTATTTTAAAGAACTCTTTAACCAGAACTATAATGCGGTACAACAGGTTGAACGTTTGATGCTTCTAATAAAAATTAAACACCTACTATTATTTTATTGAAAATCAAAGGTACCCAGTTATTGGCTTCCAGTTCAAACGTAGATTGACAGGATGATTATCTAGCGCTGCTATTCAAAATTACTCTCGTTTTTTAGTTTTTTCTTGTGGTTAGAGTTCCAACTTGAAGAGATCGAGGTATCCAGACTGACTCATTTCTGCATTCTAATCGTTCGTGTTATACTGAAAAAATCTGGTTTTATTTCATGCGTGATCCTTACTTCAGTGTTAGGTTTAAAAGGATTTAGCATTCATTTGAAGACAAAGTCTCGTTGTTTTTTTTTTGCGATATAACATTTCAGTCTAGACTGTAAAGCTCAGTGCCTTTATACTTGTCCTTCAAATAATTCACAATACATCACTGGGTATGTGTCATTAGTTACAGGAGAACTCACAAGCAAAGGATACAAAGGAATGTATCACCTCTCTTCTGAAAGATAGTTCCTGATATTTTATATACTTTCCGAAGGTGAAAACCAAATTTATGTGACTGTTCATTCAAGCACATTTCAAGCAAAAGCACCGAGAATGATAAACTCCCGAACATTTTAGATAATTTTGCCCTTATGTTTAATATTACAAATGTTTTAATATTTTTCATGTTGTGATATTAGAACACTGTAGGTATTTGCCTGAACTTCATGATGAATCACTAGACCTGGCCCATTCGGCAAAGGGTTTGGAAATAACATTCCTTAAAAACAAGTAAAAACTGAACCCCCGAGAACAGGTATTTTGAAGTAATTATATTTATACCGAGTTCATTTATTTTCTTTGTAGTGAAACTTGAGGAAATTATTTTTTCTATTTAAAAAATAAATAATCAGGAGAGAGAGAGAGAGGATCTTTCCTAGATAGTGACCCTCACGGGTTTTAACCAGGTATGCATCCACCTTTGCGGGGTGTTTAGTACAAGCCCGTTGGGAAGTACCATAAAAACATAAACAAAAGACTCTAAATATCATTAAGATAATGATCCTCAAGAAATATTAGTTCTAGATAACGACCCCCCAAAACCCTGGGGGGTTACTATCTAGGAAAGATCCGTGGGTGATAACTGGCAATGGGTAAAACCTTGCTCTTAAGCAAAGAGCCATTTACGACGATGCAAGGAACGATTTTATCGTGAGAGATTAACGGCTAACAGCCACTCCCGTGCCTTCAGGTGAAAAACAAGTCGTTCCAGCTAGTATCGTTTTGTGTAAGATCTCCTAAAAAAAAAAAAAAAAAATAGATGTTAGCCGAGAAAGAGAACCAGACTAAGCCTAAAGCAACCATGTTCTTTGATGAGGCCGATACCTATGGAATAATATTTGTATGTTATCAATATTATGAACGAGCTTGTTGGCACTCAGCGCTGTTGTCTCCCTTACCCTCCCGGTCCCCATGTACCCCACGCCCACCCGGGGCGGACAAACCGGTTTGTAGGGGTTGGTTGGCTGTGTCATATCTCCTTTACTGTCACCCGGGGAGTACAAACAAGATCCACTCGTATATTATTTTTATAGATAGATAACTGTGAATTGCTCTGTTGCAAAACTTTTGATCTTCAAATTCAGTCATTGACGAGAGACGCCCATGGACGTAGGAAACAATATTGATTCGATGCAAAAAAGGATTATTTCATCTTACGTCGAATGAAACGCAAAGATGAAATGTAAAAATGCCATTTGTAAGCATGACCGAGGCACTTGGGGAGGAAAAACGCACATATCACCTCAGCAAATGAACAATCACTTGTGCATGACAGGACGCTGTGCGTTCCGGCACAGAGTTCATGATGTCACGTGACCTTGTTACTCGACGGCTTGCGACGGATGCACGAAGCAAAGTAGGTCACTCTATGAGAACGTTTCTGGTGTCAGTTACTAGAGACAAGGTAAGACCAAGATGGACCTGACTGGACTCCGTGATTTGCTCGAAGACTAGTACCGCTAAACAGAAAATTGAATTTTATAAGAGCCGTATGTATGCCAAGAGAGAGAACTGCTTATCAAGGGTAATAAACTTGGTTTTGTATGTACTGTGAAGTTCTCAATCAATTATGGCTCATGCATTCATGTTCTCGAGGTTATTGCTCATTCATGCAGTCCCGCTGTACTTGAATAAACAAGTGAAAAATTGCGGGTTTTCTATACAAAGTATAATGCTGTATGAAACTCTCAGCCACGGCCCGGCGGTAGCCTGTGTTGTTGGCACCTATAGCACCTATAGCGGTGCCAGACGCACGATAATGTCTAACTATAAACCTAAATAAAATAAAAACTACTGAGGCTAGAGGGCTGCAATTTGGTATGCTTGATGATTGGAGGGTGGATGATCAACATACCAATTTGCAGCCCTCTAGCCTCAATAGTTTTCAAGATTTGAGGGCGGACAGGAAAAGCTCGGACGGACAGACAAATAGCTATCTCAATAGCTTTCTTAAAAAAAATAGATAAAAAAATGGTACTACTAGATGTCTGAGGTTTTGATGAAGTAATTGTTAAGGAAAGTAATGTCAAGGAACACTGAATAGAGTTAATATTTTTTTTCCTCTAGTGTATTTAGTTTCTTGCATTGTATATTGCGTTGCTGCACTGTTTCATTGTTCCTAAGTATTCATTGCCAGTAACGTTCTGGGAGTCAGGAACCCTAAGCTTCTAAAAAATAATCTTTATCCTTGTACGGTTTTTAGCATTAATGGCTCAGTGGAGAAATTCCCTCACAATCCAGTTAGAAGTATCGTGTGAGAGACCAATAAATCCAGTCAGAATCACTTGTTCAAAATCAGACCAAATTTTATGCACATTTGAGCTGTGTAATTCTGTAGTATTAATGAACATTAATTCCATGAGTACCAGCATGATCAAAACTACTATTTTCGTGGACAAAACTGGATTTTCTTTCTGAGTTGTTTTAAAGGGGGTCTATCTAAAGCGTTCATAGCTTTCATCCTCTCGTCCCCAAGAGGCCACAGAAGTGGCCGATAGCTGTTAATCTCCCGTCGAGTGCTTGTTCTTTGTCTCGGCTTCTAGTGAACCCTGCCATGGTGATCGCTCTCTCTCTCTCTCTCTCTCTCTCTCTCTCTCTCTCTCTCTCTCTCTCTCTCTCTCTCCTAAAAGCTTTCCTGGAATTAGAGTAGTTCTTTTCCCGCGTTGGCTATTTTGATTTTAAATGAGAAAATACGAATTTTCTCAGGTGTCGCTCTGGGATCCATTTTCTTGGTGCTTTCTTTTGGGGTATGGAATTTTTTTTTTTAACTATTTTTTTTTTAAATATATAGTCGAAAATGTTATTTCTACCTTTTATAAAAACTTGAACGCTATAATGCCATAGCAAGTGAAAATTCAGTTTTCCATTAGATTTAAGATTCGGCAAAATGTTCTGATATGTGCAGAAGTTTGTCATTCAAATGGTTTTGTTTAAAAAACTTGAAATGCACTATCATACGCACTTTTTTTTTTTTTTTTGAACAATCAAAATCTTTGAAATTTAAGACATGAAATTAAATTTCTCATGCTCAAATGACATGTAGGCTTTCTTTTATTTACTATAATGCATTTCAATGATGCTTTGCGCTTTTAAGAAACTGTCACCTTTTCAGTTTAGACACAAATGAAAACTAGATTTTGTTTTTAGATGAACGCTTATTAAAACAAAACTAAATTGGGTTTACAATGATCCCTTGCAAAACGATGATTGACTTGAAGAAAGATTAAAAGGGTTATGTAATTTGCTTTTCGCCTCCCAAACGAATATTGATATAAATACTAAAGAATCGCTAAACTTCTCATCATTAGAAGAAGAAGACTAAAGGAAAATGCTACCAACCTAAGCATAAATTTTACCTTAAAAGATAGCTAAACGGTTCTTCAGTTTCGATTATCACGAACAGAAGCAACGTGCCAGATAATTAGGTTTCATTGATGAAGTCAATCACTGAAACTCAATAAAGATTAAAAAAGTTAAAAGACCGATTTCCTAAAAGTTCTGCGTAAAATATAAACTACTCTTAGAGGTATTTAAGAAGATTTTGCTAAATCCAGAGGAGTTCTTAAGTCTTCAAAGTATTGAAAATTGGCGGAAGCTGGAATTTTCAGTGCATATGCATTAACTTTATAAAGGGTTAATTGATGAACAGTGTTTCCTTCAATGGTAGCTTTAGCTCAAGGGTAATAAGTATATCCCCTACTCTTCACCTTTGAGTAGAATAGAAGTTGATGCCGTGGTCACACTTAACCTATAACGAAACTCAATGTTTCTCTGTTCCGACATCGCATAAGAATTTGTCTATCGCGTTGTTGTGCCGCAAGACCAACATGTCTAATTTTAAGAGTCCTTTTTTTTGCATCCAATATTGATTTTGAGCATGTTGCAACACACTGGAATGAGTAATTCTGAATAGCTCGGTTGCCGTGCCTGTCAAATGCATCAAAAGTAAAATGTAACCTTGATTACAACGAAAGATTAAAATCCGCAACTCTTTATTGCTTAATCAAATTATAGAGGACTGAAATTATTCTAAAAAAAAACTGATATAGACTGGACCCCTTTAATCTTGAAAAAATGATCTTGTCACCTGAATAAATAACGAGCAGTAACCGTCATACCTTTTTATGGGATTCTATTTCCGGATAGAGATGTTTATGATTCGAGCTTATCCAAACCGAAATATATCCAGTAAAGCTCGTTATTCCCCACTCTCATTGCGAGGTGAAAATGAAATAAAACATAGCGGATAAGTCACAAACATCATCTTTAAATGAGAAACGACAGGGATATTTCGCTACCGGAGCTATTTTTTCATTCTACTTTTTTGCCTGAAGATTAGTTGATTTTACAGATTTTCCTAAAGACTTTTAATGAAGCCCCGACCCGTAAAGAGTTTTTTTTATCTTTAAAACAAAATAATACCCAGAACTGCATAGACATTACAAAGTGGACAACTTTTCCATTTTTGAGAACAAATAAGAAACCAATTCGAAATGGAGTGAGTGCTTCATATTTCTCATATGTAGCAACTGTTACTGCAACCGTTGCCCAAAGAGATCATTGCCATGTGAAAAGCCTGTCGTTTGCAAGGGCGAATGACCTTTTTCAGTATCAATCACGCACCACCTGGCGAATTAACTAACAGGAGCAATAAAGCACAGAAAACGAGCCATTCAAGAATCACCGAGGGGGTAAGAATAGCGCAAGAGCTGCGAGAATATGAGACGGCTGGAGATATAATCAGAAAGACGAGAAAGCCTTTTCCAGAAAATGAGGAGCCACTCGAAGATGATTCTCTCAGCGCCCTGCGTCGAGAGAGATTGCCATGCAAAGGTATCAGATCTCACGAGTGAAAGTGATTTATTTTTTGCAGAAATAAAAAGATAAAACCCAACTACCAGGAAGAGGCTTTTAGTGACAGCTATACAAGTAAACTTGATTGGTGATTATATAAACGAAGGGAGGTAAATATAGACCTGACTCGTCGAGGGGAGAACATTTATGCAACAAAACTTGAAATGGATAAATATATATCAATACCAAATTCCTGAGAAACGTTTCAACAGACGGAAAAAAGTTTTTTTTTTTTTCTAAGACTCTTACCACTGCAGAACCGGAAGCAATTACTCAGTCTGGCAGCTTCACATTTTTGCATGAATAGATATCGCTTACCAGCTAACCCTCCTTAATGCCTCAATCAAACAAGTAAAAAATTCGCCAAAGTTTCTTCGACGCAATAGACTTTTCTGTACAGCTTATAATGCTGCATGAAACTTTCAGCCACTGCCCATGAAACTTTCAGCCACAGCCAGGTGGTGGCCTGTGTTGTTGGCACCTATAGCGGTGCCAGACACACGATCATGGCTAACTTTAACCTTAAATAAAATTAAAACTACTGAGGATAGGGGGCTGCGATTTGGTATGTTTGATGATTGGAGGGTGGATGATCAACATACCAATTTGCAGCCCCCTAGCCTCAGTACTTTTTAAGATCTGAGGGCAGAGAGACAAATAGCCATCTCAATAGTTTTATTTTACAGGAAACTAAAATTATTTACAAAAGCTAAAGGCATAGTGCACATCCATCACTATAGCGAGTGGACAACGCCAGTGAAATAACAGATTATGGAAAATGGATCATTACCACATCAATTTATTTCAGAAAAATCAACAAATTATTTCAATGTGCGATGCAGACTAAAACACAGATTGATAATTGGTTTTACGGAGGATTGCCGATGGATGCGGACGAGAAAAATGACAATGGGAGTGTTTCAGCACAGAGCGGGTATGAAATACCATTTATTGGTCAGTACGATTCAGGAGCCAATCTGTGTTGGTTTTTGTGATTTAAATATAAATCTAATTATCAGTCTGACTTGAGAGCGGTTTACTCAGATTCTTCGATGATTGGACGTTTTAAAAAAATGATCAGCTTATTTTGTCCCGGTCCTTTTCAAACAAGACTCTTTGTTTGGTAGTTGGCCAAAGTGCCTCATATCTAAAATGGATTTGCTATTTTTGTGCTTCGAAGGAAGATAAAAGAAAAGCCGTGGGCGCAAGTTTTTTTTTGTGGGTAGTTTTTATGCTTCCCTTTCACAACAGACTAATGACAGTAGTTTCTTACAACTTATTCTATAAATAGTTCCTGAATATGCATATATATATATATATATATATATATATATATATATATATATATATATATATATATATATATATATATATATGTGTGTGTGTGTGTGTGTGTGTGTGTGTGTGTGTGTGTGTGTGTGTGTGTATAATATTTTTTCTATACCTTCGATAAATTCATTTCGTCTGGATATTAAGATAAAATGAATTCCTTAATTTTTCCTATTTAAGCAAAGTACAAGATGCGAAATAATATTATACATGCCTTTTGTAAATACTTATAAATAGCTGAACGTTAAAAAACGATAAAAGATATTAATTTTTCCAAATTAACTCACACCGTCTACCGATAAATAGTGAGCAGTATAGTATACTCACTGCAGTTGCAAAATAACTTGGATGCAGCGTCTAATATCCTGTGTTGTTAGGAAGATAATGTTTAATGAAATAACAAATAAATTTTCGCAATAATGTACTTAAAAATAATAACATAGCGACTAAAGACGACACTTAACTTCCTTAAATTATCTAAAAAATCAATAACGAAATCACATCGGCCTAAAATAGCTTTTTTCTTCGCGCCTTAAAAATATAAAGACGGCATTTAAATTCCCGCCGATCAAGAGCACCGTTACAGTGAACCCCAGACGCGATTTAAATCCCCTGACGCGGTTCAGAAGTCAGTTGTCCGCTGACTCACGCAAATGAATGGTGGGGAGGGGGTGATTTAAACCATTCGTTCGCCGGGAAGAATTTAAAGGTATTCATTCAAACTGAACTGAACTATTTGATTCAACGGAGTTTAAATGGCTCTCCCCTTTTTAAAGCTAGAGGAAGTGTTGCCATTTGGTATTACGTGATGATATCTTACTAGAATGTTTTTTTAAATATTCTTTTAAAAATTTTAATGAGATTTTACAGTTTAAAATACTTTTTAGGCTTATGCTGGAGTTATTGTTTAAAATATCTGATGAAAAGGTAACATATATGAGGTATATCATGTTTAATGTGTCTCCTGGCGTGAATTAGTTAGATCACAGGAAATGTAATATCAAAGATTTCTCTCTCTCTCTCTCTCTCTCTCTCTCTCTCTCTCTCTCTCTCTCTCTCTCTCTCTCTCAGTGCCTGGCATTTGGTCTAATAATACTACAGCCTTTTCTCTCTCTCTCTCTCTCCCTAAGTGCCTGGCATTTGGTCTAATTATACTACAGCCGCCCCCCCCCCTCTCTCTCTCTCTCTCTCTCTCTCTCTCTCTCTCTCTCTCTCTCTCTCTCTCTCTCTCTCTCTCTCTCTCTCTCTCGTGCGCACATGAAGGAATGGACAGATGATTTCAGAATCATTATTTATTTCTGTTTAAGTCTGAACCTCACCCAAGGTATCAGGGTATTTAGAATGTCAAGAAAGCACAAAGTAGCTAAAAAAACAAATAAAATTCAGCTTAAAAAAAATTCCACTAAAAAGGTATTTCTCCTTACTGCCACAGGTTCAGAGAGGGGTCAGATAACCACTGAAGCTGTGTGGACTGTGTTGAATCACACAAAATGATTGTTCATCATAATATACAATAAACTTAGTAAAACATAATATGGTCTTCTTAACCGGCATGGAGAGAGGAAGTCTGAGGTTAGGCTACGTCACGTACACAAGGCATTTGCTCTGCAAAGCAAAATCAATGCATGAGAATATGTGTGTACACGGAGGGAAAAAAAAATCAGAGGAAGTAATAGAATAAACAGGCTGTAACCTTAAGTGGTAAACTGTGACAGGAAATGGTATCTGGGCCTATAAATAAAAGGAAGGACGGGTCACTAACATGCAATGTGATTTCGCCGTTGAGGATACTAGGGAGCCATCTGCCGATAACAGATTTCGAAAAAAAAAAAACAGAAGGAATTTAATATTTAATACAGCATTGTACTGAAATTTCCTTCGACTTATGATTCAGAGTTTTAGTATTACTATACTGTATATATATATATATATATATATATATATATATATATATATATATATATATATATATATATATATATATATATATATATATATATATATATATATATATACTTTATTTGTGTGTGTACGTGTGTGTGATTGTGTATGTGTATCTGTGTATGTATTGATAAGACGGAAAACTTGAGAGAGAGAGAGAGAGAGAGAGAGAGAGAGAGAGAGAGAGAGAGAGGAGAGAGAGAGAGAGAGAGAGAGAGAATGTGCGAATCAGTTTCGATTGTTCATACATATGTTTTTGATAGACAGTATTAATTTTATTAATCCACCTTTGCGTTTTGCTCGTATTCCTAAATCCCTGTTGCACTTAACCTCAATAAAAACCCTAGTGTCCCTTTCAATCACAATCTACTTTTAACCGTTACGGAATTTGTTTTTCTCTTAGGCAGAACGCGTCCGGTTCGCTCAGTCATTTCGAAAAGTCCTTTTGGGTCCCTTTGCTCCTCCTCCATTCACATCATGTTTGAGCGATTTAGCCCTCATTTCCTCCTTGTTGATGGTCTCCCCTTGTCTTCATTAAGCTACTTTATGCACCTTTTCCTGTGGAACTAACTGACTTCCTTCCCCTGGTCCCTTGGATATTTGTACTATTTTTGTTTAATTTTTGGTGTTGCTCGTTAGGCGTTCTCTCTTCGCGCAAGTGTCCGAACCGTCGAACTTTGTTTAGCCTTAGAGCTCCTTAGCTGCCATTCATTGCAACGTTCTTTAGATTCATTTCCTGATGAGACTTATATTTATTATGAGATTTCCGTTGCGATTTTAATGAGGAGACTACTTTCTTATATTCCAAACAATTTAGTTTACAAATTTTCAAACGTCTCCCGACATCTAAAGAATAATGAATGGAATCCACGTAATCAACATTCTTTTCACACTGACCTTTCATCTTCAACACATGATTCTTGCTTTTTTAACCTTAGAAATTATCGGAATGTCACGTGTTTTGTAAGCTATAGATTAACATCCAAAAACTATTTCACCCAATTCCAGTAAACATATCGACTCTAATTCTCCAAAACCCGAATATGTTTTGTTTACGTGGAATCACAGATGTACATTTTTAATTGCAGAGTTAAATTTTTTCGTAGAATCATTGGGTCTAGTATTCTCTGAAATAATACTGGCCTCATCGTTGTCTGTCATAATGATGACCTCATTAAATTTTTCCACCAAAATGGACATTTCCATCAAATTCAGCACAGGGATGAGGAATTGCAGTATTCGTCAAGCCAAGCATGAACATCTTGGCATCTAAAAATCCGTATGATTAAGGGACGTGGTAGCTGTTGGATAAGGGATCTAAATTCATCAGTGGGGAAGACTTCACTAGGTGGTAGATAAAGAGAGCATACTGCATATTTTCTTTGCAAATGGATCTACACAGCTATCACTCGCACTGTATACTGGATATTAAAAGGATTTTGTGGGGTGTCATTACGAATATATAAAACTACACCCGCATAGCTTCCTATATTTATGTTATAAGGGGAAAAACAGGCTGAATACTCTCGTGGCCTTGGAAACGTATTATTAGCAGTCATAGTTGTCTGCAGAGCTACATATACAGGGGACACTTCTGATATGAGCAACTTTAGTTCTTTCCATTTACCTCTTAATCCCTGAAAGTTCCATGGGAAAAAATTAAGAAATTTTTCTTAGATTTAGAGGCCGGTAAACTAGGGCCCCTTTGAAGGGGCTTTACTTTAATACCTTACTCCTTCTTTTTTCCAGGAGACTAATTACTCATGGCTGCCTTCCGTTTCAAGATTGATGATGGTGCTGTTTCCATGGAAGAGGAACCTGACGTAGATGGCACAGCCTCCCCGGTATTATGGGTGTTGGGCACCTTTGATGGTATCTAACGCTGGCACTTCCTGAGAAGAGATGGAAGTGTTAGACACTACCAGTGCATCTTCTGAAGCATCAGGAGGTGCAGGTTCCAGGGAGACAGAAACACCAGATACAGCTAATGCAGCCTCCAAAAAGGTGGGCACACCTGGTAAAACTGGTGCAGCCTCCAGACAGGTGGGATTGCCAGGCATATCTGGCACGACCTCCAAAGAGGTAGGAGTGCCAGAGACAACTGTCGTAACCTCCAAAGAGGCAGGAGCGTCAGAGAAAACTGCCGCAGCATCCAAAGAGGCAGGAGTGCCAAAAATTTCTGGCACAGCCTCCAAAGAAGCAGAAGTGCCAGAAGTTTCTTGCGCAGCCTCCAAAGAGGAAGGAGTACAGGTCGCCACTCCATCTTCCCTTTTCATTACAAAAGGGAGAACCTCTGGTAGTATTCACACTTCCTCAGTTAGTAGCAGTTCTAGAAAATGATATTCCTGGTCTTACATACTGTCTTGGTGCTTTCTGTTTTGCCTCTGGAAATGTGATGTGTTCAATTACCAAAAATGCTCCTGTGCTTGGCCTGACAGCCAAAATTTCATTGATCAGTAGTGAACTCTACATACTAGTCTCTACTAGTGTTGCCTATAAGGCTACACGGTTGAAGAACCTTTTAAGAGGTGTCTAAAAGAATTCACTCACTAAAGAAATTTTATTCAAGAAGATGCAAAATCATTGTACAGAACCGCTAAAAGACAGGAACACTTAGCCAAGGAAGCCAAGTAGAAAGATATGAGAAAATGAAACTTTCTAATTCTCCGAGATCTGTTCTGACAGAGAACTAATAAGCAAGAGATAAGCTCTAGTAAAAGATTTCAATATTAAGTAAGAAATTCGTGAAAGCTCACATATTTGGCTTCTGGGTTGGTTCTTTTCACGTCTCATTTCGAAGATTTTCCACTTGGAAAAGATAAAACATTATTCTGCAGAAGCTACTTTTCCCATTTTCGTTCATTATTTGTCTTACTCTGAGAGTAACATAATCTCTTAACCAAGTTTGGATCAGAAAATAATAAAAATAAATACGTAAAGCAATAAATAAGCACATAAGAATATAATATGGAGGAAGAACGACAAGAATGGGGAAGGAATAAGACGGGCTCAGACCATGAGGAGATCATCTTCATTCGCAAGGGAAGGAAGACATTAAGTCGGGAAAAACAGCTCCACAATCGTTGCAAAAGTCTTCGTTCGGTACAAATGCTTCGACATTGTCAGCTTGCCTTCATTTCTACTAAAACTTTTTTTTAAAAGTACCATAAAGACTGTTTACACTGATACATCTGTAACGAACGAAGCTAAAAATATAAAAGAATCCCAGAACTGTACCATGAGGAACATTTCTGACCGAAGTGTGAGCAAGTCATAAACCCCGATCTTTCTGTTAACAAGAAATACCTCTCTGTTCAGCAGACTCACCAGATTTATCAAGACGATCCCAAGATACCAGTAAATCTGAAGTATATCTTGAAAATGTGTATCTTTATTTATATTTATGCACCCTAACTTGCACTGAGACCACTGATATATGACCAGAACCATTTTTTTTTTTCAACCTTCCTTATCACTTTTATCAAAGCATCTCTCACCCTCTCTCTGGAGAGCCATTGATATTCTTGGCAGTGCATATTTTACCAGTTCTGTGTCTGAAGGGATTATTGGCGAATAGAGGTGAGGGTTCTGAGAGCATCTTTCATCCAAGACGGTACCGAGAGGGCGACAGACTTTGGAAATACGGACTTGAGGGGCAGACACACATCTGTTGTATCAGGGGTATCGGTACGACGGTTGTTTTCTTCCGAATATTTCCGTATTTTAAAAGAACGGTGCAATTATGTTTACGTATTCAGGAATGGGATCTATTACCCGATCAGCTTCCGTCATTCACACTAGTTCTGTTTTCTTCGAAAGCCATAAAAAACCCACGAAGAGTAAGAATGACGTAACCTGTACTGATAAGCATTTATAATTTTCTTTTACATTATGTGCACTTACTCATTAGTCTGTTCATCGCTAAAAGCAAGCAGTATTAATGCCTGAATATGATGAAAAAGATGGATTCTAAATTAAAATAATGTCAGTACGTTATTCTGATTCATTTAAGGGTATTGGCTATTTCTAGAATTATTTTACAGCCATTAAACAGTATTTCATTTTTAACAGTAAGGAGCATATGAATGAAATGAACACAATTATCAACTTGGAAATCATCTCAATACAGAGTAGAGATAAAAAGATCATTAATGATGGCCCAATGAGGCCAGTTGTAAGATACAGACGTTCATGGAACTCCTCGTTCGTTTTCGCAAAAGGAGAGAGAATTAGAAGAGGGAAATGGAAGGAACTTTATGTGTCCAATATACTGTTCTCTGATGTTCGGTGTGATGCAGGTTTTAATAGGAGAGTGGAAGAGAGCTTTCTTTGTCCGCGAAACTATGTTCTCTAAAATTCTCTGTGATACAGATCTGAGAGAGAGAGAGAGAGAGAGAGAGAGAGAGAGAGAGAGAGAGAGAGAGAGAGAGAGAGAGAGACGGGGGCTGGGGGGGGGGGGGCGCTTTTTTGTCCGTAAAACCATTTTCTCTAAGTTTGCGCGTGAAGTTATTTTTCACAGTTGAACTGCTTTTTAGGGTCGGTTTGTGTATTTTTCAGAATAATTCCTGTCCTTATTTACCGATATTTATAAAAGCTTGCCCTCATAACAGGATTTGACTTTGTACAATTAGGTTTTCCTGAGATTAACTAGATAATATTAACTATTTTATTTTGGAATTGACAACATCCTAAAGCTTTATGCTAGGAAAAATGTCTTTAATGGTGTTACAAATTCATTGCAATATTTTCATGTTTTCCTGTTTTAACTTTATCAAGTGTACGGTTCCTCTGTATAAAATAACACAATTGTTCTATTTTCACTGTTCCTATATAGTTATCTTAAAACAGAAAGAATAACGAAAATTAAACCAGTGGAATAAAAAATGGACCCCAAATGAGTTTGTGATTTGACAGCGAAAGAGTAGCAAAGTAGGAATAAATGGCACCCTTGAGGTCAGGGCAATTTCAACTGATTCGAGAGGTATTCTCTTTCCTCCAAAAATGAGTTCCAGTACAATTTTCCACGGGAATTTCCAAGGAAGTTTATGCGTCAATCCAGTCCCGTAGACGTCTCCTTTTTAAGATATTACTTTATGTTCTTATATTAGTTGAAATTACTTAGTAGCTTAAGTTTGTTTTTTCTAAGTATTTTCTGAATAAATGATAATTTACTTATTTCCACATACTTGCTGATACTCCTATCACTGCGAATCTTGAAAGTAAATTGGAAATGAATGAAGAACTTTCTTTTCTGATGGGTTACAGCAACCTCACTTACTGCCTAGCATGTGTTCGAGACTCAACTGGGAAAGAAAACTCTGCATTACTTACACAATCAGATTCAATATGTGCAGAAATAAGTCCGTATTTAGCGTTTGATAAAACCCTGAAGCTAAATGGTCATGTCGACAATTCAAATATAATGGCTTGTACTAAACACGTCGCAAACGTGGATACATACCTGGTTAAAACCCTCGGGGGTCACTATCTAGGAAAGATTAATGTGACTTTTCTTCCCCTGTGACCTTTTTCCTGTGACTTTTACCTGTGATTTTTTTACTTGGATTCGTACCACCACATTTCTCATCCTTTTAATTTTCCTGCGTCACTTATATTATACAAACAGCTCATCTCAGCTGGTGAGAGAAAATATCCCTCAGTGGCAGATGAGGCTCTTCTCCTGAGGTCAATGGTAATAATTTTTTTCTTCACAGAAAAAGTTGAAGGCTGTCCAGAACTGACCTTGCAACCTGTTAACTTCACTATTGCAAAAGACAGCTGTAACCACAGACACTGAGCCCAGGAAACTGTGATCCATAAACAGTCACAGATCGACTGATTAGTTCAAAATAAATCAAGTAACTCAGTAGTTTCTCAGTACAAATTCTCAGAAAAATGAACACCCAGGGAACAAATGATCGAGTAACACTTTTCTGAAAGCCTGCCAGCATCATGCAAAAAAAAAAAAACGATCAATAAAAATACCAAGAACGAATTATCACCAATAGAATTTACACTTCTTAATAATCCCATAGAAGTGCAGATATAAACTAAAATGATCCATCCATTCTGTATACAAAATGATGTATTCAAGAGAATATGAATCTAGAATTAGTCCTTTAGAGTAAGGAATGCAATATTCCTTCATACAGTAAACTGTGAAAATTTCATGGCATCTTTACCAAGATATTATGATACTGTAGTAAGAAATTATGATTATTATGAGGTATAGTGAGCTAAAATTTACATTTTTGTTATTCTCAAATGAAGAGGCTCCACAGAGATTCAGTTCAACAACCATATTATATGTAACAATCCTTTCGTTTAAATAGCTCAGCTACTTCGAACAACTCGACACACCGACCTTTTGCCAACTCTCAAGTCAAAAGAGGAATTTTGCCCTTTTTTTAACGTACTTTTCACAGGATGTATATCTAGATCTTTAGATCTAACGTGACTTAAGACATAAACATAGTTTTTAGAAACACGAATTAAAGATTTTTATTACTCCAATATTTTAGTACTGCAATTTTCTAACGTTTTACCTATAGAAGCCTGACAGTGAATTCACGAACTTCATAGCCAGCTATGACTATATGCGAATTAATATGTATATAAATATCGATTTTATCTCGTTCAAAGCTTAATTTCATAAGAAAACATTCTCTGGTAAAGGCAACTGACACAGTGCTACATACAAGCTTCCATTCATAATGCAAAATCTTTGAGAAAGTTAATGCCAATCGCATTACTGACAGGGTAACACCAAGGAATTTAAAAAATTGGTACATTTGTTGCCATTCTAATAATCTTGTGTACATTAGTGTTTCTTGGCAGCATACCAACTTGTAAAGACTTGGTCAGAAGTCTGGAGTTCCACTTAATCTTATGACTGCATGCATGTTCAGATATTAGTGTAAAGTAAACCACCCCTAATGGAAAATGTCAGTTTCTTTTCCAACGTGGCACTTAAGATAGTTCACAAACGTTTATCCTCAAAGGTTAAGATTCTTGCATTCACATATGCATTACTGCAACATATTTTCATCTTGCATGTAAATTTTGTTTAATCATTTTAACCACCATGGGACAAGTTTACCTCTAACTTAAGGGTTCCCGAACCTTATGAAATAATGACATTTTAAATCTAATACTAACTCAGATAGGAGCTGATCTCCGTATTGCCTGAGCATGTCATAGACTGCTTATTGTGTCTCTTTCTAAGTTTCGTTTTTGAAACAACTATTCTTGATACTAAATATTCATAAAGTACAGAAACTAATAGGTAATTCAGTTTCGACTGTATGAATTCTCCTGTCGTTAATACAAAGTTCCACGATGATTTAACCAAATATAAATTTCTAACTCACATCGGGATCAAACCCGAGTTATTCAAATGAAAGACAAGGGCTCTGCCAACTGACCCACAAAGCCATAAAATAAGCTGGAACCTAAGTTTCTCTCCTTATGAGGCATTATTTGGGCAGTTTGCCCACCTTACATACAAACGAGACTTAGCCAACTTCCTGTAATGTCTCAGGTATATAGGTTTCAAACTCTTTTATGAATTGTTTGGCTACGCTGGTCTCGACCTTGCCTTTCGTTTCAGAGTCCTGAATTCGACCCCGATGTCGGTTAGGGCTTTACTTCTCTTACACACATGACTGTGTTGATCATTTCCATATTGTAAGCGAAAATGATAAGGTAAAATATTTCCGAAAAGGCGAATAAAAGAATCCCAAAAACTGTGCAACGAGAAACATTTCCGATCTAACCCTGAGCAAGTCATGAACCTCGATCTTTCTGCTGAAAAGAAATACCTTTCTTTCTATCAGACTTATCAGATTTATCAAGGTGATCCCTGGATATCACTAAATCTGAGCTCTATCTCGAAAATGGTAGATTTATTTATATTTTTACGTGCTGACTTACACTGAGACACTGATATATGATCAGAACCATTCTCTTTTTTTTCTTCCAATCTTCGTTATCAGTTTATCTTACTTTCTCTGACCCCTTCTCTGAGGGACCATTTATATTCTTGGCAGTGCATATTTTACTAGTCATGGGGTTGAAGGGATTATTGGAGAATAGAGGCGAGGGTTTTGAGAGTGTTTCATCCAAGACGGTACCGAGAAGGTGACAGACTTTAGAAATATGGACTTGAGGGGCAAAGACATATCTGTGATATATCAAGGATACCGGTATGGTAAAAGTGTTCTCTACCAAATACGTAAGATGTTAATAAAATTGTAAAATAATAATAATGTATTCCACGAGAGTTCTATTGTATGAACCCCGTAGGGGGTTTAGTGCCGTCTATGCACCTCATGCGGTGCACTGTAGGCATTACTTCAGGTTCTTGCAGCGTCCCTTCGGTTCCTAGCTGCAACCCCTTTCATTCCTATTACTGTACCTCCATTCATACTCTCTTTCTTCCATCTTACTTTCCTCAACCCTCTCCTAACAATTGTTTCATGGTGCAACTGCGAGGTTTTCCTCCTGCTACACTTTTCAGACCTTTCTACTCTCAATTTCCTTTTCAGCGTTGAATGACCTCATAAGTCCCAGTGCTTGGTCTTCGGCAAAAATTTGATATTCTAATTTTCTTCTATTGTCTGATCTGAGAAGCTTCTCATATTTCACTTGAGCTTCCCCTTGAAACCTGGCCTCGGCACTCATAATTTCGTGCACAGAAGATTCTTCTGGGAGAGAGAATGTAAGGTCAATGCAATTATGCGAAAATAACAAAACTCCCTCCTCTCTTTCATTCTTTCTTCGAATACGCAAAATTTTCTTTGAATTTTTCCTCGTGCCATCAGATATTTCAATTTGTGTAATGAGTCTTTTTTTTTTCTTTGTGAGTTCGACTATTTTGCACTAAAAAAATATGTAAGCTTTACGAGTCCCCAATTTCTTCCAAAAATCTACTATTTCAAAATAGTTTTGTTGAGTGGAGTTGTTGAAATTTATATAAACTGTATTAGTTAAAAAAAAAGATATATTTTAAAGATTAAATAAATAACCAACTCATTTGGGTAGAGACATCAATAAATTTCGCTTTTGTGAGGGAATTTCATTGCTAAAATTATTGCCATCAGCATGGTGATGAGGCATTTCGACCCCATCTATCACCTAAATATAAACGAGAGAGAGAGAGAGAGAGAGAGAGAGAGAGAGAGAGAGAGAGAGAGAGAGAGAGAGAGAGAGAAAGGTGGGGGCTGGTTTATGATGTTTAATATACATATTTTTTTTATTATTCTTGTATCTTCTTTCCCTTTTAGCTGTTTCTGATTTTCACACAAGTAGAGCTAACGCGCACAATCGGAAAATCGGAATGCCATATTTCAGTATCAGTCTAAAAATACGAGATCATAAAACGCAATTCCCAGGTAAATTCTGTTCACACTGAATTCACTTCACCCATCCTCCGAAAAAAAACTTTTTTCCCCTCTCCTTACATTTCTTACTGAAATAAACTTGAAGTTCTGAAAAACTCGCAGTAAAATCCCTCCAAAAATGGAAATGATCAACTTCCCAACTGATAAATGCCTCTCTCTCTCTCTCTCTCTCTCTCTCTCTCTCTCTCTCTCTCTCTCTCTCTCTCTCTCTCTCTCTCTCTCTCTCTCTCATTGAAATCTTTATCTCACGGAATTTTCGAAAACATAGATTCACGGACAAAGAAAGATCTTTCGCATTCTTCTGTTAAAAATTGTATCAAACCGAACATAGAGAATGGGTTAATGGACTCATAAAGTTCCCTTTCTTTTCCCCTTTCTATTGCTTTCTCATTTCACGCAAACGAACGAGCAGTTAGATGAAAGTTATATATCATAACTGAGCTCAGTGAGCTCGGATATTAATCAATTGTATATTGCCTCTGCCTTGTATTGTATCTATTTCCCAGGTCATAGCTGTATTGTATCTATTTCCCAGGTCATAGCTGTACTCATTTCACTGATCTGTCCCTTACCATTAACAATAAATTTCTAATACAAGGCTTTAAAATTAGTCTAGAAACAGATGATTTCCCTCAAATGAACTAGACTGACGCACTACTGTCATTTTTTTTTTTATTAAGAATCCATTTTTTGTCCACACTCAGACATTAATTCTGCTTCTTTATAGCATTGCACTCATGTTAAATAAGATATTTTATACATCCCAAAATACGTTTATAAAGATTTGGTTCGTTACTTTCCAGATTCTTTCATTTATCGACCTGGCTGTGGATGAAGATGTCTCGCCATTTAGATTTAAAAATACTTGTATCTCTCTTCTTTTCCCTTCTTGGAAAAATGGTATCAGAATCACGTAGTCATAAGTATTCACAATAAGAAAAAAAAACTCGGTTTCAATTTCAACCTTTCTTTCCATTTTTACGTTTTGTAAAAACTTCTCACTCCCCATTCCTATCGGGCTGAACTTGGACTTACTGGGTATCGAAAGTGTCACTATTCATCTCAGCGACATCGAAAACTACGGATTTGACACTATCTGTCCTTTTTGGCTATTCTTACATGTCACCCACTTCCCAACTCCACCCACTTTAATGCTAGTGATGTTTTACCCCTCCCCACAGTATTATTTTCCAGATAGTAAATCATATATATACCAAGTTTGGTTGAAATAGCTCCATGCACTTCAGAGTTATGCTGGCACATACACACATACATAAAATTTATATATATATATATATATATATATATATATATATATATATATATATAAACACATATAATATATATATATATATATATATATATATATATATATAAACTGTTAATTTTTGTGTCAACGTTTAACGAGCAAAGGAAGAAAAAGCAGGTTGAAAATACCAGTGCTTATCTGAACAAAGAGGTGAAGCTTAGAAACCCGTTGACTTGCAACGTAGGCTTCTACTGAATGGAATGATCAAATGATTGAAATATCACCCCTATGATGAAAATATTAGAGAAATGAACGATGACTGAGTTAAATAAACGGATAAATTCATACGTACATAAAGATCAATGAAAATTATTTTAGGTACCTTAAGTATGACCATTTAAGCAATGCCAGTATAATGGCACTTGCTTTCTTTACTGATTGAGAAAAGACGCCAACTTCTACTTTTCGCTTTCATCAAAATTTATCAAGTAGCGGAGAAAAGCCCTACGCCCTCCCCCTTCCTTTGTGTCTCTTGACCTCCATATCAGTTCCTCGTGGCATCGGGCAAAAAGTAAGGACAAACCAGCAAACTTCCAACACCGGTAGTTGAGCGATCTCACCGGTAGTGCCCGGTGTTGGGAAGCCTGACACGGAGCGACGATGCTCCCCGTTACAAGCAAAACAAGTAATGAGCATATTTACATACATGCATATATATATATATATATATATATATATATATATATATATATATATATATATATATATATATACTGTATATATATATATATATATATATATATATATATATATATATATATATAGTATGTCTATATACGTACATATATCCATTTGTATATACACAGACATACTTATGTCATGTATGCATGTTAATGCGTAAATACATAAATACACACACACGCCTTTTATATATATATATATATATATATATATATATATATATATATATATATATATATATATGGTATTTATCCACAAGGCTTCCCGATATTTATTTTATACAACATTGTTTAAATAGGCCAAAATTTTATGGGCTCTGTTCATGCTGTCTTACGCATCAACAATTAATAACATGCACGCTGCTTTTTTTTTTTATCGTGCTGGGACTGCCTGCCACTCATCTGCTACTGCCCAACAATACAACAGTTCAATTCACCTACCAGCAAGTGTGGACATGACAATTATGCCAAGGGGGAATGGAGCCGGTTGAAGGACCAACGCAGCCGGCCGGTAACCGATCGTGTGGACAAGGCCTTAAATGCTGCCTTAATTCCATAGATACGATAGCAAAATTTAGGCCAAAGGCCAAGCCCTGGGACCTATGAGGTCATTCAGCGCTAAAAGAGAAACTGATAGTCAGCAAGAAGGTTTGAAAGGTGTAACAGAAGGAAAACCTCGCAGTTGCACTAGGAAACAATTTTCAAAGAGGGTGGAAAGTCAAATTAATTATGAACAGAGGTAGGGGCCGAAGGGACGCTGCAAGAACCTTAAGTAATGCCTACAGTGCACCACGTGAGGTGCACTAACAGCACTAACCCCCTACGGGACCTAGATGCGATGAAATCACACTGCTCCCTATACCAGAGGGTTTTCATTCCCTAAAACTATAACCACAAACCATCATTCCCAAGTGCCATGCACAATCACGTATATTGCTGTTCACTCTTTTATAGCTTCATGCTTGCTGAACTGGAATTGGAATATAGAATTTAGGCCAAAGGCCAAGCGTTGGCTTCTATGAGGTCATATAGCGTTGAAAGGAAAATTGAGAGCAGAAAGGTGTGAAGTGGTGCAACAGGAAAAAAACCTCGCAGTTGCACTACGAAGCAATTGATAGGAGAGGGTGGAAAGAAAAGGCACAGAATACGAACGTAGTTACAGTAAAAGGAATGAAAGGTGTTGTAACTACGGGATGAAGGGACGCTGCAAAGAGCCTTAAGCAACGCCTACAGCACACCGCATGAGGTGCACTGGCGGCGCTACCACCCTGCGGGGGTTTCATGGATAGTTGTGGAAATAAATGGTCATTACTCCATACTAGTGACGTCTTAGATTGAACGGAATAAGAAATTTAGGCTAAAAGCAAAGCGCTGGGAACTATGAGGTTATTCAGAATCGAAATGACCTATTAATGATTAAATTATTAAAAATTTTTGGTCAAAGAAACTTTGCATCTCAAAGCTTTATGTGGTCAACCAGATTTGTTTGCCAAACGACCTCAACTCTCCCCAACCCCGCCTCCGCCCCATTAAAAACGTCGCATAATACTTTAACAAGAATTTAACTTCAGTATTTCAGAATTTATTTTTATAATCTGTAGCTTAAAATTCTTTTCACCTGCTTTAAATCCTACATTTAACCAGGTAGCGTAACTTCAATATTTCAGAATTTTTTATGGTGTATAACTTAAAATTTTCACCCGCGTTAAATCCTATATTTAGCCAAGTAGCTAAAGACCCTTGTCCAAGGAAGTGTAGCTGACCATCACATTATCAAATTTTCAAACCAATAAATGGAAATAATTTCTTTGTACTAGCTCCGTGAAACAAATAATTTGATATTTAGTTTTACATTCTACTTACACCTTGTTTTAAAGTAGTAAAGCTAAGTAATTTACAATTCTTTTTGCTCCCAGTACACTGAACGACACTTTTGGTACTGCACAGTCATTCATTAGTATGGAGTCAGATTTCAGCTCGTTGTCCCACAAATTAGCTAAGAGAATTTGTGTTCAGAGTAACAAACTCATTGCCTATGTTCATAGAGTAACAAGCTCATGGGCTATGTTCATAGAGTGACTAACTCTTGGCCTGTGTTCATAGAGTGACTAACTCTTCGTCCTATGTTCATAGAGTGACTAACTCTTGGCCCTATGTTCATAGAGTGACTAACTCTTGGCCTTATGTTCATAGTGTGACTAACTCTTGGCCCTATGTTCATAGAGTGACCAACTCTTGGCCTATGTTCAAAGAGTGACTAACTCTTGGCCCTATGTTCAAAGAGTGACTAACTCTTGGCCCTATGTTCATAGAGTGACTAACTCTTGGCCCTATGTTCATAGAGTGACTAACTCTTGGCCCCATGTTCATAGTGTGACTAACTCTTGGCCCTATGTTCATAGTGTGACTAACTCTTGGCCCTATGTTCATAGTGACTAACTCTTGGCCCCATGTTCATAGAGTGACTAACTCTTGGCCCTGTGTTTATAGAGTGACTAACTCTTGGCCCTATGTTCATAGAGTGACTAACTCTTGGCCCTATGTTTATAGAGTGACTAATTCTTGGCCCTATGTTCATAGAGTGACTCTCTTGGCCTTATGTTCATAGTGTGACTAACTCTTGGCCTATGTTCATAGTGTGACTAACTCTTGGCCTATGTTCATAGAGTGACTAACTCTCGGCCTATGTTCTTAGAGTGACCAACTCTCGGCCTATGTTCTTAGAGTGACCAACTCTTGGCCCTATGTTCATGAAGTGACTAACTCTTGGCCCTATGTTCATGGAGTGACTAACTCTTGACCCTGTGTTCATAATGTGACTAACTCTTGGCCTTATGTTCATAATGTGACTAACTCTTGGCCTTATGTTCATAATGTGACTAACTCTTGGCCTTTTCATAATGTGACTAACTCTTGGCCTTATGTTCATAATGTGACTAACTCTTGGCCTATGTTCATAGTGTGACTAACTCTTGGCCTGTGTTCATAGTGTGACTAACTCTTGGCCTATGTTCATAGTGACCAACTCTTGGCCTATGTTCATAGAGTGACTAGCTCTTGGCCCTATGTCCATAGAGTGACTAACTTTTGGCCCTATGTCCATATAGTGACTAACTCTTGGCCTTATGTTCAGTGTGACTAACTCTTGGCCCTATGTTCATAGAGTGACTAACTCGTGGCCTATGTTCATAGAGAAGCTCATCGTTAGCAGATATCACCATAAATACACCGCTTATGCTATGAGAAATCTATAGTATCAGAACTAACCAGCATACCTGACAAAATTAACTTGGCTACACCCCACTAAGTAAACAGATTTTCCAATTATTCTATGCAACGAATCGTGCCAGGGCAAGTTACTGATACCGGGACAACTGATTCCCGGAAAACTCATATCGGACAACTCATACCTGGAGAATATTCATCTAGGACAATTGACATAGGACAACTCATAACAGGTATAAAGTAATAACGATTAATTTTGAAAGGAAAATCAAGAAAATATTAAAATACTTTATTTTGGGTGGGGGGGGGATAATGAAAAAACATTAGTCAATACAAAAAAAAAAATTACAAACTTGGTGCAGATTATATGTCACAGTTTTGAAGACATTTTCTGGTAAGGATCATACTTTTCAAGTTAAGTTACCAATCGCTTGTTGCACTTTTTGTAAGCCTGTTTTGAAGTTACTTGCACTCCGTTACAAATCAATTTTCTTTTTCTGCGCCAAAATCGTCTTTATCTTTAGTGTATTTATTAATTTCCAAATATTCGGTTGTTAGCATGAAATTGAATTTTGTAAGGCATTATGAAAACCTTCAAGACTATTATTAGTTCTAGGCATGCCAGTTGAAGACCTCTCTGAACTATTCCATATTTCAATTGGAAATATTGGAGCCAGACGTCTTCTAGCGCCTCTTCCTCTTGTGGCGAACTACCATCGTCTATCTCAGCCATCGTCTGAACTCGCGCTCTGCACATCGTTACTTCACATAGCCACACGTTTCTTGATATTTCTGCATTGTCTGAAAATTATATACGTAGTAATCATCCACAAGCTTATATATGGCATCGTGAGGGCTAAAGAAAATTTTAAAACAGTTGAAAAGTTGAGAAGTACAAAACCAACCGATTTAAAAAAAAAAAATAATTGAAAAGCTATAACTACCGTTTGCGAGTGGTTTGCTGGACGAACAGTAACTCGCATGAACTATGAAATTTAAATACGACGGTCAATGATTAAAGTGTTAAATTGTTGCGCCTATAAACTAAACTTGCTTATTGGCTATTTTTGAGAGGGGTTTTAGTTTTAAGTGAACGTAAATATACCTATTACGGATTGTCATATATGAGTTGCCCTAGATATGAGTTGCCCTAGATATGAGTTGCCCTAGATATGAGGTGCCCTCTTACCCCAAAAAATAACCATGACTATTTCCATACTTTCAGAAAAAAAAAAAAAAAATTGTTTCGTGCTGTCTTAACAGGAGCTTTAAGTTCCTAGCTATGAGCTACTGAAACTAAATACTCATTCTATCTGCTAACAGATTATGGACAATGAGGAAAATTTTGCACAGCTTTCATTTTCAAGAGATCAACTATTGATAAGCATGCCCTATTACCGCAAATGACCCGTACATATAGGAAGCTAAATATAACCCCTATAACCAGAAATTTTCGGTTGCCAGAAGGGGAAATATAAAGCTCGAATCCTCTGAAAATTCTATTAAGGCTAACGCCAACTTTACACTTAAATATTTAAATTCGGGCGAAACCTTTATGAATACTGGCCTAAACTTCTGACAGCCTAACCACAATATCCTTTTTCAGGAAGCTAAAATTCTAAAGTAAAACCTACCATGACTCCAGACCTGTACATAAATTTGTTTCAATGCGGAATATTGCCGTTTGATGGCATAAACAATTTCCTCAAACCTCAGGGAGCCTCCGCAAACTCAACTGAGTGGGAGGTAGCTAAGCACATTTAAACACCTAACACCTATCGGAACTTAAAAGAAAACTAAGCAATAGATTAAGTCTAACCTGGCACCTGAAAGGAAAACTGATTAGTTGGTTTAAACCACCCAAGAACCTGCATAGTAGGTCATACGACCTACTATGCAGAACATGGGGGCTCCTCCACCCCTTCAGGGGTGCCGCCCCTAAGGGGTGGAGGATAAGCTGTATATATACTGTTCAAGAATAGTTCAAGAACAGTATATACAAATTAAAAAAGTTACAAAAATCAATTTATGACAAATTAAAAAAAAAGTAATTACAAAAATTTCAAAAGTAAATTTACGACAAAAAAATTAAAGATTAATATAAATTTATGACATTTGATTTTAAATTACAATTTTTAAAATTTATTAAAAATTGACAAACTAGGCTATAAAAAAAACTACATACCTGTTGCGAAAGAGCAGCTTTATCATGCGTGAAGCTTTACCATCAGAACAGGAACTCAAGTCAAACTCGTACCAAAAACATCCTGGAAAAGACAAAGCTTTAGAGCTGTGGGTAACTTACTCAAAATCTTGTAAATTTTGGCGTTTACTCACGTCAGATTATGGGTAAAAGCCCACAAATAGTTAAAATGACTGTCAGACTTGTACGAGACTAAACACGCAGCAAGATTCGAAAATCCACAGTAATATACTTTAGCAATAATATAGTCAAGTTCCAGTGTTACCTCACAGAAGCCCGGGGTTTATTAAAACTTCGACCAACGAAGTGACAACCGACGGAAATCTCAAGCGTCAGCCGTAGTCTAGTCGCGTGATAAACGGTTTTTTCGCAAAGGCTTCACAACACCACCAATTACGTTACGTCAAATTAAGGAGGAATTGAATACGCAACTTCTGGGGAAAAAAAAAAAAAGATTGCTTAGCAAACTCCCGTTAAACGTCTACCGCCCAGAACGATGTTACAGTCGAAGGTCCAAAGGTTCAAATGGTCGAAACTGGAAGTTTGGAACGATGCTGTCATTTGCCAAGGACTCTAAAGTCTTAGTAGTGTCTTGCTTCTTGGAACATGACCGAATGCGATCCATGGGTATGCTTGAAATCGCTAGTTTTGCAAGTATTATTTTTACTTCCTACTCCCTTCTTTTACTTGTCTTTCGTAGAAGTTTAAAATACAGCACATGATGAATAGATTTTCCCGAACGTAACTCGTAATTTCTTTAAGGCTCACGAAATAATTTGCAGCATAAGCCTGTCGCATATTTCTTTTCATTACTTTGATGAAATAACTTTTAATTCGCATGAATATATATGATACATAATTAAATATTCTATTCACACATTAAATATATATATATATATATATATATATATATATATATATATATATATATATATATACATACATACACGTGGTAGGGGGTGGGTGGGTGAGAGTGGTAGGGGGTGGGTGGGTGAGAGTGGTAGGGGGTGGGTGGGTGAGAGACCTAACGTACTGTACCTGTGGAGCAATAACAAACTTAGTTTTTCTGAAAGCTCGTATTCTGGAGAGGTGCCTTTCGGATGTTTGTTTTTTGAAATAACGAGATTTTAAAGTTACAGTGAGCCATTCAAATTAGCCACCAAAATTAAAATTTCCTGAAGCTCAGGAACGGACTCCTCGCAACATTAGAAAAGACGCCGTTTCCTTAATGTGTGTGAATAGCAAGTGGTGTTAGGAGAAGCTGGCTGACTTACTGTCAATTATCTTAATTAAAAATCATCACACTTTGAATTTACCTACGCGGTTTTGGTTTTCGCGATCGTTGACCAACCCTAAGTGAAGAGCTTCAATAGTTAGCATTGTTTTCACACACACACACACACACACACACACACACATGTATATAGCAAGGGTGAAAAAGTGATGAAATCACAAAAGGGGTAGTAAAACCCAGCCACAAGATATGGAGGTCAGGAGATACAAAGGAAGAGCAAGATTATCAAATATTTGTGTGACCTGTGGAGAAAGAGCTTCTTAAATGCTGAAGACAAATTTCCACGAGCATTTGATTTACAGGAATTTTTTCAAGTAATTGCATAAACCTGGAGTAAATGTAGTCCATTTATATTATTTAATTATATCATAATCCTCACGAATAAAAAGGATGTTAACAAATGGGGCTTCCGTGTACTAGTTTGCAATTGGCAGTAAAACCAGTTAATGGTCCTTGGCTTCTGAGAGTACAGCGTCATGGGAGGTCTTATTCATACTGGGATCATTAAATTGTACATAATAACTTTTCTGGCGTTGCATGCGCAATGCATGAGGCGACCCATTAAAAAAAATACTAACGAAAACGTGACATAACGGCTAATTTCAATATGCAATTGTCGATATCCTACGTTATTGTGAATTAAGTTGTACTAACTGGTTATAAACAACCGCGATTATTTTGAACAGGATTGTATCATAAATGCTTGTAGAATAATTTATTATCTCTCTTCACAGTAGAAAGACTTTATAAGGATAAACAACAAAAACTGGCCAGTATTTCTGAGACATAATATATACGGCTTAATGATCCCCCAAAAATTCTGCCACTACAAATAAAGACCCTCCATGAGGCTGTGCTCTCAGGAGCCAAGGGCCATAAACTGGTTTTACTGCCAATTGCAAGCCAGTGTCATCGCTGACTCAACCTCACTCTGCGCGGGAGAATGTTTTTTTCCCGGTGAAATAATAAATAATTTTCTTGTAGCATAAATACTAACATATGCAAACTTATGAATAGTTTTAATACATTATAGCATCTGCAAGATATATATACATACATTCATATATATATATATATATATATATATATATATATATATATATATATATATACATATATATACATATACACATGTATAATACTTGCAGCTGCGTATCTTCCACCTCAAGAGAGAATGTCCAGAAGACCCTACCTACCTACCTATATATATATATAATATATATATATATATATATATATATATATATATTATATATATATATATATATATATATATATATATATATATATATATATATATATTGCGATTGTGAAATGGATATTGGTTGATCGGCCTCTGAATGACCCGACTACCGTCATATCTGCGGATTTGATAGTTGTGGCTTGCAGGAGTTTATTGTGCCGAAGTGTAACGAATAAAGACCAAATTGCCTTGAATAAATAGCAGCAAAATTAGGCAGCAAGATGCCTATGAAAGCTAGTAGCTTGATGAACTCTTACAAAGGTGCTTTTCCTTATTTTATTGTTATTATTATTTGTAAAACCGCATAGGCCGGAAGTTTATTTCTAATTAAACCATGTAATGAAACGTTGTAATTTTATAAATGTCACTTCTGTACTTTTAAATATTAATTAACAAACAAATAACAATTCATATCGAGTTCACAATATTGTCGGAAATCTTCCTAATTTCAATATGAATTATAAGGTGAAACAATCAGGATTTGAAGCTATGCCGTTTGGGTTGGTACCTGGTCGACTTGAACAAACACTGCCATCAAGCGAGAGAGAGAGAGAGAGAGAGAGAGAGAGAGAGAGAGAGAGAGAGAGAGAGAGAGAGAGTTTCTTTTGTACATATTCTGTTTGAATTCAAGTTCTTTACTCTGACTTCGGAATAATCCCATCTTCATATGATGGCCCATTACTAATTGTACAGCACCAAATTGACTGTTAACCGGCTGTTGCGGATCGCAGCTGAGAGAGAGAGAGAGAGAGAGAGAGAGAGAGAGAGAGAGAGAGAGAGAGAGAGAGAGAGAGAGAGGACAATGACCACCAGTCGAGGGTTCATAATTTTGTCAAAATGTATACGATTCAAGGCCCTCAGCAAGATAATCAATCCTCTAAAGATACTCGCAAGAACGCCCTCGCACACATACAGAAGAATGGATAATTATATTCTCCCTTCGCTCGGTTAAGACAGTAATGTCCGCCCTCTCTCTGCTTTATAATTCAATCGAAAACGTCCTGCTAATGGAGAAATGCACTATAAGCCATTATTAATCATATATTATGCATTTAAAAATCTACGTATTGTTCTACTGTAAGTAGAACAATATAGACTTCATACGTATATCATAACACGTAGGACAAGTGACTAAATTTCTGGTTATTGTCAAGTTTAAAAATTATTCATGAATTTGTATTCTGTATCGCTCGATATAGAGTTTTTTTTTATTACGCTATATCCAGTATTTATGAGCATTGTATGCTACTCGATTAGGTTATTGTATTGGATTTCATAAACAATCCTTATTACTTTGCGTTTCTCTGATTGAGAAAAAAAGTGCATAACTTTTAAAATGAATTTACAGAATAATATGGATCTGGCAAAATAATAATCTAGTAAAGCCGGCGTTCACATATTTATGAAAAACGGGGAAAACAGGAGGGGAAAACTAATGGATACGGGGTAAAATAAAGAACACGAGATACGCAGAACAAGCAGATTAATTGAGGGTGACTGCTTTCATTTTGGCCATCGTTCCAGACGACTCAATTACACATCCGCGCAGCGTTGACTCGCGAGTCCTTGCTGACTGCTCAAGGTCTACGGAATCCTTGGGCCGGCTCTCTTCAAAGGTGGCCTGGGGTGGCTCGCCATTTCTGTGTTAGTTGTTTGTTGGGTTTTGCGTGATGAGTGACGATGGAGTCTTGTTGTAGTTGGCTGAACTGCTTGTTGTTCGCGTAAGATGATGGTTCTTCGGTCAGCGTGGTGTTCTCTGGTAAGTCATTTGACATTTCGTGTGGTTTTACAAGGTTGGTTTGGCATGTGACGCGTCGGTGCGTTAGAACAATTTTTGTGGTAATTCAGGGTTCAACGTAAATGTTAATTATGCGTAGAGTGCGTATGGTTGTGCTTTTTACTTTACATTTAAGTTTTGGTAATTCTAAGCCGGCTGTCCGCGGTGAGCTAGACTATGGCAATTGACGTTTTTCTATGTTATTTTACTTGCTTTACAAGAATTTAAAGTAATATTTTGTCGGCCGGCTGTAACTAAGCTGTCATTGACCTTTGAAGACTACGCGACTTGAATTGCCTAACGCAGGGTAGGTCTAAGCCAGCATTCCGCGGCAAACCCCCCACTCCTCCATAGCTAATACGGCAAAATTGTAACCAGTAAACACCCCTAAAAATACCAACATAACTACCCTAGAGGTGTTTACTGGTTACAGTTTTGCCGTATTAGCTATGGAGGTGGGGGGGGGGCGAGCTTGCCGCGGAATGTCGGCTTAGACCTACCCTGCGTTAGGTAATTCAAGTCGTGTAGTCTTCAAAGATCAATCACAGTTTAGTTACAACCGGGCGACAAAATATGACTTTAAATTCTTGTAAAGCAAGTAAAATAACATAGAAAAACGTCAATTGCCATAGTCTAGCTCACCGCGGACAGCCGGCTTAGAATTACCTTTATCAAATCTGTAAGTGTCATTATTTTTAACGTAACAAAGCTTGGAATAATCTAAAGTGCAGTGAATCTTGGATCCAACAAAGCCTGGCATAATCTAAAGTACAGTGAATCTTGGATCCAACAAAGCCTGGAATAATCTAAAGTACTGTGAATCTTGGATCCATGTTCTTTGAGCAGGAGATTTTAGGAAGTCAAAGTATTTTTGTATATATATCGTAAAGTTTTTGTTACCTGGGGCATTAATACAAGAGCTTTAATAAAATTGGCATTTATTTAAACGTCACGTTGAGGGATTTTGTTTCAGTACTCTAGTCTAAGCTATAATATAGAGAGCCTTAGTTACCTACTAACGTTCAGTCGTGGAGTTTGAACTTTTCCAAAATTATATAAGATAGTTTACTAAAGTTTAGAGTTTAGGTCTTTGGTGTAACAAACTTAATTACAGAAAAATTTAGCTTATAAAATTTAGGGTAAACTATTTAAGAGCTTCAAATGATTAAGAGCTTCAAATGATTAAAGCTCATACTAAGTTTTTTTTTTTTTTACTTTTGTCAGTGGCTGTACCCGATCAATTTCATTATCCATGATAAATTACGTGAGTTTGAATTAGTATACAGTCTAAAGAAATTGCATTAATTTCAAAGTTTTCCAAAACCTATAGGCTGTGGTACATGCAGTTAAACTTCAGCAGTATTAATATAGCTTATTACAATTATAACTGATTACGATGATAACTTGTTAACTGCTAGTTACTTAAGTCCACCTTTGTCGGGGTGGCGGTGCTGCTTGTCAGGCAAAGGTGGACTAGGGATGTGCATGGCAGAATTTCTGCCATGCACATCCTGAAATTTTTAATTACTAATCCTAGTTCTTTCACAGGTTTTTGCTTCGAATGTTTATAGTTGCTTAGGATCTAGGGTTTTCTGATAGGATCTAGGGTTTTCTTTAGTTGAGCTTAGGGTGTTTGGATGTGACTGTGTTAAGTTGGAATATATGGGAGGATGGAGCTTTTCTGACGAAGGACTTTAAACTGGTTAGTGTCAGGGGTTTCGAATGACTTGATTGTTGCGTAATAGCAGATGGATGGTTGCTTTTTCGTAGTGTTTTAAGTTGTTTTAGATTGTAGTTAGAGCTGAGGGGTTTGCTGTTTAATTTGTTGTAGGCAGTTAAGTAATATTAACGCTAAAATTTTGGTCGCTCAGTGTTAGTGGAATTGGTCAGTTACATAAAATTGACCCACTTCGGTGTTCCACATGAACAAGCTTTATGTAACTATTGCTCTATTGGCCTTCATGGTTGCTAGGGAGCTTGGCAGGTAAACTCCTAAACCAAAGTTAGGATGCTTTGGATAAGTGGTGTGAAAGTTTGGATCTCTCTCTCTTCTCTCTCTCTCTCTCTCTCTCTCTCTCTCTCTCTCTCTCTCTCTCTCTCTCTCTCTCTCTCTCTCTCTCTCTGTTCTTGCTAGTCTTGGTGTGGGTATTTAGTGTAATTCAAGAGTGTGATAATGTTCATTGTACTCATCGAAATCTAGAACCTAGAAGTAATACTAGAGGCTTTCGTTTAGTGGTGCTTATTGAAGATTGTTTAATTACTTATTGCACTGTACGTAAGTGGTCCAACCTAAAGGTTAGAGGTAATTTAGTTTTTTTTTTTTTTTGAGTGCCAAGGGGACAGAGACGCGCTGCAGTTGATAATTTCTGCATTTTTCTTGGTTACATAAACTGTACATGTAATTTCGTGTAGTGGCAGTATTTAAACATGTTTTTTCACAATTTTATTTTGCTTTGATCTTTGGACTTGAAAACATTCATTGAAGGAAATTTTGTATAAATGTTTGACTTTTGAATAAGTTAACGTTAATGAATAGTTCGTAGGTTATTGTATTGTTGGACAGTTTAAATTTTTCTTGTTGCGAATTTTCTTTTACGAAAGGCGAGATCGAACGAAAGGCGAGGTCGAATGGTGTAACCCTGATCCCGCGGTTTAAAGCTTTGGACACGGCTGCGAGAGGGGAACGACTCTAGATTTAGTGGACATGTTGGATAGTCTTTCCAGGATGTTATTGCACTTGAAGACGTCACACTTAGTTGACGAATAGCAAGGAAGACTTAGTCTCGGAAGAAGTTTCGAAGTGTAGAGATTGCTGTCCAGCATATTGGTAGTTTGGTAATGCCCGCTGAATACGTATTGCTTAGAGGATGCGTATTGCTTTCCCCCGTCAAGCCTTTGCGAACCTACGGGAGATTTGTCTGAACTCTTCTGCAGTTGTGGATAACGAGCTTAGTCTTCTGCAGCCGCTATTTAGTCCTTCGACTGTTAATTGACTTAGGATTGAGTGGATGGGTACGTTTCCTGTGAATATCTTGTTTATATTAGGCTGTGGATATCCAACCTTCGGACTTTCAACCCCGACGAACCGTAGCACTTTAAACTTCACCTTCATATAGATCTTGACATCAATATAATCTTTATACTTTGTATGGGTGCATTTTCTGAACATTAACTTTGTGAAATGTTATTTTTAAACTTAAACTGAAGGAATCCCTATTTATACTGAAGGAATCCCTATTTATACTGAAGGAATCCCTATTTATATTGAAGGAATCCCTATGAATATATTTTCATATAAGTTAAGTGTGCAAGAGCCTAGAGTTAGTCTTACACATGACACCCCCCCACCCCCGCCGCACTGTACCCCCCTGTAACAGTGCCAAAGAGGCAGACGCTCTGGGTATATTAATTTTAACTTATTTCTTTAAAGTTTTATTACTTTAAAGTTTTATAAAGTTTAAATACTGTGCGCAGCTACAGAGGCTGGGTCATATGGGCTGTGCAGGATTGGAAAGGATTTTAAGATATTTTTATTGTTAAAGGATAGAAGCGTTAAATGTTTGTTTTCGAAATAATTTCTGAGTTTTTAAGTGTCCAGATATGACCCAGGTTTGAATGTAAGTTTTTAATTAGTATAAATTCCAAGTTTAGTAAAATGTTTTAATATAAATCTTATGACATTGACAGAGCAGTTGGAACTCCTGTGCTGGTCAGAGCTGAAGGCTCTCCCCCAATGTGAAGGACCAAGTTTAGTCGCTGTGGAGAGAAGAAATCAGATTAAACTGTAATTGCGAATCCAACCAGCAACATTTACTGGGAAATTGGAGCATAAATTTAGTGACTGCGAATTAGACTTGTACTACCTACTAAATCGACCGCTACCGTACTGCCTACTAAATCGACCGCCTCAGGGTAGTTAAGTCTTACCGTGAAAAATGTGTACGTCTGTGAAAAATGAGTGTACGTCACCTAGTGTAACTTTTAACTGTTGAATTGAGATATAGCAAAATATTAGATTTAATCTGCTTCAATATACAGTATGTTCGTGTGTTGCAGCAATGGAAACTGAAGGAATTTAATGTTTCTTTGTAAATTTTTCTAGATTAATTTTGCAAACTAAAATTCTTGTTAAGGGGTGAATTATGTAATCTTTGACTTTGACTAGTGGAAGCTATTGTGATCTGTAATTTTGTAATTATTTTTCATGAGTACGTGGTGAACCTGAGGAGCCTAATAGCATATATTCAAGTCACTGGTGATCAGTAAACTTTATGTAATATAAATGTTCCAGGCATTTTCAGTAAACTGTTTTATGTAATATAAATGTTCCAGGCATTTTTTCTTAATTCCTATATTGGGTCAAGCAGATTGTAGCCAAAATATATACTGGTCTGAAGAAAGTTCACAACTGGCCATCACCTTTTCTTTGGTAGAATTAACTTTGTACACATCACCTTTTGGACTATTTGAGCACAATTTTACCATGGCCTTCCTAATTGATCAGCATTTAGCTCATGCTGCAGCTATCAAATAGGATGGATGAAAGTGTATTAGGGAAGACCTGTGAGAATTTGATCCAAAGACTGGTGCCTAAATTCTCCAGTTTAATATCCTTTCTCTTCTTAAGGGAGAACAGCAGTCAAGTAAAATCTTAAATGAAGGTCGAGGTATTTTAATGGCTTTGAGGAAAACTTTTCATGCCGCAGCAGAATACATCGGTTTGCCTTTACGTAAGCAGTTGTACAGGTTCACAGTAAATCACTAATTCGGAGTTACTGTTGAGTAACTAGAGCAGTTAATAGAAAACAGGATTACTAAATAATGCTTTATTAATAACCAAAATGGGTCTGTAATATCCCCGCAAGTTCTGGATAGTATGCGTAAGATTACTAGTACGCTAAGACAAATAAACACTTAACAATATCGAATATTTCACTAGTTATCCCTTGGAAGGTTTCTCCAAAAGATGAGAAGGGAGTAAATGTAAGTCAACATCATGCAGTTGGTGTATGCATTAGGAAGGTGGTGGCCATTATCATCTGGGTCATCGATGCAGCAGTTTGGAACTTTAGGCTCCTGCTGAAATTTTGCAGTCCTAAGAACAAAATTCCTTCAGTCAAGCAGAGCCCTGTAAGGTTTTGGTGGGTGGAAATAATCACTATTCCAGATGTCAGTTATGTAAGGCGAATCCAGGTAAAGTCGCGAGAAAAAAGTCGCAAAGTCACTGTTAATTTACGGTGGCCGGCAATAAAAATACTGGCATCGCTGTGAAGTCCATATACCGTAGGTCTCTACTACTGACCTCTACTCCCAATGCCACCAGGATTGCATGACCTAAGGCAGTTGGTAGTCCTATTACCTCTGCGTTTGATTAAAGCTTTATAATTTTATTCCCTAAGAATGCATTTATCCAAAGATATTACAGAAGGGTTGGTTTTGATATATATGAAAGGATAATGCAAATTTGAGGCAAGTAGTCTGAGAAGGGCACAAAAGTTAGGAACATAACTTGACCGTTCATTCGTTTAACTTTAAGTTTGCTCGTTAAACTTTGTTTGCTCGGTTCCTTATCGGTAGTTGTATTAAATGAATCTGTTATAACAGACCACCTTCCTTATTCGTCAAAATGAGTCCAAAGTGCACTGTCTTAACTGGTAAAGGTGGGGAAAGTTTTGAATTTAAAGACTGGATGACGCCTGTAAACAACTAAATCCAAAATTGGCTTTTCGGGAGATACTTTGACTTGATTACCGGCCACAGTCCAGTTTATCAGTCTGACGACACACTACTTGCCATGTTCACGGTACATAGTCAGTTGCCATTATTCACATGAAAGTAATGCCAATACTCGAGTAGAGTTTTTGACGCATAAGATATCCTAATGCAATGTCCACGGGCTAGATAAGTGGATCCAACGAGCTAGGGTCTCCTGTAGCCACGTTTCAGTGTTGAGCAAGAGCTAGTAAGTCCCCATAGTGGGTGCTGTCAGTGCACCTCGTGCATTACTTAAGGTTCTTTGCAACGTGCTTTCGGCCCCTAGTTACAACCCCTTTCGTGTCTTTTACTGTACCTCCGACCAGCGAAGACCACTGGTCTGGAAGCTAATGGATTATTGGCAACCCGTGGTTGGTTTCTGAATGCTGGTTTCTACATCAAAGCCTAATTACGGGGTAACTGAAAGGTGTTTAACTTGTTTAAAACTTGAGCCCTCGTTCCTTTACTTGAACCCCTCCAACCTATTGGACCTCCAACCTTGTGTCCAACTTGTATCCCTCTTTCCATATCCCATATTAGTTTCCAGGCCCGCGCTCACATTCGCACGCAACAGAGCCTTGACCAGCCCAGGGCCAATTCAGATATTTGTCCTGGACCAGCCTAACCTCTTCCCCTTCCACCTCGCCTTCATGATATTCTCATCGAAACTGAAACAACACTTCATAGAACGTGTAATCTGCTTCCTTCAACAAATCTACATCTTAGTATAACCTGCCAGCCAATAATTCTGACCATCCTGTACCTATAATCAGCATAACATACAGTACACCAGATGGTCTCCAAGGCTTGGTGCTTGATTTTCAATTTAATACCTTTACTAAAACTTTTTCTAGGAACATGAGTTGTTGAAGTTTAATAAAATTTACATTAATTTGATATTGAACGTCAATATACGGGTTTGTTTTGAAGCGTTGTTATAAAATAAAAGGGAATGGAAATTTCCTTTTCGAACTAGTTTTTATCTTCAAATTTTATTTGCAATTGTGGTGTACTTGGACAAATAGAATCTACAGAGGAAAGTTCCCAAATAAGTCTTGAGTGAAAAGGTAAAAATACAATGACTTATGATTGGGAAATTTTCGGCGTTTGGGTATAGCTAGTCAACCGGGGTTTTTCTGGAAGGTGGTAGTTTGCTGGAAACCGTTTAAAGATGTCTAGTCACAGTAAATGTGTGAAATGCATTTAGGGACATTAGATTCCCCCTAGGGGCTAGTACTAAACACGGCGAAACAGTACATGAATCACTGTTTCGCCGTGTTTAGTACTATCCCTTGGGGGATCACATGTATTTCGCTGTTGAGTACTAGTAACATATACACGATGCAACAGTGTCCGCCAGGCATAGCTATCATAATCCTCATAAGGAAGGTGGCTGGCGAAATGTTCGGCAGACAGCGCATTGTCTGTCTTCGTCGTAAGCGAAATGGCGTCCGATGGTATAGGCATGAAGCGACTACGACACTATACGCTTTGTCCATCGGACATTGGTAGTGTATGGCCCCTTAGGGGATTCAGTGCACTGCAGGCATTACTTAAGGTTATTTGCAGCGTGCCTTCGGCTCCTAGCTGCAACCCCTTTCGTTCCTTTTATTGTACCTCTTTCATAATCTCTTTCTTCCATGTTAAGTCCCACCGTCTCCTAAAAATTGATTCCTAGTGCAACTCCGAGGCTTTTCTCCTGCTACACCTTTCATATCTTCTTACTGTCAATTTCCGTTACAGCGCTGAATGACCTCACAGGTCCCAGTGCTTGGCCTTGGGACTAAATTCTATATTCAGTTCAGTTCAGTATGGACGTGACTTTACAGATTTGGCAACGCTGCAAAAATGACTCCTATAACGTCAGAATTGAGCGTGTGCTCTGGCCCTTGTAGAAGCACCCTTAGAGGAAGCATATAATGGTGCAAATCTTTACGCTGTTTTCACTTTCAGTAAAATCAAAGCTAGTTTTACAGTAACTTATTTACTTAGATGTAAAATCATAAAACAAGGAATGGACTCCTTGATCAAGAATGGCTTCAGTATCACTTTCCTGAATTGTCCTTCCATTAAGAATACACTTTACACTACCAGTTGGGTGTTAAAAGCATACGAATACTATAATTCTTCACTGGTAGCGAAGTGCAGGTATTGTCCGATAGTCCAGTGATGTTATAAGCTCTCTCTCTCTCTCTCTCTCTCTCTCTCTCTCTCTCTCTCTCTCTCTCTCTCTCTCTCTCTCTCTCCGCATCATTGAGCTTTTCGTTCTGAATATGAGCAAAGCAGTATTTCTGAACATTTGTTTTTTATTCTGGAGTTGTCCAGTTCTTGTAACGATGGTTTCTTGTCGTGCTTGTCTGTGCAGTGTTGAAAGATGGCTCCCGTGTTTCTGTGCGCAATTAATTCCGTAGGGGGATACTGCCGTCAGTGCACCCCACGCAGTACGCTGTAGGCATTACTTAAGGTTCTTTGCAGGGTCCCTTCGGCCCCCAGCTGCAACCCCTTTCATTCGTTTTACGTACCTCCATTCATATTTTCTCTCTTCCATCTTGCTATCCACCCTCTCGGCTGACACTTGTTTCATAGTGCAACTGCGAGGTTTTCCTCCTGTTACACCATTCAAACCTTTCTACTTCCGATTTCCCTTTCAGCGCTGAATGACCTCTTAGGTCCCAGTGCTTGGCCTTATGCCTAAATTCTATATTCCATTCCATTCTGTGCGCAGTTAACCTTCGTCTAAGAGTAGTTGATGTCCTACCGATATAGTTTTCAATGGAAGGTCTGCTACATTCCTCCTCGGGGCAGATAAATTCATAAATCACATTTTTTTTATATTTTATTTAAAAATGTTCAGTGTACAATATACATAGTCTCGAGTTGCAATATTACATGAAATTCCCCGAACAATGTTCCTCAGTACTTCACTTTAAACCTATCTTTTTCTTCATTATTTTTATTTTACAAATGTTCATCATACAACATTTACCTAACATTTAATAACAATTTTCCATAAACCACATTGGTGTTATTTTTCATTACAAGGGATGCTACTGTAGTAGGTTGGGCTTGCAATATACCCGTATGTTCATGTTGGTGTAGGGGGCTCTTGGCTTGACTCCCTTCCTAATAATTTTCTTATTATACTGTTTTTTATAATAAAAGATAAAAAAATCAGATTCTTTTTACGTTGCTGCTGTTGTATTCGATGTTAGAATTAGTCTGCTAATACTGTATATTGTTATCTGTTGTCCTGTCTCCTATTTATGTTTTTCTGTGTGAAGTTCTTCATTGGAGAGGTTGGTAGAGCTCTCGGCTGGCACGCCGTTGGCCCAGCGTTCGACTCTCCGACCGGCCAATGAAGGATTAGAGGAATTTATTTCTGGTGATAGAAATTCATTTCTCGTCATAATGTGGTTCGGATTCCACAATAAGCTGTGGGGTCCCGTTGTTAGGTAACCAGTTGGTTCTTAGCCACGTAAAATAAATCTAATCCTTCGGGCCAGCCCTAGGAGAACTGTTAATCAGCTCAGTGGTCTGGTTAAACTAAGATGCACTATGTTGGTTTATTGAGCTGTTTTGTTGGTAGAATCGGTAGAAAATCTTGGGTGCTACTAAAGTATGATATCTACCAAGCTATTCGCGTCCTACCAAAAATTGGGATACTATCTACCAAACAACCCAATTAAGGCCTATGGCCATTACTCCCTCAAACTACAGGTATATACAAAACTTTTGATCGCCCAGGGGCTGGTACTAAACACGGAGAAACAGTGACTCAACTACACTGTTTCGCCGTGTTTAGTACTAGCCCCTGAGGGGTCAAATGTAGAAAATGGATGGTAGATATCTTACTATAGTAGCACCCTTTCCAGCTCCGTGTGTCGCTTTCCACGTGGTACAGTGGGTGAAGGCGCGACCACGTATGATCAGACTACTGATATATTAATAATAACGGCAGTGTGTCAGTCTAGTTCATTTGATGGAAATGGGCTATTTTGGAATTATTTAAAAACCTGAACTAGAAAATTATTGCCAATGGTAAGGAGCATATTAATGAAATGAACACAGCTATGAACTTTTTTTTTTTACCTTTTATTAGAAAAATATTACATTTCTTCTACATAAGAAAAATAAAACATTTCATTTACACAATAAGAAAAATATTGCATTTCATTTACATAAGTAAGATTTTACCAAAATTTTACATAATTATATACCTACAATGTTTACAAATTATTATGGATTTAAAATAAAAAAAAAATTAGAAATCAAAATCAATATACTTTTCACTGAATACATTTACAATTTTGTCTTTAAATAAGTTTCTTAATAACCACTTGGGAAATCGTTACAACACAGTGCAGCAGAGAGATATAAAAATAACTGATAATTTGGCTCACTGATCTCGGCTATGAAATATAACTTTCATTTAAGTGCTCGTTGTTTACGTAAAATGAGAGAGAAATAGAAGG
>JANJGK010000030.1:22876911-22951911 GCA_039081455.1 Macrobrachium rosenbergii
GCTTGTTTGTTTACCGTGTTTGTTTTCCTTCATTCGGCTGGATACGCTTTCATACGGTTTCATCATTTTTTTTTTCCTTTCGTTCCATATCTGTTTAATATGGACAGTCAACATTATGAAAATAGTTTATTACTTATTTTAACCGTGAGCTTTGCACACCTTATCTACCGCTGCCTTCTGTTAATAATGTTTACGGTATTTTCCTTATATTTATATTAGCATGTATCATTATGTCAAATTTAATTTTTTTCCTTTTTGTTGGGGATCGTGTTTTTAACTTGCACAGTTTCAGTTTTCTCACTTCTTGTATGAAATAAATAAAACCATTTAGTTAGTGATAGGAAACTGTGAACAAAAACAATTCAAGGCATTTTTAGCCAAATACCTACCTTCCGCCTAGCGAAACGTAATTATTGTTACAATTGCCAACTTTTCTAACAAGTTCCCCTTAATCTATGATGGTAAAAATCAAAACGATTTTCACAATTTCCCGCACAAGTACTGTTACTAGCAAATACTTAAGAAATATTTTGTTGTAGAAGTAGAATCTCTCTCTCTCTCTCTCTCTCTCTCTCTCTCATGACATACCCGTGCAGACGTATAAAAAAAAAAAATAAGAGAAGCAAAACTAAGTAAAAAGAAATCGGGAAAGAGAGAGATGGAAAAAATGACCGGAGGAGAACTTCCTGAATTCCTTTTTCGGGAGGATGTCAAAGTGAGTTCGTCAGCGCAGCAATTGAATTTGGGCTGAAATATTGGAACTAAAAACGAAACGCTGTTGGATGGCTGGATAAAGTGAATTCAATGTGAATACAATTTAAATGGAAATTCCGTTCGATTTCCCTTTTATTTAAAAAAAAAAAATATTCAAGTAATTCTGATAAGAATGTCATTTTCCTGATTTTCATACGTTAAACCTGATATTTATATAAAATCTTGGTTTGTTGTGTAAAGAAAAATGATGATTAGACCATCAGACTTAATGGGGTTTCAGCCTCGTGTCATATTTAATATGGAATCATTTGAACGACATACTAGAGTTTTTTTCCTCTTACTATAACAATACTACCTTACCTAAATTTTTAAGGCATTTCCTTACACTATAATTTTTGCTCCAATACCAAAAATGTCTACACTATATTCTGTTATTATTATTATTATTATTATTATTATTATTATTATTATTATTATTATTATTATTATTATTATTATTATGAAACCAGTCTAAATTCCATAACTTTCCAAGCATATTTCCACTGAAAGTTATGTGTTCTTGTTGCTCAGAGTGAACTTCAACTTTTTTGTGTGTGTCTGTCTCTCTCGCTCTCTCACACACGCACACACACACTCACATATACACTGGTAATGCTTTCACGGTGCTAAAAAAGCAGAACTATGAACAAACTACAGAAATAAATGAGAGGCGAATAAAAAAAAAAACAAATAGTTGCAAGGTAATTACTGTTGTCCTTCTTCGGGGTGTTATGGCGAGCCTGTCAAAAATTACTGTTGAAGTTCAGTATGAAATATCATAACTAACACTGAAACACTCGAAACACCATTTTCAAAAGGCCGAGTGAAGTTGCTGGAGCGTGAATAGAATTTACATGGGAATTGCCCTCAGTGATCTCTCTTCGTTGAACTGACACTAAAAGGTGGAATGTAACGGTTTACCTCGAGCACGGCCTTCACTCCACTCGCATGACAGTCAGTTTAACAGACAGACACAGACGGAGGGACTAACCTGGAGAATAGCGAGGTAATGAAGAACCCGAAATAGATCAACCCAGAAACACGAGTTCACGTCAGGAAATTAATCCTTCCCTGTGAGACTTCTCTTCATTTCGAGGCTTGACGTTTCCGGGTTTTTTGGTCGGGTCCTACTGCTGTGATTTTTCACCTCACGAAGTTTTATAATCCATGTTCTTCTTCGTCTGAAGAGGGCAGAGTATTGCAACATTTCATAGTCTCGGAAATGGTACATACGTTTATGTGAAATCTTTAGAATGCAACAGACTCGATGCAAGTTTCGCAGAAATTATTTTGATAATGAAACAGACATCCCCAGACAAACCTCATCTCTGTTACTTTCTATGCATGATTCTATATCTTGCTATAGTTTGGCATATTCTCATTTTTAAACAGAGCGTGGAAAAATCAATGTTTGTTTTGACGAATTTTAAAAATCGCAACCACAAGAAAATGAATCAGCGGGTTTTGTAAGTAAATTTTGATATTTAAGCTCGGTCTAAACGTCGGTAATGAAGAGGGAATCATGTGTTTCTCACCCCAAGGACTAAGAGTAGAAGGGAACCAAGTCCTGGAAACATCATCCGGCATAATACCTATACAAAAGTTACATGAAATGAATATGCTGATTACTTCTCAGAAAGGCGTATCAAAAGCTCATTAACCGACTTTTAGTTTTCTGTAAAAGAAGACTATTGAGATGGCTTTGTCTGTCCATCTGCACTTTTTATGTCCGCACTTTTTCTGTTAGCCCGCAGATCTTAAAAGTTACTGAGGCTAGAGGGCTGCAAATTGGTATGTTGATCATCCACCCTCCAAACATCAAACATACCAAATTACAGCCCTCTAGCCTCAGTGGTTTTCATTTTATTTAAGGTTAAAGTTAGCCATGATCGTACGTCTGGCAACGATATAGGACAGGCCACCACCGGACCGTGGCTGAAAGCTCCATGGGCCGCGGCTCACACAGCATTATACGCTGTACAGAAAACTCGATTGCGCCGAAGAAAATATGTTCTGAAGTGGGATTTCTGCAAAAACCGAACCACCACTCACTGAACGACTCAGCGCCATTATAGCCTCATATTCTATATCTATAACAAATAAAAAATTGTGTTAAATGAAGAAGTGTTACTGATACGATATTAGCATGTCTTGTTAAATTGCATCATATAGAAATAATGCAATGGAATTTTTATTAAGGAAATGGATATATATTTAACCACTCATGTAATGCCGATAGAGCACAAAACAAACATATTAATTGTAAAAAAAAAGTAAAACTATTAAGTTACAAATATTTACATAAATCCTTAAAGATGAATAAGCATCTGGAAATGTCGCAATTTAACTGAAAAGATTTCTTATATCTTATGCTTAACATATCACCGACAAGCTTTTACTTAAGACGTGAACATTTCTGAAATTCATCATCCTCTTGGTGCCATCTTGGATGAAAGATGCCTTCGAAATGATCGCATTTCATCCACAATATTCCCCACAAACGCCGAACCAGTAAAATATGCAATGCCAAGAATATAAATGGCTCCATGTGGAGAAAGCGAAAGCAATATAGAAAAACAGGAGATAAAAAGAGTGGAAATAGATTAGCTCATTTTTCAGTGGTTTCGGCGTTGTAAGTTTGGGCTCGAAGACGATATAAATAAAAGAAATCTCCTTCACAGATATTATTCCGATTTCGACGTATTCATGGGCCACTTTCCACTTCTTCATTAGAAACGAAAGGCGATAAATCTGATGAAAATAAAAAGATATTTTATTTGATTGCCATTTTACTTAACAATATTGTTTGATTGATTTAATCATTACGTTCAACGCCATACGACGCAAAGGGCATCTGTGGAGGGCCGCTGCTCGTGGCTTCCCCTGGGTATTCACTCCCATGAATCTCCATTCGTTGCCTCCGTAGGAGGGTAGTGCCGTCAGTGCACCTCACGGGATGCTCTGTAGGCATTACTAAGGTTTGTTTGCAGCGTCCCTTCGGCCCCTAGCTGCAACCCCTTTCATCCCTTTTACTGCACCTCCATTCATATTATCTTTCTTCCATCTTGCTATCCACCCTCTCCTAACAATTGATTCATGGTGCAACTGCGAGGTTTTCCTCCCATTACACCTTTCAAACCTTTTACTGTCAATTTCCGTTTCGGCGCTGAATGCTCTCATAGGTCCCAGTGCTTGGCCCTTGGCCTAGAATCTATATTCAGTTCAATTCAATTCAAAGGCCTCCACCAGCTGTAGGTATTTCGAGACGGAAGATGAAATGAGCTGGCAAAGACGATTCGTATGCACGACAATAAGAATTTACTACGCGATAAGAAAATTTAGTAGAAATCATCAGTTAGTGACTTGTACTTTTTTTCCACTCTCGTAATATCCTTTATTTGCACGTAGTCAGAAATTAACATTTTCAGTCCACCAGACTTTTACGAGTTTCTTTAAAAAGCTTATAAATTCTCAAACAGATGAAGACACCATTGATAGTTTAAGGCTTAGTATCTCTAGTGACAGGATGTCTGATAGTAGCAATGATATGCTGGTAATCACCAAATCAGATCTCGAAGTAAATGCATAGGGTGCGAAACTGCACTATGTCGCCGAGAACAGGACTTAAGACCGGCCTGGGTAATAATAATTATTGTCCATCTTGGGTGCTTGGGTAGAAAGTTGTTATTGTAGGTTTCTTAGGCCCCGTCCACACGGTCGAGCTTTGCTCTGCGAACTTTGCTTGGTGTGACGTCAGAAACGGAGAAACGGCGAGCAAAGCTTCGTATAGGGCTTTCCTAATGGTTATCGAAGTATCGAGGCTTTGCCTGCAGCAGCAGGGCTGTTAACTGACGGAAATATTTCTGGTAAACGGATAAAGACGTCACCTACGGAAAAGTTTCCGTAAAGCGCAATTTCATGGAAAACCTTCACAAATAAATAAATAAAGGAAAATAAACAAGAGTTTCTCGTTATTTTACCCTTCATAATGAACACGTCAGGTAAGTATGACTTATGGGAACTTTGAAAACCAAATATATTAACATCCTTTATTGTAATGCTACGGAAATCTGTCAGTCTAGTCCATTATGGAGGCAGCTCACTGACATTTGACCAATCAGGCGACAAGAAGATTCCTTAAGGTTCTTTACAACTTATCAATCATACTTCATACTATTTTTTTGTAAGAAATAAGTATACTCATAATCGCATTGTCTAAAAACCATGCATAAGTCCATCAATAAATAACTACTAATTTTTTTTTTTTTTTTTTTTTTTTTTAGGGTCCACTCCCATATAGTTGAAATCTGATTCATAGCCATGTCTCAGTTCCCGCAATATCGTCATATGACTTCCTCCTATGTCTGCTCTTCTTTGTAGCCACTCTTTACACCACGTCCTTTTCTGCCTTGTCGCTTTTATCTTTGCACACATTGCTACAACAATACACAGCGCGATTTTCTTCTTGCGTGTCTTACGATCCATATTGTACGCAACTCGGTCCTGTGTCAGTCACTGCCAGGCTCTCACTATCCAACCAACGTCGTTCGGACAGCAGCATAAATGCGTACGACAGGCTTAGCCCGCAAAGAGGCAAAGTTTACCGAGCAGAGCTCTACCGTGTGGACGGGGCCTTAAAGGAGTGTTTAAATCTAAAGCAAAGTCTGGTCTTATCAAATAAATGAGAATGTTCCATTGTATATGTTCTCTCTCTCTCTCTCTCTCTCTCTCTCTCTCTCTCTCGCCCCGATAACTTTATTGGACAATAAAATAAAAGCAGTATTTCATATCAGGGCTCAGTGAGCAGAATCGATAACTGTGTTGATGTTTCTCCACCATGACAATATAACGATGGGGCAGTACTCATAATTTCATGGTTATGTGAACCTGGTACTGAATTGATTTTTATTCCCCTTCTTTCTAACAAAAATAATGCTGCTTCAAGGCTGAATGATTGCTCTAAAAGAATCCCAAATATTTTAATATAAATTTACCTTTTTGGTGTGTATATATGGAAACGAGTAAATTTATTTATTATGTGTTTGTGTGTGTGTCCCAGTATGATAGCGTGTGCCTTTGTGCAGTTTTTAATTTCATTTTCATTCATTCATCACCATACTGAATGACCTGTTTGGTCCCAGTGCTTGGCCTTTGGTCTAGACCTGGTATTTCATTTAGATCCTTCGGGCCAGCCGTATGAGAGCTGATAGTCAGCTCAGTGGCCTGGTTAAACTATTTTAATAATAATAATAATAATAATAATAATAATAATAATAATAATAATAATAATAATAATAATAATAATAATAATAATAATATGCCCCCTGTTTCTAAAAACAACCATGCTATTTCAAGGCTGAATGATTGCTCTAAAAGAATCCTAAATTAGCGCATTGACCAAAATTGAACATATCAGCCTCATTAGTGTAAAACTGTCATTGTTGGACAGGAGCCATGCCTCAGACCCACACTCTCACGCAAAATATTTTGAGTGTTTGTAACCCAGACCTCCTGTTTACTGATGAAAAAATCTTCGGATCTTTCCTAGATAGTGGCCTGCAAAATAACGCTTGTTGTCCATAATGTATTCAACCCGTCTCTACCTAATCAATTTCTCTATCTATCTTCAATGTATTTTTCTTGCAATACATAAAAAAAATCACCTCAATTACAGAAAAAACTTAGAACACTTATTAATAAAGAAGTTCTTGATGTCCTAATTTGCTATATCTGCGAACAGTGACGGGGTTGAAATTGAATCTCTTGAAACTGATCACAGCAAAAAATAACACGCTACTTTTGAAAGTTAGGTGAAGTGAATCCAATTCGAATAGAATTTGCGTGGGAATTGCGTTTTATGCTCTATGGTTTTTCTAAACTGTAATGAAAAATAATGTTCCTCTGTAATTGTCCCCTACGTCCATGAAAACAAAAAAACCAAGCACGCAAAAGGATAAACCAAAAAAAAAAAGTAACGAGGCAAAAAATGAACGTGGAAGAGTGATCAATCTTTAAGATTAAATATATTAGGTTTTCTTCTCTCTCTCTCTCTCTCTCTCTCTCTCTCTCTCTCTCTCTCTCTCTCTCTCTCTCTCTCTCTCTCTCTCTCTCTCTAATGAAAATTAAAATCAAAGAGTCCGCCATGCATCTGTCTCTCTTCATAATTCTAATCCTAAAGTAAACGATATCTTTTATAACGACTTCATCATTCGTGAACTGACTTCGTACAAACATTTTTCATCAGTGAATGATACAAATGGACTTTGCTACTCCGTTGTAATAATTGAATGTTAGACCGAAAAAAAGAGTTGTGCAATGGTTAATTAATAAATATTGCAGTTAATAGTTAATGTAATGTAATGTTTGTAAAGATCTAAGAATTTTTCGAAAATTATGCAATTATTTTTACCCCTTCAAGACCTCTTATTTTATTTTGCATTATCATTGTTATTATCATTAACAGAGTTTCAAGGGTCTTATTATTTTCGTTTTCATCATCATCATCATGATTAGCATGGTTATTTCTTGTTTTTATTTATCAAGGTTAAGAGAAACATTTGCATACATTATATATATATATATTATATATATATATATATGTATATATATATATATATATATATATATATATATATATATATATATATACATATATATATGCAGTATATACATTTATTTATATATATATGCATATGAGATTTTTTATTACACCGTGATTTATATACAATCATGAAGCTACAAATGTCGCTTAATATAAAATTCACGCTACCTCGGGAATATCCCCGATGGGGAATTATCACGGAAGGGGAATTTATAAGTGATAAATGGATTGGTACTGCCGGTGTCGAGGGATCCCGACCCGGCAGTACCAATCCATTTATCACTAATAAATTCCCCTTCGGAGATAATTCCCCATTGGGGATATTCCCGAGTGGCGTGAATTTGATATCAAGCGACATTTGAAGCTTCATGATTGCATACAAACACACACACACACACACACACACACACACACACATATATATATATATATATATATATATATATATATATATATATATATATATATATATATATATATATATATATATATATATATATATATATATATACAGTACAGATGTATTTATATAATGTTTGTGTATATATATGTGTGTGTGTATGTACTATATAATTGTAACTATAACAACAGGAGCGTCCGTATGTTTTTCAACATGCCTCTTCAGCTATGAAAGAAAAATATGAAAGCACAATAAAGCAAAAGCGAAATCATTCTAGCAACGAACAAAATAAGTCGAGAGCAGGGCAATTCAACGGCCGTTATGTTCAGATTAATTGCTCGTCAAGTAGGAATTTTGTGGCAGTCAATTCCGTATCCACAAACGACCTCCGATGGGACGAAAGGTCATTTCAGTTAATGTTGCAATTATCTGATTGAGTACTTAAACGTAGGTCCTTGGTCAGCATCGGTGGCCCCCGTAGGAGGGTAATGCCATCAGTGCGCCTCACGTGTGCACTGTAGGCATTACTTGAGGGTATACAGTGTCCCTTCTGCCCCTAGCTTCAACCTTTTTCTTTCCTTTTACTGTGCTTCCGTTCATATTGTCTTTTTTCCATCTGACTTTCCTTAACCCTCTCCTAACGATTATTTCATAGTGCAATTACGAGGTCTTCCTCCTGTTACACATTTCAGACCTTTTTGTCAAGTGCTGTTTCGGCACTGGGTGACACAGAATGACACCATAGGTCCCAGCGCTTGTCCTTTGGTCTAAATCCTATATCCTGTCTATCTATAGCATCGGTGCCCGCATCAGGATTCTGTTGCAAATCACCCTCATCATGAGCCAATGCATGAAAGGTAAAAGAAAACACAAGAGTTTCTATGGCATTGTCAAATTTTGAAATAAAATTGCAAATATAATGACTGGGGATATCATCCTCTTCATTAATAGATTTTTTATTACTGAAGGTCTCTAACAAATGAATTAAAACCCCTTCCACTGCTGTGGCGATATTTCTAAAATCTATTCCATGATCTTGAAATAAGCAATTTGTTGCCACCGCGCTGTAGGAAGACTATCAGACAATGACTTTTTACGTTCATTTCAACGAACCGACAAAGTTCTCCAAGTCTCTCCGACATATTTGCCACCACAATCACAACAAGGAATGTTATATACCCATTTGTCGTGAACTTTAGCGCTAGCCAGGCTACGGCTTAAAAGGCTGTCCAATTTTCAACCCAATGAATTATTATTGTTATACTATCATCATCACCATCATCATCGCCATCATCATCATCATCATTATCATCATCATCATCATCGCCATCAGCATCATCATTATTATTATTATTATTATTATTATTATTATTATTATTATTATTATTATTATTATTATTATTATTATTATTGCTTCAAGGGCCCTTCTTATCTTCTCTGAGAAGCGAAGTGAAATATTTCGGCCTTCATGAATGATCTCTCGTCCATTTTATCCTTCCGTGAGCTTGGTTTTCATGGACGCAAAATTAGGGTACATTTTCAGAGGAAAATAGGTTTTTAATAACAGTTTAAAAGCGATAGAACGTAAAACTCAATTCCCATGCAAATTTTATTCACACTGAATTCACTTTACCCAGCCTCCAAAAATAGCATTTCATTTTTACTTTTCTTTTAGTAAAGATAGTTTTTCTAAACCTTAATTGTAACCCTTACATGCTCACTATACCATCGCAGAATAGGACACCAAGAACTTCGTTATTTATGGCCTTTTTTTCTTATTTTTCATCTCTCCGCTCAGTTAATGTTTTCGACCAAATCCCGAGGGACACGCGGGCGAGAAACCATATATTTTTCTTTCTGGCCGAAAGGATAAGTGATTGCCGTCACTGTATCAAACCCCGAAGGCATGGGATAGGAATAATGTATAATTTCCTTCGGCGTTATTCCTGAATCAAATTGAATATTATCCTGAGGGGTCTTCGTGGCTAATATTTGAAAGTATCAAAAAACTCCTTGTGAATTAGTGACCAAACAATTATAAATAAATTAAATCAGGATCTAATTGGGACCAAAACATAAGTTAGGAAAGAGTGAACAAGAAACACGTTAATAGCTTAGTTTCATCTACATAATAAACGTTATATTCGATGACGCTTTATATATATAAAAATACAACGTTGCTACAAAGCTCGAATTACAATGAAAATTCAACACTCAGCTATTGTAATAAAAAAAAGGCTTGATTTCGATTTTAAGCACAGAACCAGAAGCCAACAGAAATATGCACGGCAGAGTCGGATTCGACTATCTTTCCAGATGAGTCACTGTTGTCTCTGTATCAACCCAAAGCAATGTACTGGGCCACAAATAGCATTCAGTATCCGTTTACAATGTTTAAGAATTGTATTTGCTGAGTTCATTTGCCTCTGCCAGAATTCGAATTTGCCCTGTGGTTTAGAGCGGATAGTCGACTTTGACAAATCGACTATCTGCAGCATATATTCCTGTCGAACAAAGTACTTAGAATCGATATTGACACATCACCACGATAGGTTATTGTATGTAAGTTTTTAACACTTGTCTAATTATGAATTTTTATATTCACAAATATTAAGCCACAAATTTGATTTCGTGTCTATTCGCCTTATCTGGGGGGAAAAATATTACACCGATAGGGAATTATAATTAATAATTGCATCTGCCGAGTTCGGGATGATTAGGCCGTATTATTTTCGGCCGGAAGCTGTTAGGCCGTCACAATTTTAGGCGATATGAAGTTTAGGCAGTAAGACACGCGGAAGCTCCTTGGGACGCCGTGTTTACTACTAGCCCCTCGGTGATCAAAATATTATATACATCCATTTCAGCCGGATTCGAACCTGGGCCTTCAGTCTACACACAGAGACAGAAAGTCGAGTGGATTCCATAGTAATTCGCATTGCTGGATTAACATTTGAAAGCTTGAAAGTATCACACGTGAATAGTGATAAAACCATCTTACGTAACTAAGGGTTACAAACTTATCATTCCGCTGTCATAGTTATGATGATGAGTTAATCACGAATGAATTTAAGTACAAAACCTAAAATCGACATACAGCATTACTGAGATCAACTTGTCTCTCTCTTGATGACCGAATGAGTAAATCAGTCTCTCTGTACCAAGTGTAATAGTTCTGATTTCGAATCCCGACAGCATTTTCCTGAGATGTAACCGAGTACGGGACCTTTCCCCGAAAAAAGCGGGACGCCATATCTTAAAAACTAACCATAGAATTTTCTTGAAAATAATCTCATGTTTCCCACACCCAAATTACGGGAGGCGGACAAGTCTAACCTAACCTAACCCAAACTACTCAAACCTAACCTAGGGGCATGGCAAAAAAAACCTGGGCTGGTGAATACTAGCTTACATCTCAGGAATTTGCAGACAAAGGTAGATGCATTTATGATATACTATTCCTGCCGGTTTTAAGTAATTGAAAAGACGAAGCTTAATTCGATGCTAACAGTTATTTGAGACTTAATTTTTGAACGTATAATGCAATTGTGTGTGGAAATATAAACAAATTTATGCATTTGCACGAACGAGGTTGTAAAAATAATGTACTCTAAACATTCCTACCGCACTGGTTCCCTGCCACTGAGATAATCACGAATCATTACCACATGATATTAATGAAACCTGGGGGCTATGAGTATCACGCACACGTAATATCAACACAGGTTCAGGATGACTGAATTGCAGTTTTCATTGAATCTGTCATTCCTTTTCCTCTCGAGATGGATAAAAAGTTCGAGTTACTTATTAGAATAAATCTGCAAATGTTTTCAAAACTACGGTAACGAAGACGTCCACAGTAAGAAGAACATTCTGCATATTGGGAATAATGGGAATAATGGGAATAATGACGGATTTCGGTCATCTAATCATCTCATTTTGTTCTCGGTTGATCAGAGTTTCAAAGACCTTAATTAATACCTGGTGCAGAACACTAATTACATAAATTATTATATCCACCGGCAAAGTTCCGGAAAAGTCCTCGTTATTGGGTTTGATTGGGATAATGCCGTTGTGTTACATCACCATCATTTTGTTTGCTTTCCGAAGTGTAATGTTGGTAGATCACACGTGAATGATATCGTTCAAAAGCACATTCAGCTCTTTTATAGTAACAAATTTCGGTATCGAAAACATTATATATATATATATATATATATATATATATATATATATATATATATATATATATATATATATATATATATATATATATATATATATATATATATATACACACACATTATACCTTTCCTTAAAAAGCAAACAAACCGGTGGTTCGGGGCGTTTATTGTATTTTATTTTTCTCACTGTTTATATTCTGAAGCACACAGTTTGAGGGAGCTCTTAAGAAACCTTTAATTAGTAATATTACTTCATTAATATTCGTTCTTGAGGATATTACCAGAAATAGCATGTTAGAAAAATTCCTTGTCACACCTAGGACACCATAAAGAATATCTAAAAGATTTTTTTTCTGTGTTATTGAAAAAGTTTCTTGAAAAAGCCAGATAGGTCCAAGTTAAGCGGATTTCTTAGGATTTCTTGTCTTCTTCTTCCCTTCTTTATTTTGCTGGTCTGTCGTTTCCCTCAGGGTTAGCACTCATTTTTTCCTTCTCGTTTTCTCTTCTTGTTTTCTTGCAGTCCAGTGATATGCCTCTGGCCTCAGTAAAAAAAAAAAAAAAAGGAAAATGATTTGGAAATGCATGTGCTGAAATGGTAGCGATACATACCACATTTGGGTCTGATTCCTACACATGCCATAAATACCGCTTGATTGCAAAGAGTCATTAAATGGTTATTATTTGCCACTTTGAGCGCCTTCCTTCCGGTGAACACATCCTTGATATCAACTTCGTGTACCGAACGAGTCGCGAACCACGTGCCCCTCCAGCAGAGCCTGAAGATGTTGTCCTTTCCTCTGGAGTGGAGGGTGTTGTGTTGTGGGTTTTGGTTTGCCTTCGGAGGCCCCTTGGGGGTCGAAGATGCTATTTTTATGGACACCCTGATCATACGGTTTTCCCCCCTCAGTCGCACGGAGGTAAAATAAGTATTCGTTCTCACACGATATCCTTTGTCGTTTTGGCGTTCCCGCAGCATAGATTAGATACCAAAAAGCGTGCCCAGTTTTCACCTGGATAAACTACGAAATCCTTTATTTAACTAGTGTTCATGTTCATAAAATATATATTCTGATCCATGCTTCAGAGGACTTATGGGTCTCTCCTGTTTATTGATAAACTCCCTTCAATACCAGCTTTAACAATTTCCGTAATGCAAGTGTGCTTTCTTTATGATATATCGAATGTTGAAAACAACATTTGGTATAACAGCGGGTTATGCAGCAAAGCCTGCAGAGAATTCACAAATGGGTGTCATTATTGTCAGAGCATACAGTCATGCTGGGTCTTTGTCATATCCTTGCTGGGACACTTGGAGTCTCAAGCTGCCACCCTGAGCTTTCCTGGGTGAAGCTCAGACATTCAATGACGTCATCCAGTTCCTTGCTGTGACGTGTGTATGCGATTTTTAATGACGTAAAAAAATCATTTTAAAATGATGGGAAGGTGAGTTAAAGTTACATAGAGGTTGGCTTTAAAATGATGCCTCATTGCCTCTAAATTTAGATTTTTTCTTGCCTTTTTACGATTCGTTACATTCCTGATATGAATATAATGGTTCTTCATGGTTTATCAGGAAACTAGCATAGTGAGTAAAACCATATTGCAAGGTTTCTTTATAAAAACGTAAAATGGGCAAAACTTACAACTCATAATTACATCATTAATTTTTCATTAATTTTTTCATACCTGAAAGAAACGATCCTTCCAGAGTCTACTCCTTTCATTGTTTCCTTTGGGCTTTTACAAAAAGATCAGATAAGGAGAGAAATGAAAAAATATCAATAATTGCATAAAACGCTTATTTTCCATAGTAAACTCAACCCGTCACTATCTAATCGATTTTTCTACCTTCAATAAAATTTTCTTGCGATGCTAAGAAAAAAAATAACTAAATTAAGGAAAAACATAAACATGAGAAAGAAAAGTTATAAGACTAGAAGTTTTTCGGGGTCATATTTTGCGAAGTCAAGGTGAAATTATCGGGGTTATAATTGAATTTCAGGAAAATTATCAATACAAAAAAATTTACATGCTATTTTTTAAGGCTAGGTAAAGTGAATTTAGCATGAAGATAATTTGCATAGGAATTGCGTTTTATGTTCTATCGTTTTAGTTTTCCGTAAAAGAAAACCATAGTGCCCGCTTTGTCTGTCCGTCCGCACTTTTTTCTGTCCACCCTCAGATCTTAAAAACGACTGAGGCTAGAGGGCTGCAAATCGGTATGTTGATCATCCACTCTCCAATCATCAAACATACCAAATTGCATCCTTCTAGCCTCAGCAGTTTTTATTTTATTTAAGGTTAAAGTTAGCCATAATCGTGCTTCTGGCAACGATATAGGACAGGCCACCACCCGCCCATGGTTAAAGTTTCATGGGCCGTAACAGCATTATACCGAGACCACCGGAAGGTAGAGCTATTTTCGTGGCCTTGATTATACGCTGGACAGAAAACTCGATTGCGCCGAAGAAACTCCGGCGCATTTTTTACTTGTTTATTAATTGTTATAAAAAAAACTATTTTCCTATGAAACTGTCCCCTAACTTCACGTCCAAGAAAATCAAAAACACGGAAGGATAAACAGAGAAAAATCAATAAGGAGGTGAAAAAAGTCAACATGAAAGACTGATCAATCTTTAAGACTAAGATATATTCATTTTTCACCCCCCCCCCCCGCCCCCGCTTCTCTCTCTCTCTCTCTCTCTCTCTCTCTCTCTCCCCTCCTCAAAATCTAGTACTCAAGTGGAAGTCAAAGAGTTCTCCAGGTACCCATGTCTCATCGTAGTCCCATTCCCAAGTAAATCATTGCATTTTATAATGATTTAATACATCAACTGGCATCGTATAAACAATTTTCATCAATGAATGTGGGCAAATGAGTTTTGCTGGTGTATTTTATAATAAAGTAATATTAAACCCAGTGAGTTGTGCAAGGATTAATGAATAACCTTTCCAGTTATTGATAAGTTCGTAAACCCCTAATAATTTTCGGAAAGATCCAGTTATTTTCACGACTTCAAGGAAGTCATTTATTTTCGTTTGTTTAATATTATTATTAATAATGCTTCAAGGGCACCATTATTTTCGTTGCCATCATTGTTTTTATTATTATGTCATTTCGCATTTTCATTCATTATGAGTAAAAGAAACGAGCGCATATACATATGTATAATTGTAACTGTGACGAGGGTTTTCGCATGTTTTCCAGTATGCCTTCTCAGCTATAAAATAAAAATATGAAAAATAGTCAGAAGGTGAAATAAAGCTAAAGCGAAATCATTCTAACAAAGAACCTCTATAAGAGCAGGTGAACTTCTCCCAGTCTCCCCAACGTATTATTGTATCACAGTCAGGGCAAGGAATGTTATATACTCCTTTGTCTTGAATATATTTATCCATTTTATTGTTTGTTAGTTTATTACTTAAAAGGTTGTCCAATTTATAAGTGCGGATCTTTCTACAAAATTATTATTATTATTATTATTATTATTATTATTATTATTATTATTATTATTATTATTATTATTTTTTTTTTTTTTTTTTTTTTTTTTTTTTTTTTTTTTTTGTCTGTCACAGTCATCCTATTCGACTCGGTGGTTTTTATAGTGTTGGGTTCTGGGTTGCATCCTGCCTTCTTAGGAGTGCAACACTTTTCTCACTATGTGCGCTGTTTCTAGTAGCACACTTTTCTGCATGAGTCCTGGACCTACTTCGGCATCTAGTTTTTCCAGGTTCCTTTTCAGGGATCTTGGGATCGTGCCTAGTGTTCCTATGATTATGGGTACAGTTTCCACTGGCATATTCCATATCCTTCTTATTTCGATTTTCAGGTCTTGATACTTATCAGTTTTTTCTCTTTCTTTCTCATCTACTCTGGTGTCCCATGGTATTGCGACATCAATTATTATTATTATTATTATATTATTATTATTATTATTATTATTATTATTATTATTATTATTATTATTATTATTGCTTCAAGGGGCCGTATTATTTTCTCTGGGAGGAGGGTGAAAAGCTACTGGAGTTTAGTCTTTATGATTGATCACCCTCCCACTTTCATCTTTCTGGTTGCTTGGTTTTCATGGAACTAAAGTTTGGTCACATTTTCAGAGGAAAATTGGTTTTTGTATCAGTTTAAAAACGATAGGACATAAAACGCAATTCCCATGCAAATTTTATTCACGCTGAATTCACTTTACGCAGCCTCCAAAAATAGGCTTTCATATTTCACTGATGATTTTTCTGAAATTCAATTGCAACACAGACAAGCTCACTATAACATGACAAAACAGGACACCAAATATTTCTGCAATGATCAACTTTTTCATTCTCGTTCATTTTCCTTTAGATCGGGTAGATATTTTTTCACGCCGGATTCTAAGGAAAACGCTGGGGACCAATTTTTATGTTTGTCTTCCCGGCTGAAAGGAATAAGGATTGACGTTGCTCTATAAGATCTATAGGCATAGATTCAGATCACTTATAATTCCCTTTGGACTAAAGTTCTTTGTTTTCTAGTTGAGAGTGTTCAAAAGTTCCGTACGTATAAATGACATAGCTTTCATATATAAACTAAATCACAATCTAATTCAGACCAAAACATAGGTTAGAAGATGAGCAATGAATTTTTGCCGACATAGCACTCCGCTATAAAACTGGAGGTGTGATTTGATTCTGTAATCACAAAACTTGAATTTGACAGAAATATGCACAGCAGAGTCCTGATCAATAGTATCTCTCATATTAGCTGAATGGATAGGTTACAGCTATCTCTGTTTTAAGTTCAAAAGACAAAGTTTTGAGTAGTCGTTGGGGTAGACGCATTTATCATATAGACAGATTTATTTGGCCACAAATATAATTTGATGTCAATCTACGATACTTCGGGAATGATTGATAAGTGTACCTGCTCCAGGTAGAATTCGAACTTGACCCATTGGTTTAGACGTAGTGGTGGACAAACGACTTTGATCATTCGGCTATCAAGGAGGAAATCGACTTTGATCATTCGGCTATCAAGGGGGAAATCGACTTTGATCATTCGACTGTCAAGGGGGAAATCGACTTGGATCACTCGACTGTTAAGGGGGAAATTGACTTTGATCATTCGACTATCAAGGGGAAAATCGACTTTGATCATTCGACTATCAAGGGGGAAGTCGACTTTGATCATTCGAATATCAAGGGGGAAATCGACTTTGATCATTCGACTATCAAGGGGGAAATCGACTTTGATCATTCGACTGTCAAAGGGGAAATCGACTGCGATCATTCGACTGTCAAGGGGAAAATCGACTTTGATGATTCGACTATCAACGGGGAAATCGACTTTGATCATTCGACTATCAAGGGGGAAATCGACTTTGATCATTCGACTATCAAGGGGGAAATTGATTTTGATCATTCGACTATCGAGGGGGAAATCGATTTTGGTTACTTGACTATCAACGGGGAAATCGACTTTGATGATTCGACTATCAAGGGGGAAATCGATTTTGGTTACTTGACTATCAACGGGGAAATCGACTTTGATCATTCGACTATCAAGGGGGAAATCGACTTTGATCATTCGACTATCAAGGGGGAAATTGATTTTGATCATTCGACTATCGAGGGGGAAATCGATTTTGGTTACTTGACTATCAACGGGGAAATCGACTTTGATGATTCGACTATCAAGGGGGAAATCGACTTTGATCATTCGACTATCAAGGGGGAAATCGATTTTGGTTACTTAACTATCAACGGGGAAATCGAATTTGATCATTCGACTATCAAGGGGGAAATCGACTTTGATGATTCGACTATCAAGGGGGAAATCGACTTTGATCATTCGACTATCAAGGGGGAAATCGATTTTGGTTACTTAACTATCAACGGGAAATCGAATTTGATCATTCGACTATCAACGGGGAAATCGAATTTAATAATTCGACTATCAAGGGGGAAATCGACTTTGATCATTCGACTATCAAGGGGGAAATCGACTTTGATCATTCGACTATCAAGGGGGAAATCGATTTTGGTTACTTAACTATCAACGGGAAATCGAATTTGATCATTCGACTATCAAGGAGAAAATCGACTTTGATTATTCGGCTATCAAGGGGGATATCGACTTTGATCACTCGACTGTCGAGGCGGAAACCGACTTTGATCACTTGACTATAAAGGGGGAAATCGAATTTGATCATTCGCTATCAAGGGGGAAATCGACTTTCATATTTGACTACCAAGGGCGAAATCGACTTTGATCATTTGACTATCAAGGGGGAAATCGACTTTGATCATACGACTATCAAGGTGGAAATCGACTTTGATCATTCGGATCTCTCCTAGATAGTGACCCCACAAGGGTTTTAACCCAATATGTATCCACCTTTGCGGCGTGTTTAGTACAAGCCCGTTGGGGATTACCGTAAAAACAAAAACAAAATACTGTAAATGTCATAAAGATAATGACCCCCAAGAAATATTTGTCGTGGATAACGACCCCCGAACTTTGTTGGGGGTCACTATCTAGGAAAGATCCTTATCTTAGTATTAAACCTAAAAGTATTAAACCTAAAAGTCGGGAGCTCGAATCTCAATTAGGGTAGACACATTTAATATACAAAATTCTCTTTGGTTTTAAGCTATTTCGAAGTTGAATTGAACTCGAAGTCAGCAATTATTTAAAGCCTTTTAGCGTATAATAAGAACACGTGTGCGTGGAAATGTAAACAAATAGATGCACTTGCACGAATTGGGTGGTATGATATAAAAAATCCCTAAATTTCCCATCACATGCGTTGCACTTAGGTAATAAGGGATCATTTTGCCACATGATATTAACGAAGCCCAGGCAGTGCGTATGTTGTGCATGTAATTTCAGCACAGGATTCCGAATTATTGAATTGCACATCTGATTGGATTCTGTCATTGCCTCCCTCTTGGGACGGATAAAATGTTCGAGTTACTTATGAGAATAGATCTGTAAATACTTTTAACATTAAGAGCAAACCTACAGCCAGAGAATAATATCCTACATATAGAGAATAATTACGGAGTTCGATCAACTAATCATCTCATTCTGTTTTCGGTCGAACAGAGTTTCAAAGGCCTTAATTAATAGCTGGCGCAGAACTCATTAATAACTAATTATGTAAAATAATATATCCGCCGTCAAAGTTCCGGAAAAGTCTCGTTATTGGGTTTGATTAGGATAATTCGGTTGGGTAATATCACCGCCATTTTGTTTGCCTTACTATATGAAATGTTGGTGGATAAGACACGAATGATATCATTCAACAGCACATTCAGCTGTTTTATGGTAACGAATTTCAGTATCTTAATCTATAACTTTATTATGCCTTTCATTAAAAATAAAAAAAAAAACTGTGGTCGGGTCGTTTGTCATGCCTATATCTTCGCTCGATATCTACTGTTAGTGTTTATTGTCATTTATTTTTCTCACGTTTTATATTCCGAAGCACACAGAGTTTGAAATAACTCTTGTCGAACCTTTCGTTAATTACGTATTTTACTGCATGAATAATCTTGAGAGTATTACGAGAAATAGCATGTTGAAAGAAAGTCTCTGTGTTACCTGGGATACAATAAAGAATATCAGCAAGAGATTTTTATTTCATTGAAGAAAGTATTCTGTAAAAATCAGAAAGGTCCAGGTTAAGCGGATATCTTAGGAACGATTGTAGTATTTCTTCCCTCAACTCTTGTCATATTCCCGTCTTTATTATGCTGGGCTGTCGCATCTCTCAGGGGTAAGTAATCCTTTTTTGACTTCCTCTTTTTCTTTGCGTATTTTCTTTCGGATCAGTATTATGCCGCTAGAATTAGTACAAATAATTAAAAAATGCGCCGAAGTTTTTTCCGCGCAATCGAGTTTTCTGCACAACGTATAATGCTCTATAAAACTGTCCTACGACCGGCCAGGGGATCAGTTGCTCCCCAGACAAACGATCCACGGCTAACCTTAACCTTAAATAAAATAAAAGAACTACTGAGGCTAGAGGGTTGCAATTTGGTATGTTTGATGATTGGAGGGTGGATGATCAACATACTAATTTATAGCCCTCTAGACTGAGTAATTTTTAAGATCTGAGGGCGGACAGACAAAGCCGCCACAATAGTTTTCTTTTACAGAAAACTAAAATCATACAGAAAAATCTGCAAAATCTCCGTCGATCGATGCTGTTAACAACAACGTTGTCACGAGGTCTCCACCAGTTGGTAGACATTTCGAAACGGGAGATGAAATGAGCTGGCCAATAGTTTGTATCCCTGACATCAAGAATTTACTACGCCGTAATAATATTCAATAAAAATCATCACTTAATGACTTATACTTTTAATTTCATTTTTTTTCACGTGGTCGAAAAGTTCAAACTTTTATTCTATCAGACTTATACAAGTTTCCTTAAAAAGCATATAAGTTCTCAAATGGATGAAAGCATTACTAGTAATAAAGGCTTGGTAATTCTATTGGAAGGATGTTGACAGATGTAATAAGATTCTACCAGTTAGCAAATCAGATCTCGAAGAGAACACTTACTGTAGGTAGTAAAACTGACCTTGGCTGCCTGAGAATAGGACATTAAGAGCAGGCTTCCTCTCGTGTGCCAGTATAACAATTATTCTATATTTAGTATACTTGGGTAGGAATTTGTTATTGAATTTGGTGTTCTTTTTTTTTCTTTTTTTTTACAGCGGGGGTTTTACCGTCAAAGCAAAGTCCCTTCTGATATAATGCATAAGAATGTCCCCTTCTTATATGAGTAAGATCTCTCTCTGTCTCTCTCTCTCTCTGGCTCTGATAACTGCATTGTGCAATAAAATAAAAGCAATATATCACATCAAAGCTCAGTGAGCAGATTCGATAATTGTGTTGGTGTTTCGCCACCGTGACGATATAACGATGGCACAGTACCCACCATTTCATGATCAAGTGCACATTGTATAACTGATTTTTATGCCTCTTCTTTCTAACAGAAATAATACCGTTTCAAGGCTGCATGATTGCTCTAAAAGAATCCTAAATTACCGCACTGACCACACTGAACATATAAACCTTATTTTATTTTTCTGTCATCGTTCCACAGAAGACATGCCTTATACCCATACGGTAGTGCAAAGTTTTTTTTTTTTTTGTGGTTGTGTCTAAGGCCTCTTATTTACTGACACAAACATTCTCTTAGACTGCTATTCTGAGTGATTTTTTCTTTTTTTGAGATAACAAGTGAAGTTAGATTGTTGAAAAATAATTGCTCTTGACAAACAGCTTTCATGAAAGTGACTTCCGCTTACTTGGCTCTCTCAAATTATATCTGTCCCAGACTCAAAAATTTCTTTTTGACCAAAACACGCTGCGCCTTATACTCCCTCGTTCGTTAACTTTGGACTTACTGTTCACAGTAGGATACAAACTCTGGTGTCCTCCTAAAGTGAAATACGCCTGCTTTAAAGTAGTCTGTTAAAAATAAAACTGAAAATTACTAGCCGAAATTATCCATGAATAAAATGTTATATTATTCCATAGAAATTATCAGAAATAAAGTGATGGAGATGTGGTAACTTATGGCTGCATGCAAAACTATGATACATTGCTTTTCCGTTTCTATGTATTTTATTGTTGTATTCGACATTTATGACACACGCTTTATCTTTTTCGTTAGCTGTAAAGCACTTTGCGGCATTTGATCATCGACCATCTGTTCTTTGGAATGGTGCCACTTTATGAACTTTTCCCCAATGTACCATAAATACCTCTTTATTGTAAGAAGGCATTAAATGGCTATTACCTACCACTTGGACAGCACTCTTTCTGGTAAAGGTATCCTTAATATCAACTCTGTGCATAGAGTGAATCGTGACCCTATGCCCATCCAGACCAGTAAGAAGGATGTCGCCCTTCCTGATGTTGTGCTGTATTATGTGCTGGATTTTGGTTCACAAGTTCTTTCATTGCCTTCAGTGGCCCACCAGCTGGTCGAAGCTGCCTTTGGTGTGGACACCCTGTTCATATGGTTTCTCCGTCAGTTACACGGAGTTACAATAATCATCCATGCACACATGATATACTTTGCCCATGTGATGTTCCAGCAACCTCAGTATGGTACCAAAAACTGGGCTAATTTCAGTTAGATAAACTTTGAAATCCTTCACATATCTAGTGACAGATGTTCATAAAATATATATTTTGACTCATACTTCTGAAGATTTATTGCTGGTTATTGTTAACCTATCTTCAATACAGGCATTAACAATTTCAGGTAATGAAAGAGTCCATTTTATAAGATATATCGAACCGTGAAAACAAAATATGCAGCACAGCCTACCAAGAATTCACAAATGGGTGTCAGTACAATCAGACCTTACAAAGCATACTGGGTCTTTGTAATGCCCTTCCTGAGACATTTGGGGCCTCAAGCATCACCTGGTTGAAACTCAGACATCCCATGACGTCATCCAGAAGTAGAAGATTGTGTAGGCTATATGAATTTTTGTAAATTGATTTAAAAATGTTTTTAAAATCACAAGTAAGTCAAAGTTTCATCGAGGTTGACTTCAACATAAGTCATCATCTCTAGTTTTAGATTTTGTTGTTCTCGCCGCTTTACGTTTCATAATTTGCCTAATGTGAATATATTTCCTATTCAACGATTTTAACAGGAAACTCACACAGTCAGCAAAACTACATTGCAAGGTTGCGTTATAAAATCGCTCAATTGGCAAAAATTATAATGCATAATTATAACCAAAACTTGCATTATTTTTCCATATCTGTAATAAACGACCCTTCCAGAGTCTACTTCTTTCCTCATCTCCTCTTAACTTTTACATATAGATCAAATAATGAATTTCAAAATAAAAAAATCAGGAATTGTTCAAACGCTTGTTGTCCATAGTAAATTCAACCCGTCTCTGTCTAATCTATTTCTGTCTTCATTGAAAGTTTCTTGCAAAGCAAAGAAAAAAAAACAGTAACTGAGCTGAGTAAAAATAAGAGAAAGAAAAGTCTTTGGTATCCCATTTTGAAATGCCGTGGGGAACTTGTCGGGGTTGCAATTGAATTTCAAGAAAATTACCAGTACCAAAAAATGAAACGGTATTTTTGAAGATTTGGTGAAGTGAAATCACTGTGAAGAGAATTTGCATGGGAGTTGCGTTTTATGTTCTATTTTTTTTTTTTAACGATTTTTCTGTGGAAATGTTCCCTAACTATACGTCCATGGAAACCAGGCACAAAGAAGGATAAACCGAGGAAACTTATTAACGAGGTAAAAAGTGAACGTGTAAGACTGATCAGTCATGAAGAGTAAGAAATATTAACTTATATATTAATTTTTCAACCCGCCTCTCTCTCTCTCTCTCTCTCTCTCTTGAAAAACTCTTACTGAAGTTTAAATCAATCAGAGTCCGCAGGTACCCGTGGCTCTTCGTGGTTCTAATCCCGAAGTAAATGAGTACATTTCGTAACGATTTCATTCAATAACTGGTATCGCATGTACATTTTTCATCAATGAATAAGGCAAATGGATTTTGCTGGTCCATTTGAATAAGGTAATATTAAACCTAAATGAGTTGTGCAAGAGCTAAAGAATCAACATTTCTGTTATTGTTATGTTCGTAAACCTCTGATAATTTTGCGGAAGTTCAGTTATTTTCACGACTTAGGGGAAGCCTTTTATTTTCGTTTGCATATTATTATTATTATTATTATTATTATTATTATTATTATTATTATTATTATTATTATTGCTTCAAGGGGCCGTATTATTTTCTTTGGGAGGAGGGTGAAAAGCTCCTGGAGTTTTTAGTCTTTATGATTGATCACTCTCCCACTTTTATCTTTCTGTGTGTTTGGTTTTCCTGGAACTAAAGTTTGGTCACACTTTCAGAGGAAAATTGGTTTTCATATCAATTTAAAAGCGATAGAACATAAAACGCAATTCCCATGCCAATTTTACTAACAATGAATTCATATTACCCAGCCTCCAAAAATAGACTCTCATATTTTACTGATGATTTTTCTGAAATTCAATTGCAACAATGACAAGCTCACTATAACATGACAAAATAGGATACTAAATACTTCTGTCCTGATAAACTTTTTCATTCTCGTTCATTTTCCTTTGGTGCTGATATAAAAAGAATCCATGATTTTCTCATAATCGGTCTCTTCGTCTCTATTTTCGATTGTCCAATGAAGCAAAGTCAGAGCATGCTACTTATGATTCTTTAATATTTTCCTTATATTATACAATTTCTTTATCTCATGCAATTCTTACGGCATTCTCTTGGTATTGTGAAGCAGTCTAAGCAATGACAAAGTTTTTGTGGCAGCTAAACTTCAGAGAGTAAATCTTGATTCAGTTCTCTGAATCTCCCTACAAATAAATCTTTGCCCTTCAAAGAATCTTTTGCTGTTTGTGATTTATTGCGTCTTCATAGGAACGTGTTCGAATTTATACAACTCCAGCGTCCACACCGAAAAACCTACTGCCCTCATGCTTATTTTCATTCTGATATATACTACTAATCATTTCCTACGGCATACTGTTTTGTTGCTGTTTGTTGTTGGCAAGTTAATTCACTTGCCAACAGAAGCAAATAATATTATAGATGAGGAATGTCAAGGTTTGTTTTGCTGGTTGAAGAACAAAGCCGAGAGCGGCGAGTTGAAACGCACTCGGTGAGACAACAACAATTCAAAAGCAGATTATTTTTTTTTCCCGCGAGAAACACAGACGGAAATAGTTTTCTAAACTTTATAAATCTACATCGACAGCTGCGAGGTGAGGTTAAAACACTTTTTTTTCCTGAATGACGATAAATGATTTTTTTTTTTAGACGGGGCTGTTAGAAGATAAAAGAAATGATTGAAAAACAAAGTATTTGGCATTTATTAAGTATGCAGTGTGAATGACTGATTGCACTAATTGAACCTTGATCACATACCTTCTGCTCAGTTATGATGGGAATGCAAATCTAGACACATACCACACTGCTGAAAAATGAATGAGGAATACATAACAATAGATAATCATCTTCATAAGAGCAGACTCATAAAACAATAACCCAATTCCTTTCGATAGATGAAGGCGAGGGAAGGCACAACAAAAGAGGTAAGATTTACCCGAACTGAAATTGTAAGGTTGTTTAAGTAGACAACTTCTCCAGAGAGGAGAACAGTACTACAATTAAGGTTGGATGATAAGTCTCACATAAATGTGAAAATGGTACAAAAGAGAGAGACACAAGGAGATCGCCCTGCCCATGACGTCATCATCCTCAGACTTTTATTTTAAATCTATGATTATAAAGTAATGATAGCTCTGAGAGAATTACTTTCCAAAATGTGAACATAATATATATATATATATATATATATATATATATATATATATATATATATATAATATATATATATATATATATATATGTATATATATATACATATATATGTATATACATATATATTTATATAAAATTTTCTATATTTCTCTCGTTCTATTTTTGGCTTCTCAATTTCTTTTTTCGGACAGAGGTGCTTTCCCCATAGGAGCCATCGGGCCTGTAGCGTCCTGCTTTCCCAGCGAGGGTTGCGGCTTGACTTTTAATAATAACATGAGGAACCCGAAGTAGAAAGAAAAGAAGATAACGGGGAAACTGGCCTCGCAAACACTGAAATGAACCGAACCTCATCTTCGCTGTCTGATACGCTCTCCAGATTTTCATGCCTCAGTAGTGTACTGAAATAAGCGAGATTGTCCAGAGCCTTTGGAGAGTGAGGAAGAAAGGGAGGATTTTTGAAACTATCTACATAAGGTGAGAGAGGAGATCAGACGGAGTCCATTGATAATAAAAAAAAAATCAAGTAAAAAATGCGCCGAAAGTTTCTTCGGCTCAATCGAGTTTTCTGTATGAGCCGCGGCCCAAGAAGCTTTCAGCCAAGGCCCTCCCTATAGTTTTGTCAGAAGCACGATTATGGCTAAATTTAACCTTAAATAAAATAAAAAATCTGAGGCTAGAGGGCTGCAGTTTGGTATGTTTGACGATTGGAGGGTGGATGATCAGCATATTTGCAACCCTCTAGCCTCAGTAGTTTTTAACATCTGAGGGCTGACAGAAAAAGTGCGGACGGACAGACAAAACCATCTCAATAGTTTTCGTTTACAGAAAACTAAAAAAAGAATGGGAAAGAAACAGAAGCAGCATAAGGGGCCAAATTAGCGTGGTCAGCCTTCGGCAGGAATAAACCAGTCACACAAATGCTAAGGAAGTTGGCAGAGAAAACGAGTGTTGTTTCGGCACAGAATTTGGCTAATTGATCGTTCTTGACAAGGACTCTTAAAGCTAATGGTTCTCCCCATTTCAGACATTCTTACTTTTGTTCTATCACGTTTTCGATCTGGGAGATAATTATGTGTTTATATATTCGTTAAATGTATTGTATCTGACAAGAATATCATGATAACACTTTACTAGAAATAATAGTAGAATTAACAGAGTAGCAATGCAGTTAGTAAGAAAGCAATACATTCATATATACATTAATAAGTATATGTATATATAAGAAAGCAATACATTCACGTATACGTTTATAAGTATATATATACATATGTATATATATGTATATATATATATATATATATATATATATATATATATATATATATATATATATATATATATATACTGTATAATTATATTCATTTAACTCTTAGGTAAAAAAGTAAAGGAATTATATTTTATGCTAAAACTAAAAATATATTTATTTCTGAAGGGAAGTCACGTATTTTGACACAAAAGCTAGGTGAACCTTAGCTTACGTAAAATAAAATAAAAAAAATGTGGGGAGTTACTCAGTTTATAAAAGGCATTTAAATTGCACAACACTTTGTTTTTTACTGTGTGTAAAAATGCGTTTTCCTAAACAAAGTAATCAAAATGATATGAGTTGACCCACGAGGAGGGATATTGGGCAGAACAGGCGAGAAATAGATCCGATGAAATTGAATTAACATAGACGAATAAAAAGCAAATGTAACTCAATAAATGGGGTGACCCAGAATGACCTAGAGAGCGATGTAGGTATAGAACCAAATTGAATTTAACCCTGTGACATGAAAGTGACCACACTTGGATTCAGAGTGGAAAAATGACTCATACAGTATTTTTAATCTGTAAGGCAACAGTGAATTGTCTCTTATCGTCAATCGAGTTTTCTGTACAGCCGCTACAGCGTATAATCAAGGCCACCGAAAATAGAACAATCTTTAGGTGGTCCCGTTATAATTCTGTATGAACCGCGGCCCACGAAACTTTAACCACGGTCCGGTGGTGGCCTATCCTATATCGTTGCCAGAAGCACGATTTTGGTTAACTTTAACCTTAAATAAAATCAAAACCACTGAGGCTAGAGGGTATTTTTGATGACTGGACGGTGGATGATCAACATACCAATTTGCATCCCTCTAGCCACAGTAGTTTTTAACATCTGAGGGCGGACAGAAAAAGTGCGGACAGAATAAAGTGCGGACGGACAAACAAAGCCGGCAAAATAGCCTTCTTTTACAGAAAACTAAAAAATAAAGTCATCCTTGAAACTAACCTAATCAAACTTATCTCTTAGATAAAGAGAATGTGAAGAGGAAGGGAAAGAGGAAAGAGAGTGGGAATTGTGACTTCTTCTTCTTCTTGTTTCCTCCACTTCAGTCAAAGAGCTTTAACGCAAATCAAAGTAAAAAAACCGTTTTTTTTTTCGGAAAGCCAAAAATCTGCAAATGAGTTCCAAAGGGACTTAATCTGGAGTCAGACAAGTTCCAGATTTATTCAAATCATAAAACCAGAGAGAGATTTACTTCCGAATTCAGCTAATCAGCAAAGAGGTTTTAAATGTTTTTTTAATATCAATGTGTGCCCTTTAATTATTATTATAAATATTCCTCCCAATTTAGTGTAATTATTAAAAAAGTTAATATGACATGTAATCTGATCGATTTTCGTATATATGATCTTAATATCAAATATTGATATAGTTTGCTGATTTTGTTGTACTTAACAAAAAACTGGCTATTTTTCCCTTTTAAAAGTAGTACAGAAGCTCTTAGTAAATGTATGAACATACAAAAACCTTTAATTTATTCTGAGGGGAAGAAAATAGGCACGCATTTTTAAGCTATTTTATGATGGTTTTTATTTATCACCAGTCTCCCTTGAAAATAACATGAGACAGATTCAGCTGCGCTCCTGTTGGCACCAGGAGAGTCGGACAGCTCTACTTGAGCAAGAACTACGGGTGGAGATTTGTGAAGGACTAAACACAAGAAAGATATGAGTAATGGAATTCCATGTAGGCCCTTTTCGTCGCGCGGCGATGGAAGCGATGATGATGATGATGATGATGACAATTTTGAAAGCTTTAGAATCAATGCAAAAAAGAATGTTGTAGATGCATTGCTTTGAACCCTATACCCAGAAATGCAGCCTGAAAATGATTCAGAAGAATTTCCTTTTTTATAACCTCTCCGAAAAGCATTCTGGGAAATATTCAATATGAATCCAACTTTCTTTTCTGATTCTATTTCCCGTCTCCTCCTTTGTCTAAGAGCCTGGCAAAATTATCCTTATAACTTCATCTTCCAACGACTCTCTCAGGAAGTCTGGCTTCATTCCAATTTCGCTAAAAGATATCGTTTTCGCTCGCAAGACCTGATATCTTCACATGCAGTCAATCTCGACAGGCCATGTTCGGATCAACTCATATCCTTTTGATCCTGAGAAAGACGCCAGTCTTTTGTATTAAAGGAAAAACTCTGCATTTTTCATTTCGAGTCATATTGACTACAGGGTATAAATCTTCCGTTTCCTCTTTTTTTTTTGAGGGGGGGGGGAAAGGTCACTTTTCGCCATTCCTTCATTTCTAGGAAGGGTTACCCATACATTGTTTCCTCTCTTTACTTGAGTTGACCTCTATAGCGTCTTGCTTCTGTTTCCAAAAATATAATCGCATGAACTAAGTAGATAAATAGAAAGGCATATATATATATATATATATATATATATATATATATATATATATATATATATATATATATATATATATATATATATATACATATATATATATGTGTATATGTATATATATATATATATATATATATATATATATATATATATATATATATATATATATATATATGTATATATATATATATATATATATATATATATATATATATATATATATATATATATATATATATAGGTGGAATAGTAATGTACTTCACGCTTAAAAGTAAATTTACCAACACATGGCGGAATGATAAAAATTGAAAGTGTAAACAAAGTTAATATTTCAGCACAAAGAAAACAAACTAACTGACTAAAAACGACTAAGGACCTTTTTAATGCTTTGTTGGAAAAAGAATAAACAATTCAATAGCTAATTGTGTGCGAGATTTGTTGATATTCAGCTCCGGGTTAGTTTTTCCTTTCCTAAAAAATTCCAAGAAATCATAATTTCAGGGCTGCTTGAGGAAAAAAAAATTTTAAGTAAATTCCCGGTCAGTGCAATGGCTGTTCCGTGCTCAGCTGTATGCACTTGTGGCAAAAGTGGTAGTTTGGACCTTTGTTTACAAAATTGTGTTCAAGACAGTGAGAGCTTAACCCCACGTGCAGCAGCAGACCACACTGCGAACTGACAGATAAATAAAACACCGTAAGTATTGTTGATAAGAGCAGCTGGACGCTGCTTTTCAGCAGTACAAAAGTAAATTCAACGTAAGCAAGTAATAAATGCGCCGAAGTTTTTTTTCGGCGCAGTTGAGTTATCTGTACAGCGCATGATCAAGGCCACCGAAAATAGATCTATCTTTCGGTGGTCCCGGTGTAATGCTGTATAAACCGTGGGCCTGTCCTATACCGTTGCCAGTCTCACGATTATGGTTAACTTTAACCTTAAATAAAACAAAAGCTACTGAGGCTAGAGGGCTGCAATTTGGTAAGTTAGATGATTGGAGGGTGGATGATCAACATACCAATTTCCAGCCCTATAGCCTCAGTAGTTTTTAAGGTCTGAGGGCGGATAGAAAAAGTGCGTACGGACAGACAAAGCCGACGCAATAGTTTTCTTTTAGAAAAAAAAAAAAAACTGATTTGTGGAAAACTTTGTTAAAACTTATCATTTATTTTTTTTATAATTAGCTAACTACAGTGTTAAATGTAATGCACTTCGAAGTAATCACATATTCTTTAGGCAGCACTTCGTGCCGGCTTAGAACGAGTTATTTGAAAATTTGTTGAGAAATTTGCAAGTCAAAAGTTGCATAGATCTTAGTATACTAATTTGCAAGGAAAATGACCTGATGATGAGATTTTATGGGCTATTTAGAGTATATTTTGATTGAAATTTGTATCATCTTAATGTGTGTATATATATATATATATATATATATATATATATATATATATATATATATATATATATATATATATATATATATAGATAGATAGATAGATAGATAGATAGATAGATATGTGTGTGTGTTTACAATATAAACTTATCAATCAAAAACGGAGCTTAGAAGTTGATAATAGTTGATAAGGCTTATTTAATTATAGATTTGGTCAAATTCATTGATATCCCCATATTTAGTGATAGCCTTGAATTAATGTCGATTTTTAATTCTAGAAACACAGGCCCCAAAATTACATTCAGATCCTCGAAAGCACTGGGTGAAATTGCACTGAATAATGTGAAGATAGCTAAGAACTTAAATATTAATGTAATGTAGTCCCCAAGTTATATTAATTATAAAACAAAATTCCAATAAATGCTAGTTTGACGGTAACAGTTGATTAAAAAATAACTTTTTCCTTATTACTTGAACTTTAAAAAAACTCATTTTCCCCTGCTATTTTAACAATGGCATGTAAGGTTAAACAGCTGTTAAATGAAATTATCAAAAGCACTGTCATGTGCTGAGGTTTATGAAGGAAAACTAGCGTACGAAAAGCTCCAATGAAAAAGAGAGGTTTGAAAGCTCTTGGGTACTCGGGTAACAAATCTTTTCCAAGAAACCTATAAAACATAAACATATTTTTCTATAATATTAATCTGGTTGGAAGCCCTGACTATATTGTACATAAGTGTCTTTATAAGAATATATATATATATATATATATATATATATATATATATATATATATATATATATATATATATATATATATATATATATATACATATATGTATGTATGTATATATATGCATATATATACATATAATATATGATATAAACATAGTTTTCTATAATATTAATCTGTTTAGGAAGCTTTGACTATACTATACATAAGTATCTTCATAAGTTTATGGAGCACCTAAATGCACAAGATAACTGAATCACTTGATGTGCTTCTACGCATTAATAGTATTTTTTTGTATATTTGTAGAATCCGGAGCCGTCTAACTAGCACCATACATTTAAGTAAGGAAATTTAATGTGCTTTTATCCAAAAGACCTGACCTTAAAAAAAAAGCTTATTTTATTTCCTTTCGTGGGAGACGCAGCTTCATTTTTTAAAATCAGAACAATGAACGTAATTAACTTTTCTAAATGAAAATTTAGGCGATCATAATTTGGCGATAATTTTCATTTGGTAAGTGAGATACAATAACATCACCAATTTTTTTTTTTACCTTTTATTCATATGACGTCCTTAAAATCAGTTACTGACTGACATTATTAAATCATAATTCGCTACATATTCATTCGACACCTGTTGCTAGAAACTTTTTCTAAATTATTATTTTTTTTCAGAGCCAGTTTTTTTTTGCCTCGCCTCGTGTGGCGGTATAAAAATGGTAGATTATCATTCTGGAGACTCGAAGGAAACTCTCATATGTCCGTATATCATTAAGTATGCGGAAGAGACGGACGAGGAATCAAAAGAAAAAAGAAAATTCACTTCCCCCTCTCTCTGAAACTCATGAATATTCGATTGGCTTTATTCCGACGTAAAAGCCTCGGCTTTGTAGCTAACTGTGAACTTTGTGACCCAAGAGACGACAAGTATTACGCAGGAAAAAAATTGGATTTTTCCTAGATAGTGACCCCAAAAGGTTTTAACTCGGTATGCATCCACCTTCGCTGCGTGTTTAGTACAAGCCCGTTGGGGATGGCCGTAAAAACATAAACAAAAGACTCTAAATATTATAAAGGTAATGACCCCAAAGAAAGATTAGCCTTAGATAACGACCCCCGAACTTTGCTGGGGGCTACTATTAATGAAAGATCCAGAAATTTAATCTGTACTTTCGGAAAGGTGAGGAAAAGCACTATGAATGGGAGGCCAAAAGCCTTTATGTTACACGAACTAATCTTTTAAAAATTTCTTTATAGGATATGAGAAAATGGTAAAAGATTTTGATACCATCGAAGATACCAGAGTTTTCGCGGACTAAATAGAATTGATTAGTAACCTATTTTTCCTACTTCGAAGCATAAGCGTAAGATGAGACACTGAAATGAGCTGTTTATCTTTTTATAGTGTAAGTCTCAAATGTAAAGGACTGAGTTCGAACCTAGAGACAAACGAAACATAGCTAATATTTTCCACTAAGAATTTTGACCAGTGAATTTTAAATACTCATTTGGAGTCCTCACAGTGAAGTGATTGACTTTATACTTATAAAAAGTGAAGATGCAAATTTAACATTCATATAATGTTACGCTTAGGGAAACTAGGAAAATGATTTTGAATTCACAAAAACTATACGGATGAGAGCCACTGAAACTTAATGTGTCTGGAATTTTAAAATTACATTTTTCAACTACGGAGACTTAGCAACTGGTCTTAGATTTGCCGACTTGTATTATAAAGTTTTTTATTCATGGAAGCTTAGTAGTTTCTGCTGAGTTTATTGAAAATTTGTCCTGAATTACTGATGGTTCTTAGATGTCCAGGAAATCAATGATTTGAGAATGCCATTTACTCGATAACATGCTTGAAAGTTTGAAACTAATTCCGCTGGTTCTGGATTGATAAACCTCAACAAACAATAGTTTGACTCTAAGAGATTGAATTTCATCTCAGAGGCATTATGCATTAGAATTACCATAACGGGAGCATTGAACGATTGACAAACCTCTTGGTGACTGCTTTGTGATAGGACATTTTAGCGTTCCACGCACGTGCGAAAGAATGCAGGAAACGCTAATCACGCATAATCGGGTCATGCAGGAGTTTGTTTTTCGGTCAATAAATTCATGTTGCAATGCAATTAAGTCATGAGATTTAAATGTTTTCCCTTTTGCCTTGAGTTCAGAGACTACCATGGATTATTTACCACTTTCCGAAATGCGTAACAGACTATTTGAGGACAATAAAGTACAGCGGCGGTCCTTTTAATAGAACACCAGGAATATGCATCCCAAACATTTTGAAACAATGACACTGTTTGGAAATTATTTATTTGCTACGTATTAAAAGCAAGTAGGCTCTGGTAACAACATCGTAATCGAATCATTTTCAACCTTATCAACAAGAGTAACAAAAGCAAAGGAAAGACAAACGCCACTATATTTCTTTATTTCTTCGACGCATTTTGTTATGTCACTTAATGGAAGTCACATACGTGCTTAGTCATATGTATAAAACAAATATATACAGGTTGGATGGTTTACATTAAGCTGGCCTTATGGCACCTCCAGCTTTTGTCCAAATGTTGCCCAAATGTGGGCATGACGTTCAAGGAAATGAGAGACCTAGAGTGGAATGTTTGAATCTCTGGACTCCTGCCACCAACAGACACACACACACACACGTATATGAGCTTGTGGTCTCACTTCGTCTTTCCCCTTCTATTGATCAGGTAGACTTAGAAAAAATCTCCTTTCTTTTTACTTTTTATGTATGTTGTAATTTTAAAGAATTTAGCTGCCGTTTTTTAATTTAGCTTTTATTTTAAATTAGAGAATTAATGTGTATTTTTCAATTTTACAGACTGATGATGTGTTTAAGTAACACGAAACGTTTCTTAATAAATATGCAACTGTTTCGTTGACTGTCGTCTTCTTTGGACTCCTGCTTGTTGTTATATATATATATATATATATATATATATATATATATATATATATATATATATATATATATATATATACACACATACATATGTATGTATGTATGTATGTATATATATATATATATATATATATATATATATATATATATATATATATATATATATATATATATATATATATATGTATATATATATATATATATATATATATATATATATATATATATATATATACTATAATTATTGGTAGTTAAGGGTACTAGAAGTGGGACTAGAAATTTAGCCAATTTGTAATTAGAAGTGTCATATGAGGTAAGTATAGGTATCCTAATGGGACCTATAATTACCTCATATGACACTCATAATTACAAACTGGCTAAATTTCTAGTCCCACTTCTAGTACCCTTAACTGCCAATAATTATATATATATATATATATATATATATATATATATATATATATATATATATATATATATATATATATATATATATATGTGTGTGTGTGTGTGTGTGTGTATATATACGTATGTGTGGGTGTGTTAGTGTGTTAACATATATTCAAAGGAATACATTCTATCGAACGCTGTGCATAAACATCTTTTTAAAAGTGTGAGTATTAATATGTAAGTTAAGTATACCTTAGTTTAACCAGACCATTGAGCTGATGAACAGCTCTCCTAGGGCTGGCCAGAAGGATTATATTTATTTTACGTGGCTAAGAACCAGTTGTTTACCTAGCAACGGGACCTACAGCTTATTGTGGAATCCGAGCGACATTATAGCGAGAAATGAATTTCTATCACCAGAAATATAAATTCCTCTAATTCTTCATTGGCCGGTTGGAGAATTGAACGCGGGGCCAGCAGAGTGCTAGCTGAGAACGGTACTCACCCGTCCAATGAGGAACTTAATTCTAAAACAAACACCTTATACATAAATTACTTACAATATTTGCTAGATATTTGTCTTTTGTCTAGAGACAGCAGAATTTTCAAAAAAATAAAACATGCCAAGGACAGAGAGACGTATTCACCGTATAACAGAAACGTTCCAGTTTATGTTGCAGACTACATTAATCACTGGACAAAAGCGTTTGTATTTTTAACAAACTGGGAATGGAAATAAAAAAAAAAATCTTGCCTAGGATTATGAACTGTAAATTATCTATCTATAATAATAAAATCCCAGTGGATCTTTCTTGTGTGTCCGCCCCGGGTGAAAGGGGGGGGAGGGTAGGTAATGGATCGGGAGGGTAGGGGAGACATGACACGTCCACCGTCCTCCTGCAGCCAAAGAAACGGATTGATTTTGTAAAATTAAAAAGCTTTATTTTTCGTAAATTAGAGATTGGATTCGATATACGCATTCACCTCAAAGAAAGAAACCAATCTCACAAATGACATCTGTACAATAACGAGTTTATTATGGAACTTCAAAATAAAAAAAAAAAATTATTCTACTCACCAAGGCACGAAAACGTGGAATAATTTTTTGTTTCTAAACGGAAACTTTACTGCAACGAGATTGGGTCTCGTAAAGATGACTTGAGTAGACACAGATGAAGCGAAAGAAAAATATAAAGGATAAGTTTTTTCCTTCTCTTGCTCGAAAAGTCCATTTCGAATTGAAGAAAGAGAAACTTTTCATTATAAGAACAATTGAAATCTTCCAATAACTTTCACAGGGACTCGATCTTAAGTCATATTATTTGCCACTTGAAGAGTTTCATTCAAATTGTAAAATCTGACTGACATTTACACCACTGTGTTAATGAACAAAGTGCTCTGTGAAAAGTCATTTATCGTTCATATTTTTCTGAAGGTTTTATCTTATGATTTTCTCATATTTTTGCAACGCTATCCTCTATAAATGTCATGCTGAATATACGAATATATGATTTGATTTCAAATTGACGTGAAGTAAGGATTTCTTGTTCATCGAAAAGTTAAATATTTACTGACGATAAAAGTCGTACTCAGCTCTTAACGGATCTAACAATAGACGCTAAGTGGCTTTAACGCCTTTCTACTGAAGGGAAGTGAGCTGTCAGCATTTTTTTGTAAATATTGCTAGATAACTGTCCGCTTACTTGAGGGTTATATACTCCCAAAGCTTTTATTGTAACTCATAACGGACTGATTGCTTTCCTCTACTCTGCTTGAAATGATGCGTAAAAGTGACAAGGAAGTATTCTCTTTTTTTCCAGTATGAATCCATCTCCCTCTTCTGATTTTCTATCCCGTACCCTCTTTTGTTTAAGGGCCAGACAAAATTATCCTTATATCTTCAATTACCAACGACTCTCTCTCTCTCTCTCAGGAAGTCTGGCTCCCTCCCAATTCCGCTAAAAGCTATCGTTTTCGTTTGCAAGACCTGATATCTTTACATGGCAGTCGATCCCGACATGCCATGTTGAGATCACCTCATATCCTTCTGATTCTGGAAAACACTCCCGTCTTCTATATCAGCGGAAAAACTCAGCATTTTTCATCGCGTGTCATATTGACTTCGGGGTATAAATCTCACAAGCGCTCAATTTAGATCCTGGTTCATCAATTCATTTCTTTTATATGTCTCGGAAGATCGCTCTTCTATTATTTTCTTGGTTCACTCTTTATTTTTATCAGCTGACGAATCAGTAATTTTGTAAGTATGTTCATTTTGCTCTGTGAAATACAAAGCAGTCTCAGTGATACTTTAATGAAGTATTATAGCAAGGAAATGTAATGGAGGATACTTATACCACCGTGGTGTGTTACATAAGGCCAGAACTGGATGATTATCGAGTTAGCAGATGTTATAGATCTATGACTATTAAAGAGAAGATTTAGCAATGTTTGGAAATAAATGAATGAAGAAAGAAGGAAAAGAATCAAGGTTACAGTAAAAATAACGAAAATGACATTTACAAAGAATCCCATAGGCACGGAACAAGAAGAAATCTACTTTCTTGGTAGGTTTACATTAAACTGGCCTTATGCCAATGTGGGACCCGGCTCAGTGGCTCCTTGTAGGTGATGATGAGGTGATGAAATGAATAAGAACTTGGTGCTGACCTTTGCATTCATCAAAACCAGCCGAAGCTTCCATTTTTTAATATATTCGAATTGGCATGTCCGATGAAGCTGTAAAACCTAAAGTACTAATAAAAAAAGAGAACAAGGTTTCATTAATGATATCCGTATAGTAAAATGATTTTTCCTTTATTCTTATCTTATATTTAATTTTTTTACTTATCATGCTTAGCTGGCAGCGTTCCCTTCCTGGCATTATGAAACAGTACGAAATATGATTAGTTTTTAGTAAAAGGCAAATTCGTTGGTAGCAAATCCTATAATGGCTCTCTGCATATAAGAGAGAGATACGCATTATAGAACCGCGACGTATTCCTGCATGTGAATCATTTTACTGGCAAAAAATCTTTGTTAATCTGATACATGGTGCATTTATTTGCTTTCGTTGCTCAACAAAACTATCTTTCAGGCATAGAGATCCCTCACTTCCTGACTCAAAAGCTCTTACCGACCTCTTTCTCGAGTTTCTTGTTCAAAATATATATATTTTTTTCATAAAGAATAATACTTTGCTGACCTTTACGCTTAAAGAGAGAGAATCCACATTTTAACGAAATAAGATAAATTTATATTTTCACTTTATTTTAATCAAAAGTTGCTTGATTGTTCCCCTCGTCATTAATCGGAGAACAAAGCTGATTACTTAACTGGAAAGACATTCAAAATAAAACTACTAGGAGGTGATTTTTTTTTTTTTTTTTGTGAAAAGACGGCCACGGCTACCCAAATCAAGATGGTTCGCTGCATGTAAATTTAGTATTAATGAACCTTCCTCCCCAGGTGACAAAAATGTAAACTGAAGTAAATGAAATGTGTCAGTAAATAAAGACGATTCCAAATGTTTCCGTGGCTTGTAAAAGAATGCTAAAACTTCAGATTTCGGGTCTGTTTGTAACTCGGGACTTCTGCTCGATAATAGCCTCCAAGCTCTAAAATGCACCGCGAGAGAGAGAGAGAGAGAGAGAGAGAGAGAGAGAGAGAGAGAGAGAGAGAGAGAGAGAGAGAGAGAGAAGAGGTTAGTTACTGCAAATAAGACCTCAAATGCAATTCTTAAAGTGACATCAGAGATATGAGACACATATTCACTCAAGTCCTACATGAATCAGAAATACGGGCTACAGACATAAGTGCTATATACTTCGAAGTACGTGGCTTCCAAACCCCATGATATTGTTCTTCCAAGGCATTATATTGTAATTCACTTAAAAGCAATTTCTAAAGAACAAGAACCAAAAGGGTCATTATAAGCAATGAAAAGATATGAAACAGATCTTCATTCAAGGATGGATAAGTTCATATAAATCTGAAGTATGTGATATAGGGATAAACACAAGACATAATTAAACACATAGCTTCCAAACATCATGATATTATGCCTCTAAGGCATTACGCCGCTATTTACTTCAAAGCCTAATTTACTCAGAGCTTTGAAATATTAGATTTCCCAAGTATCAATCATTTTTCTTACGTACAAAAGTACGAAACAGAAAAGGCACTGGAACTGGAAGTAAGAAAACGAGCCTGGTTTCATTTTCCCTGGTGTGATAAACCACTCAAGTATTGATTGCTGACATCACACGAGAGTTGGTGATATTCAGAAGACCCTAAGAAACAGGACGATAAGGAAAGGATTGTAATTTGTGAGTAGTAAAATGATCTGTGTATGAAATTGTAAATGAGCAAGGCAAGGGGTGATGTGAAGGAAGTCATTGGTGAGAAGGTAAAAAGATAGAGGGAGAGGCAGAAAAGTTGATGAGAGGGTAAAAAGATAGAGGGAGAGGTAGAAAAGTTGATGAGAGGGTAAAAAGATAGAGGGAGAGGTAGAGAAGTTGATGAGAGGGTAAAAAGATAGAGGGAGAGGTAGAAAGTTGATGAGAGGGTAAAAAGACAGAGGGAGAGGTAGAAAAGTTAATGGATACGTCGCAAGCAACTGCACCAGAATAAATTAATCAGACAATTTCAAATAAGGTCACAGAAAAGAGGAGTGAACCACTACACAGAGAGTTTGGCTTATAGGAACCTATAAGGTCCCTGTCAAATAGCTTAAAAATATCAAGAGCTATGAAGTAAAATTTTCTAAAGCTCCCTTGAGACAACGAGCTGACAAGAGGTAGGTTAGGAAGATCACCTGAAGGCATGCCTTACAAAATCCATATTGATGTAGATGCAAGCCTTCTAAGATTTCAATAAAAGGGAAGCTAAATGAAATGTCAAAAACGTCATGAATAGTATAAGTAAAAGCCACCAGATGAAATATTATGTACGTAAGAGTAGGCCCCATTTCTTGGAGACAGGTTTTGAAATATTATGCTTCCACGAGAATTAGGTTCCACATCACTGATACAGGCTCATCTACAGACACACTTGAGAGAGTACATACTATTACTAATAGTCCCGTGAGAAGTGTTAAGCCAGTGTTTCTTAACTTTTTTCATCCTATGACCCCCTAGACTCTTCAGGATGTTACCGTAATACACCTATAATAAATTTTGAAATGGTGAACTTTTGAAAAGGTAAGATCAAACAAAATGATAGGAAGACCATGGTTTATTGAACATGTCTCGAGCAAAAACCTTGAAAAATTCCATATAGCCTATATGAAAATAAATTATATTCTCCCGAACTCTTTGTGACCCCCTGAGAAACCCCAAAAAGCCCCCGGGGGTTCACGACCCCCAGGTTAAGAACCGCTGTGTTAAGCAGTTACTAAAGAAAAATTATAATAGTGAAGATAAATGGAAGGTTAATTTGATTAAAGAACTGATAAACTACAAGGAGAACGCAAAGATTACCTGTTACGAAGCAGAGGAAACTATTTTCACTTTAGACTTCCTCTGCGTTGAGTAAGATTTTATCTTTGTAGTTTTTAAAAAAATATATGTAGTTCGTGTAATTATATGTAATTGCATATGAATGAAGATTTGAATTGGAATGGGAATTGGAATTCGTGAGAGCGTCAGGTTCTTTGTACAGCACTCTGAGGGGATTACCTGTAGATGTAAATTCAAAAGGAATGGATTTAGTGTTCAATCATTGCGCCATTAGACTCTAAGAGATGAAAATATCAAATGACAGAAATATTTCTAGTCATTTTTGCCCAAGGAAAATTGGAAACTAGAAGATGAAATCAGATTATTACATTTCCTGTTCGAAAAAGCGTCCAAATTACTAAGAAACCTAATTTAACACAGGTTTTTCGCCGTACTGAAATAAAACCTTTAGGTCCTAACATGTTTCTAAATAGGAAACTAGAAGATATAATTAGAATATTGCATTTCCTGTTCGAAAAAGCGTCCAAATTACTAAGAAACCTCATTTGGTATAGATTTTAAACCGTACCGAAATAAAACCTTTAGGTCCTAACAAGTTACTGAATTAGAAACTAGAATATGAAATCGGATTATTACATTTTCTGTTCGAAAAAGCGTCCAAACTACTAAGAAACCTCATTTAACATAGATTTTTCACCGTACTGAAATGAAGCCTTTAGGTCCTAACATGTTCCTAAGTATGCTTGCTGCCTCACTCTCAAACCTGAATAACGAGAGAACAATCTTGGGCGAAAAGTTTTGACTGGAAGTAGAATATTATTATAATTCTTTGGCTAATAATTGCCTTTGAAGCAAATGTTATAATACACCAGAAAGGCTGATAAAAATTGAAATTTGACGCTATTTACTGAACTACGAAAAAGTATCTTAAAAAAAGTGTAACAAAGAGAATATAAGAAGTAAGAAGTATATGTAGAGGTAACGCTCCCGACACCCCTTCCCCCCTTAAAAAAAATGGTCCAGTCAGAGAAATACGATACACTATGAGTAGTTTTATCATCTGAAGTAGAGGACAAGTCAGTGTCTTACAATGACTACTACTAGTGCTACTTGTACTGATAATAATAATAATAATAATAATAATAATAATAATAATAATAATAATAATAATAATAATAATAATGGCACTAGAAACAAAAGTAAGAACTCTATGATTATCAAAATAGTATTCAAGTCGATTATCAACACAATATTTAAACTATTAGATATAATTGACTTTCGGGATAAAATCCTAAAAAGATTTATTTACACATAAAATCAGTCTGATCTCGAGTCTGAATGTTTCATTCATTGGGATTTTCACGTCCTTTATGGAACTGGAAAAGATATTAACGAATTAAAAAAATCGTGACATATTTGACCGTGGAATGATTAATGCAATTGTGGAATCTGATTTTTTCCAAATCATATCACATTCAAGTTTACTTTGAATGAATAGTACTTTAAATGGTATTTTTGGATACCTAAATTCCCGAATGGACGCCGCATATTAAAAGACGAAAATATGGACTTAGGAATTCTGCGATATCTATCACACCTTGCGTGTTTCAAGCCGACATTCTTGTTATTTTTGCAGAAAGATGAAAAAACTTAGACTGATGAAAAAATTTAGACTGAATTTTGGGCGACAATTGTCCCTCTTTGAATGTGATATTCATTGACGTCTATGCGAATAATGTCTGTAGCCAAAAAGCCGGCCTGGAATTTTTTTTTTTTTACTTACGTTATCCCGTGTGCTTTCTAGACAGTTATCATTTATACAGGACATAAATAAATAGCATTTAACTCTAGTTGCAGAAGCTTTTCAATATTCTTTTTAGTTTTCTGTAAAAGAAAACTATTGAGATGGCTTTGTCTGTCCGTCCGCACTTTTTCTGTCCGCCCCAAGATCTTAAAAACTACTGAGGCAAGAGGGCTGCAAATTGCTATGTTGATCATCCACTCTCCAATCGTCAAACATACCACATTACAGCCCTCTAGCATCAGATTTTTATTTTATTTAAGGTTGAAGTTAGCCGTAATCGTGCGTCTAGCAACGACATAGGACATGCCATCACCGGGACGTGGTTAAAGTTTCATGGGCCGTGGCTCATACGGCATTATACCGAGACCACCTTGATTACCCGCTGTGCAGAAAACTCGACTGCACCGAAGAATCTTCGGCGCATTTTTTAATTGTTTTTATTGACATTATCCCGCGTGCTCTCTAGACAGTTATCATTTATTCAGGACAAATTATTATCAGAAGCTTTTCAATATTCTTATTTTTCTTACTGCAGGCAGGTTTATTGTCGCTTGTGACTGTATGACGTAGAAGAGTAATCTTTGGGGGACAAGTATCGTTAGATATATCGAGGAGAAGAACGAAAGAAAAAAAATGAAGATTAGAATTCAGTTCCATCTCTCTGAAAGTCATGAATATTCGAATGGCTTCATTCTAACGTCAAAGACTTGGCTATGCAGTGAACTGTGAACTTTGTGACCCATGAGACGACAAGTATTACCCAGGAAAAGAATTTTAGTTCTATACTATGGAAGGTTTAGGAAGGAGAGAGAAAAGTTTTGGACACCGAAAATATTGACAGTTCAAGGAAAATGCTTCTGCCAGTAAAGTATTCACGAGAAAGACAGGGAACAAAAACTTCATTGGAAAAGATTTCTAAAAGAGATAAAAGAATCAAAATGGAGTACAGTGATTGCCTAGTATTTTGAATTTAAAGAGCGCATGTTCTTATGATTCTATACACACACACACACACACACACACACACACACATATATATATATATATATATATATATATATATATATATATATATATATATATATATATATATATATATATATATATATATATGTGTGTGTGTGTGTCTACGTATGCAAGTTCTCACAATTGTTGAGCCCCACCGTCGAAGTGGAAAATGCAGTTGATAAAAAAAATATGCCTCTCTTTTATCATGTATCTATAATAAATCTTCAAAATATTCATTCCATTAACCCAGAACTACATTTACTTTAAACATCATCAATTAATTTACATCTTTCCATTTTTCCATTTACATATTTCTCTCCATTTACTTCCTGAGAAAAAAAAAATTTACCCACTCTAATGCTCCTCACCTCCTCTCCTCTATCATTATTACTAGCCTTTTTTTCTTCCCTCTAATTTTCCTCTGTATCCGCTATTAATTATTTTTAATGCCTGTTCTTAAACTCTAGTGTTCCTCACCTTCTCTCCCCTATTATTATTACTTATTATTACTTTTTTTCTTCCCTCTAATTTTCTTCTGTATCCGCTATTAATCATTCTGAATGCCTGTTCCTAAACTCTAGTGTCAGCAACTGAAACCTAATCATTCTCTTTTTTTTCTTGTACTAAACCTCATATTAGTTTCAGCAGCCTGCTACCCACCGTTCTCTATTCTAAACCTCATATTAGTTTCAGCATCCTGCTACCCACCGTTCTCTATTCTAAACCTCATATTAGTTTCAGCATCCTGCTACCCACCGTTCTCTATTCTAAACCTCATATTAGTTTCAGCATCCTGCTACCCACCGTTCTCTATTCTAAACCTCATATTAGTTTCAGCATCCTGCTACCCACCGTTCTCTATTCTAAACCTCATATTAGTTTCAGCATCCTGCTACCCACTGTTCTCTATTCTTTTCCTTCCCACCTATACCAAAACATGCTTCTTGCTTACCCTGTGAACCCATCGCGAAACCTTATAAACTCCCCATCTATTATGTGTCCGGAACTCTATGACAGTTTTCATTCCATTTTCTCTCCTTTCTTCACTGTTATCAAGCTCACTTGGCCTAATTCCATTTACAGACGCATTTTCAACTCCTTTCCACTTAACATAAATTTCTATCTATCTTAATTTTCCTTTCAAGTTAAGTATACCTTAGTTTAACCAGACCACTGAGCTGATTAACAGCTCTCCTAGGGCTGGCCCGAAGGATTAGATGTACAGTATTTTACGTGGCTAAGAACCAGTTGGTTACCTAGCAACGGGACCTACAGCTTATTGTGGAATCCGAACCACGTCCAAATAACTCAGGTATAACTCCTGGCACTCTTCTCACCATCACATCCATCAACTTGTTCTTCCTTCTGCTCTGTGCTAACATATAATCAATAAAATCTTTTTCCTCGCAGCTTTTTCTTTCCCATATTTTTATGAATGGTTGTCTTCTTGAAGCCAGTTATCTTCAGTAATCAGACATTTTTCCAAAAACATTTCCTCTGGACTTTATCCATCCTCTTTTCAGCTGTCCCATACGTATCGAAACTGTCATCTCACCTTGTCAACTTTGTGTTTTAATCATCCAGCTAAACACATATTCAGACTCTCCTAAAAACATTCTCTTTAACTTTCATTTTAGTTTTCTGTAAGAGAAAACTATTGAGATGGCCATTTGTCTGTCCGTCCGCACTTTTTCTTTCCGCCCTCAGATCTTAAAAACTATTGAGGCTAGAGGGCTGCAAACTGGTATGTTGATCACCCACTCTCCAATCATCAAACATATCAAATTGCAGCCCTCTAGCCTCAGTAGTTCTTATTCTATTAAAGGTTAAAGAGTTAGCCATGATAGTTCGTCAGGCACCGCTATAGTTACCAAAAACACAGGCCACCACCGGGCAGTGGCTGAAAGTTTCATGGGCCGCAGCCGAGAGTTTCACTTTCGTATTTTCTTCTTCATTAAAGCGAATCCAAGATATTTGCAAGCCCAAAGCTAAATTTCCTAGTCTCTTTTTTTCACTGACATTGTTATTGATTATACAAATCAGCAACATAAAGAGAAGAAGAAGAGAGCGACATTAACCTGGCTACTGGAGTATCATGTTATCTTATGTATCTGGATTGTGGGCATTGTATTTGCATATTCCACGTATATGGCCCTGAGCTGAAATATAGGATATTATTATTATTATTATTATTATTATTATTATTATTATTATTATTATTATTATTATTATTCGTGTAATTGTTCCAACGAATTCGACTTTAATGGGTGTTGATATGGAAACCATCTGTTCCAGAGGCACAGTTAGGAAAGACAAGTAACCTACAATTCCTAGGAAGGATCTCTCTCCTGTTACTAGCATCGTAATAAGATGTAACAGACTTTATATTCTAGTCTCTTGGGAACACCGAACCATTTCCAGTTAATTTCCATAGCAACTTACTTGAACTAAGCTAGCTTTCCAATAGCTATCCTTCTGAGAGACTCGGGTTGTGCTTGGCGTGTACTTCCCGAGTTTATGTCCTAGTAGACCTTACCCATGAGACTTCAAAAAAAATTCCTTCATTTTTTTTTTTATAATTGAAGTGTAGGTTCAGTTACTTTTGAGGTTTAGCTTAGAGTAAGGGAATTCAGTCAAACAAGAATTGCCACAGTACTCTCCTAGATAAGACAGTAGCATTTTTTGACATTATTGCAGTTTTGTTTCAAAATGAGGACATGAGGAAATATCGACATCTCGTGAATTACGAACGAATATGACTATACGAAAAAGTCCGCTTTCAAACAGCAAAAGCTGGCTGGAAAATTTATAGATTTAAATTTTTGGATGAATGGGTAAAAAAAAAAAAAAGCGACTATCAAATAAACACTAACCAAATTTTGGCACGTCAAAGTACTAATACATTCATCTGGCAACTATGGTCCTCCATTATTAAAAATTCGTTAAAGATAACTAATTATCAATAATGTCTAGCAATTGCGAAGTCAGGAAATGAGCAATGAGAAAAATGAAAGCCGAATACATTTTGCATAATTTGGAAATCGTGATCTATATACTGCAACTTTCTAAAATGTTTTTAAAAGCGGTTTTTTTATGAGAAGGCAAAATTTAGCTCCAACTTTCAATGCGATTTATAGGTAACTAGCTTAGAGATTAAAACCATTAAGATTTATGCATTAATGTATAACGATTAAACTAATTATTACAAATCATATTATAACAGTTGTAACATGAACTGGAAAATTTTCTTACGTTTTACTGCAAGAAACCGAAGTCTACGTTTCTGGTTGTTAATTCATAAAATAATTTTTCCTGTAAGAATTATATGAAGCCGTTTCCTTTTGGTCACAAACACGTATTATGATTTTGATATCACTCCGCTCACACCAGGCCAGAGGATCAACTGAAATACATAATCGAAATTTCTGCTGAGATCATTATGTATTCACAGTGCGGAGAAACCACTTCTGTTAGAAAGGAATCAACTCCCGATCCACGATTAGGGTATCTAGACCTCATGCATGTTAAGCGAGTAGACAAAGGCCGCCCCATTTTAGAGGCGATATTATTCGTGATTCTCTTCTGTTTCAATGGACGGAAATCGTACGTTTTGCTGTACTTCAGGTGCTGAAGAAATCCTTGATTTCCTTGTGATCAGAATACCGCAAAATATGTTAATGAGGAAAGCATATGCTGATACAATTCTCATCCGGTTGGTGGCGTGAAATAAGCGCAGAGGTAAACAAAAAAGATTAAAAGATTTGGTTATAGTGAAACTAATTACTTAGATATCAAGAAACTCTCTGAGTGAGGGGGAAAAGATTTTAACATTTTGTTTTATCTATATACCAGTTTTCGAATTTATACGTGCAACAATAGAATTTTTAGAAAAGCTATCGAGTCTTTTAATTAACTGGTGCTGTGTTGGTCTGTTTACAGTACTTTCTATATTAAGTTATAAATTTTGTTATGTATGGCACTCATTTCACCCTGAAATTGAGAAAAATCGCTAAGTAAACCAATAATTATTTTTATCACATTTACTGTCTTACAAGTAAAAAACTTGGACTCTTTAAATAAAAGCGAACTCAACCGGAGTTCTCCCATAACTTTTGGAAGAAAACTTTAGAGTTAATTAAAAGGCAATCAGCGTGTACTACCTGATGCTAGTAAAAGGAATGCCTGTCAGTTCTACAAGATATAATATGTACAACAGTGTATGTATTCTCATGTCACACACATATACCCATTCAATGATCCAACAGGCACCTCAGATGCCGTTTTGCAGGTGTTCGTATAGACTCGCTAAGTAAATCCTCAATAAGTACAAAGAAAAAACAAGTAAAAAATGCGACGAAGTATCTTCGGCGCAATCGAGTTTTCTGTGCAGCATATAATGCTGTATGATCGGCGGCCCATGAAACTTTCAGCCACGTCCCGGTGGTGACCTGTCCTATAGCGTTCCCCAGACTCACGATCATGGCTAACTTTAGTCTTAAATATAATAAAAACTACTGAGACTAGAGGCCTGCAATTTGGTATGTTTGATGATTGGAGGATGGATGTTCAACATACCAGTTGCAGCCCTCTAGCCTCAGTAGTTTTTAAGATCTGAGGGCGGACTGAAAAAATGCGGACGGAAAAAGTGCGGACTGATAGACAAAGCCATCTCAATAGTTTTCTTTTACAGGAAACTAAAAACAAAATCGTTAATAAGGCCGAACTCACGATTAAATCTTTTATTTGTGTACAAAGTTGTCTATAGGACTTTGCGTAATATTTACTAACATTCTTGCACAAAAATTGCACTGTTAGTTTATGATGAAATATTTACATGCTCCATATAGCATTGCAGAATATACCAGTCAACATGACTAAATTCGTGAATTTTTCAAACTTCCATTTTGCTTTATTGTGGCAGGAGTAGGTAAAATACATCTTTTGCAGATTACCAAAACTCAAAAAGCATACATGAATATGAGTTTTAGATAAATTTTACTGATCAACATTTGCATTTGGTCTTTTCTATATGAATATGAGTTTTAGATATTAATAAGCCCCTTTAGATGATATACAAATCAGCATCTGTACTCGGTCCTCCCTACGCTGCGTAATTTCGAGACCAGCCGAAGAAAGCAGTTCGTTCATCTTGACGATTCCTTTTCTCCGATTCAAGTCTCTGTTTACGAGAAATTAAAAGGAATGAGATGGAGATTGAGTGCTAACTTTAAAAGTCATAACGAATATGGATTGTCCTAAAAATGATACGAGAGCATTGATATCATCCTCATCTCTCGGAATATTCCAAAACTTTTTCCTAGAAGTACCTCGGTCACTGATTAAACCTGGAGAAATGCACCGTAACACAGGCAGGTACGTCACAGGGATCGGAAAATCTTCCGTTCTCTACAGTTGTGATTGCAGATGAACAGGGTGAAGTTTGTCCTAGTTAATTGGTATGCACCATTTTTTAATTACATCACTTTTTAATTGCAGGCTAATAGGTTTTCCAGCTGCCCTGTTAATTTAGATTACCATTTGCACTGAGAGATGTCAGTCATTAGTTTCGAAAGAAAATAGCCGCAAGAATTTTTTTATTCGTTATTTGTTTTGGCAGTTCGACGATTCTTCTTTATCATATACATCTGCTGTCAGCTTCCTGATGCAAGCAATCGTTGTAACATTGCTAAAAACGTAACCTAACCCCAAAGTGGTATATCTGCCCTCATCTGAGCAGAGATTTGAAGTATAGGCACGCTCACGATTAAGAGTGAAATGCAGAATGAAGAAACCCCCATTCTGAAGAATATGTCCAAAATCCGAAAAATATAATCGCCTTTTTGTTCTTGTACACAGTGACAGAGAAATCTGATACTCTTCCATTCTGTCTATGGAATAATTGACATCAGCTAGGCGTTAGATGCCACCACCAACATGTGGCCTCAAATCATGACACTTAATTGTAAATTAAGTCTCCACTTATGAGAAATGAAGTTGCCCTCATCCTCAGTCGGGGCATGGACCGGATCAGGGAATGACGTAGTCGGTGGGGTATGAGGCTGAACTCTAGCAAAACGAAAACACTGTTGATTAGCAGATCTCGTACATGTTTCCAATCCCATCGTCCCCTTCAGGTGGATAGGTCTTTGTTGAATGAGTCTGAAGCTTTAACTATTCTAGGTGTACATTTTGACTCACATCTTACTTTTGAGAAACACCTAATGAAAGTTTCAGCAAATGCCGCACGAAAGTTAGGCATTGTTCGTAAGGCCTCATGTATTTATAACAGTGATAAAATCAGTGCAACCTGTTTTAGATCGTTTGTGCTTCCTTTACTAGAATACTGTTCTCCGGTGTGGCTGTCTGCTTCTGCCAGAGATGTATCTCTTTTAGATAGAGTTGCTCGTGGTGGTAGGTTTCCGTTTCCTAATAGTAGCAGTCATGACTTAGACCATCCACGGATGGTCTCTTGTTTGCCACTTTTTCATAAGTTGTATTTCTACAGAGATCTTTCACATTGGCAATTGATCCCTGATCCCCATTATCTGCCGAGAGCAACCAGATTCGCCGAACAGCAGCACCAGTATGCAATGTACATCGCTGTCGAACTTCTCAGTTCCAGAGGGCCTTTATTCCTCACACTACTGGACTGTGGAACAGCCTCCCAGACAGAGGATGTCGTGCAATTGGAACTTCAGAAGTTCAAGCGAAGACGCAGTGCATTACTACCCTAATACTAGTCTCCTTGCATTTTAATAAATTTTAATCTATTTATTAATTTATTTTTTCTTTCTTAATAAGTGGGATCTCGTCTTTCTATGTTTCCCTTTACCCTCTCTTACTTCTTCCTAATGAGCACCATATTCTTTGGAAGCTTAAATTTCAAGTCAATGGCCCCTGTGGGCTTATTCCATTGAATAGGTTTCATCTTCTGAATAATAATAATAATAATAATAATAATAATAATAATAATAATAATAATAATAGTAATAATAATTCTATTTAACCGTCTATGTGATCTTATAAAAAACTAAATATATAAAGTTAAACATTCATGTTGGCAAAATGAAAATATAACCAAAAGTTATCAGTGAAGGGGTCTTTGAATCGTCTTCTTTATATGAACTAAGGCTTCGATTTCAACTTCGGAATGTGACTGGGAAGCTAGTGATACTTTAGATAGCATAAATGCCATCGGGGCCGGAAATTGGAAAAAAAACTTACGAGAAAAAGTCAAGGGTTTTACGCACTGTGAAATCGAACATTGAACAAAGGCGAGAGAGAGAGAGAGAGAGAGAGAGAGAGAGAGAGAGAGAGAGAGAGAGAGAGAGAGAGAGAGAGAGAGAGAGAGAAAACTAATGCATTTCTTTTTTAGCTTACTCAATCTGATTTCGTTTTTCCTTCCTTTTGTCTTTTCTAGTTTCTACTAGAACCTTTATACGACGAAAAAAAAAATCTACTGATTTCATTTTCCACTTAATATTTGCAATGAGGGTTCAATCATTAGCGGATCCACAAAAATTTCATAGGGCGAGCCAGCAATTTTCATATTATATATATATATATATATATATATATATATATATATATATATATATATATATATATATATATATATAGTTTCTGAAATAGATTTTGTATTTTTCCCCATGTTTATGTTTCTCATTTATGTTATTATTATCTAAATATTCAATGTTATTATTTTGTCATTATTTTTCATGTGGGAGCCACATGCCCAGATACCCGCCCCCCTCCCCCCACGGATCCGCTATTGGGTTCAATCGGTTTGTTTCATGCAGCCATCTAAATTATACATAATCAAACTCATTCCACATGATAACTGCGCACGTCATAAGGAGTGCAATTCATTACGTGCGCTCACATGATAGACCTCGTCTTCTATTTCACAATCATCCAAATTCAGTAATTACAAACATTCATTAATGAAATCTCTCTGCTTAATTATCAGGCATACACTACTGATATTATAATTCGAAGTGCCTCTGACCGAATAATTAATCTGCATACCCACGGTGAGTGAAAGTTACGAATTTGGATCGTATTTTAATTTTTTTGAATTTTCGTTCGCCTTAGTTTTGATATATACTGATATTCGTTTATTCTCTCTCTCTCCCCCCATTGGGGATCATTCCGACCAAGGCCAAGAGAGACAAGGTCTACCCAATGGAGGGGTCGCCTCCCACCTGGAGTAACTACGTAGGCGATGACGTATCTTAGAGGTATCTACTCATTACGGCAATTCACCTGCTGACGCAATAAGGAGGTAGACGAAGCTCCTCCTACATGGGGGATTTGGGGAGAAGTGAGCGGACCTTGTCTCTCTTGGTCTTGATTCCGACCACTCTACTCAGTCACCGCCATTTTGATTTCTACAAGCACCTTTCTTGTTCACTTAGCAAAAATATGTTTTATTCTTATTCACCTTTCTTGCGAATATATATATATATATATATATATATATACGTATATGTATGTATGTATATATATATATATATATATATATATATATATATATATATATATATAATGACAGATATTATCCAATTGCCGCATTTCCCTCGTCACGTTCGTGTACGACATACTTTTGGGTACTGATGCTATCAAGTCTAATCTGGATAAAATTGGAGATAGTTTCAATATCCAAAATATAAAAAAAAGAAATATTGATCGGTTAATGACAAACTACATATATATATATATAAGTTGGCGAATCTTTAAGATAACGAATACATACAGGCAGCCCTTTGACCTCTGTTCTTTCCTATATTTTGAAAAGTCCAGCCAATCTTCCCTATATTTTGAAACGTCCAGGCAACTTCTCTCAAAGACTGAATGAGAGGTCCTACTAGCGAGAAATATATTAGAAAAATGCATCCTGAATGTTGACATCTGCACCTGTCCTTCATCATATTAAATTTCGTTTTATGGAAAAGGTGATCGGTTAACCGGTTGAACTGTCAAGCAATTTATTTTTATGCTGAAGTTACTGTAAACAATAGACTGTAAATCGTAATATGTCACTATCACTGATACGCTTATTATAGTAATCAGCTATGTTGTAGAGGAACTTTTTTCTTAGAACTAGAAGCATCTGTGAAGAAATATTAAACTGCTTGTTTTATAAATAAGATAAAAGAAAGTTCATATTCCTTAGCAAGTCATAAAAGAAATAACAAATGAAACCTTGAGGAGGCATCATTTCCTGGAACTGCCCCAAGCAGATTTATAATCTTACTATTTAAGAAAATAATAAGGGTTGTCGTTGTGTGTGCAATCTCCTTCATCTAGACTCGAGCATAATAGTTACAAAGCTTTCAACTTAAATGAACATCGCTAAAACAGCATTGTTTTAAAATGAACAACGCTAAAACAGCATTGTTTTAAAATGAATAACACTTAAACAGCATTGTTTTAAAGTGAACAGCGCTTAAACACCATTGTTTTAAAGTGAACAACGCTGAAACAGCATTGTTTTAAAGTGAACAACGCTAAAACAGCATTGTTTTAAATTGAACAACGCTAAAACAGCCTTGTTTTAAAGTGAACAACGCTTAAACAGCATTGTTTTAAAGTGAACAACGCTAAAACAGCATTGTTTTAAAATGAACAACGCTGGAACAGCATTGTTTTAAAATGAACAAAGCTGAAACAGCATTGTTTTAAAATGAACAACGCTGAAACAGCATTGTTTTAAAATGAACAACGCTAAAACAGCACTGTCATTAAGGGGAAAAAACCTCCAGTATGACAAATAAGCAAAAGATATAACTCACTTTCATGGTATTCATAGTGGCAAGCTGATCAATATACACAAGAATGAAATTCATATTACACTTTGATTTTACAAATTAACAAGTAAAACATGCGAGGAAGTTTCTTCGGCACAATCGAGTTTTCTGTACAGCCGCTTCAGCGTATAATCAAGGCCACCGAAAATAGATCTGTCTTTTGGTGGTCACGGTATAATGCTGTATGAGTCGCGGCCCATGAAACTTTAGCCACGGAACGGTGGTGGCCTGTCCTATATCGTTGCCAGACGCACGATTATTGCTAACATTAACCTTAAATGGAATAAAAAACTACTGAGGCTAGACGGCTGCAATTTTGTATGTTTGATGATTGGAGGGTGGATGATCAACATACCAATTTGCAGCCCTCTAGCCTTAATAGTTTTTAAGATCTGAGGGCGGACAGAAAAAAGTGCGACCGGACAGACAAAGCCGTCACAATAGTTTTCTTTTCAGAAAACTAATAAGCAAAGACAAGATTATAAAATAGCACTTCCTTTTCATCCAGTTTTGACAAAAATATAACCACTGTTCTAGAAGAACAAAATTCAATTACTACATCAAAAATATCGAATTATAAAGTATATATACATGGCTGACACTACAGGCATTACAAATATAGTAAAACTGGCAGCCTAACACAGAAATGAGATATACAGCGTGACAAATGTTATGGACGAGGAGCCATTGGAAAGTCCATCTATGTTCGCTGCTATATCTATGAAAACGATATTTTATGGAAAGCGTCCCATTCTGCTACGTTTGATACTTCCAAACAAATGTCAGTTAAAACAGAACGGTTATTATTCCAACAATGCACTGCATACGAATGTCTTTGGTTATTTTCAGTTTTTATTTTTTATGTGGGGTCGTCAAAAATAATAATAATAATAATAATAAAATTAATAATAATAATAATAATAATAATAATAATAATAATAATAATAATAATAATAATAATAATAATAATAATAATAATAATAATAATAATAATAGTAATTATTATTATTATTATCATTGGTTTACATATCAGCGTATGTTGCTAACCTCAATTTACTTATCAATACTTTATTTTTTCTGAGAATTTCTCACTTTTGTTATTCATTTAAATTCTTCAAAGTTTTCCAACGATATATATATATATATATATATATATATATATATATATATATATATATATATATATATATATATATATGTATGTATATGTATATATATATACAGTACAGTATATACACACGCACAAACAGTAAGTGTGAGAGTAGTATCAGGCTAATAGGTATAATATCACTTTTCCTACATTCCTGTATAGTATAATCAGAAACACTGTTTGCAGCTTCGATCACCCAACTTTCAATTTCTAGCAAAAACCTGTTTCAAAACGCATTTCCACAATATTCCTTCTGTAGATATATATATATATATATATATATATATATATATATATATATATATATATATATATATATATATACTTACATAAACCTAACAGAACCTGAGAGTCCCAAAACGTTTATATAACACTGTTATATTTTCTTTTCATATTTATCATAGAGTCAAAGTAGCCTTGAAGATGGATAGAGTATGCTCAGAGTGGAAATTAACACAAAATAAGTTTACATCAGCTGTTAATCAGTGCATTAGTCCATTTTTTCCCTCTAGCTGCCGGTCACATGTGAAGATAATATGTCTGCAGCGGAAATGGTAGACGAAATTCCGTTTTTCATTACTTAGTTTATTCAGGTCTATAGATTTAAAGACATTTGATGGAGAGAGAGAGAGAGAGAGAGAGAGAGAGAGAGAGAGAGAGAGAGAGAGAGAGAGAGAGAGAGAGAGAGAGAAATGATGATAGCACCATGTTAGGATAAATCATAACAACACGTGCGTGGTTATTACATATACAGTGTATATATATATATATATATATATATATATGTGTGTGTGTGTGTGTGTGTGTGTGTGTGTGTGTGTCTGTGCGTGTGTGTGTGCTTGTGTGTTTATTTATATTAGACCGACGAAAGTGAAACACCGAGGTTCAAGATGTTTCTTCTTTACTCTAAGGTCTTAGGATATTGGCTTCATTTCCTGCACTCCGTCATATTACTTCCCTCGTGGCCTACACTCTTGTTTATACTTTTCATCACGTAATTCACGTGATTAAAGTAACACACACACACACATATATGTATATATATATATATATATATATATATATATATATATATATATATATATCTATATATATATATATATATATACATATACATATATATATATATATATATATATATATATATATATATATATATATATATATATATATATATATATATATATATACACATACATATATATATATATATATATATATATATATATATATATATATATATATATATATATATATACTGTACATATATCTGTACGTGTATGTGTGTGTGTGTGTGTAGCTGAGGCAGAATGATGAAGCTGGACTTCGAGTATATGTTAGAAAAATGAAAAGAGTCAGGCTTATCATGAGCTGAATAGGCCATGATTCACTTTTTCTACCTGATGAATTTCCCGATCAATATTGAATATTCAAAGGCACCCCGGGGGACTGGATTTGCATATAAATGCTTGGTTTTGCTGGAGGCCATATTTGACATTCTTGTCATTGTTCACTTATGAAAGGAATTTTGAAGACAGCTAAAATGTTTCGGTATATTTAAAGTTGCTCTATGTGTTGAAAAAATAAAGACTTTGCTGAGAATATGCTAAATAAATTGAAACCTATAAGTATGTACAGACAAACAATTATCCTATTCTTTCAGCTTTATCAAACGTTTATTTTTTAAGCGATCGAAAACTTAAAAGTTCATTAGAGTTTTTAGCATCTTTCCCTTTTCGAATAATGTATACAGAACGACTCACCCGTTGCATTAACAAAATGACATGAACTTATTTATGACGACAGGAAGTCTTACCGAATATATTTTCCCTAGCTTCGAAATAAACATGCAAGTATAATTCAGATACGTGTATCCACGTCACCTTTTATTGCCATGAAAAAAAACTAGCCCACACTGGCAGCCTTGACCTGAATCCTTGTTTGTGCAATGTGCGTTTTTGTCGAATTTTCTCTAACTCTCGTCCTGAATTCAGAGGTATTCTTTCCACTGATTTCAAATAGGCCAGAGCAAACATTTTAGAATAAGAGGAATTTATGTCTGGTGATAGAAATTCATTTCTCGCTATAATGTAGTTCGGATTCCACAATAAGCTGTAGGTCCCGTTGCTAGGTAACCAATCGGTTCTTAGCCACGTAAAATAAATCTAATCCTTCGGGCCAGCCCTAGGAGAGATGTTAATCAGCTCAGTGGCCTGGTTAAACTAAGGTATACTTAACTCGTTTTTTAAAATCATTAGGTAATGTGTTCCCCCATACTTTCCAGTGTCAACTAAGGGAATCCATAAACAGTTTTCTTTTTCTGGTAAACACTAACCGCAACGATATAATTCGCTCAGTCCCTCGAAGCTAACAATTTTTCCTTCGTTTTATTCAAACCCATTGTCAACGACCCTGTACGAGACGAATCTTATCTCTTTATAACTCTCAACGACGTCTATGATACTATTCAATTTCGCATCTACATAACACGGCCACGTCCAGCAACTTACAAATTTATCGAGTTTCCCGAATAAAATTATAGTTAATCCCATTGTGATTATTATTATTATTTTTGTTGTTTCGTATTCATTTTTTTTAATACTAATTATTTTCCCCGCCGCTTTGTGTTCGATAGGTGGACTGACTTGTAGACTGGTGAACTGGTTTGCTAACTAACAGGTTCTCAGCTGATTAGCTGAACTAAGGCACTTAGGAAAATCATGGTTTATTGTTTTGCATAAAATTGGTTCGACGAAAAAAGATCAGGTTAGATGACATATAAATGGAAACCCACATAAACTTTATATGGCAAAGAGACTGACTGATAATAGTGGGAAATGTCATTTCAACTTCATGAGGTGATGTTAAAAGCGCCAGGAATTGTCACGTAAGAAGGAAATCATTTTACAAGCGTTTATTTCTTCGTAATAATCCTTTAAATGTTTCCACTTTGCCATTTCTTAGAAAAAAGTCATTTCAATACACCACACACACGTTAAGTTTATCTATCTTTTTAACGATATATTATCTATATACTGTATATATATATATATATATATATATATATATATATATATATAATATCATATATCATATAAATATATAAATGTTATATATATATATATATATATATATATATATATATATATATATATATGTGTGTGTGTGTGTGTGTGTGTGTGTGTATGTGTGTGTGTGTGCTTGTGTGTGTGTGTGTGTATGCAACATTTCTAACTTAAATGAGATGTGGCTTGTAACCAAAGAATCCTCTGAGACTCCCTCTGTTGGGTGAATATTCTGCTGCCTCCTTCTCCACTAAAACACATTTGGACATCCTTGTTGTTATGACGGGATCACCATCATTATTTCCTCTTCCTTCTTTTCAGCAAAAGAAAACTCTATTTCTTTTATGATAAACACAACCTACTAATGATATTGTGTACTATAAAGATGTATATGGTAAATGAGAAAACAAAATTGCCAAAATTAGCCTGCTAAATTAGTTCACTATTTTTCCTCTACAGTTAAAACATTAATAAAGGACTATTCTATTCTGTGTGAAATCGTCTTGTTTTAATACTATTCAACAAAGTTCATATCATCCAGTTCCTTCTTATTCTATATCTTACTTTGAATGTCAACGAATATTGCTAAACGTTTCATTGAGACCTGTCGTTTTTCGATGGCTGTCTTGCAGCCGTCATCAACCACTCCTCCCAAAACACCAAGAAAATAACAGACAGGCTTCGGCAACAAGTCGATATTAATACAAAAGAGAAATGGAGAATGCACGAAACGTTACGCGTTGATTAAAAAACAAAGAAAAGTACAAAAAGTGTCTGCACAATGGTCCTCCGGCACGTTGGTAAGTGAAACATTTGTAACTTTTATGGCATACAAGGCGGTACAGGACAAAGGCAGAATTTTCTCCCACCATTTTTCAGTAAAAAAAAGAAAAAAGGAAAAAACTCACTGTGACCATTTGTAGGTTTTTATTCCCCCCCTTTTTTTGCCATATAAGATAGAAGCTGGAGAGGGTACAAAGGTCTGGGAGATTTCTACATTAGTGGTAATTTGGGCAAAAGAGTAAAATCAAGTATTCGAGGCAAGTAAGAGACATCAGATGGAGGAAAAAGAGATTAGGAAAAGAGAAAGAATTCTGTAATATAATTATATATATATATATATATATATATATATATATATATATATATATATAGAGAGAGAGAGAGAGAGAGAGAGAGAGAGAGAGAGAGAGAGAGAGAGAGAGAGAGAGAGAGACATATAGCATAGTATTAACCCTTGTTTCTCAACTTAAAGAAAGCTGCTAAGCTAACTGCACTGCTGCTTCTCAGACAGTTATTAAAGTTAACAGACAGAACTGTAGGACAAAGTATCTTGTAGAAGTAATCGGTTTCTAGGTTTTATTAAGAACAACAGAACATATGAATTTGAAATTAAAACCTGAGAGTACATAGTAATGGGCAAATCACGTCCGAGGACCATCTTCTTCTTCTTCTTCTTCTTCTTCTTCTTCTTCTTCCCATTTTTATATGGGGTAAGCACGATGCCTTCTTTTGAAGGACTTTGATTTGGCGTTGGGGTCCATCAGCAGTGAATAAATCACTCTATACCACTGACTGCGTGCATACAAAATCCTCGGTGGTGCATCGCCGGCCTGCATTTTCCTGAAATGTAACCGAGAACCGGGACCTTTCCCCGGAAAAAAGAGGGACGCCATATCTTACAAACTAACCATAGAATTTTCTTGAAAATAGTCCCATCTGTTTCCCGCAACCCAGTTATCTCCAATACATGCAATTTGACTTACTCTAATCCAACTTAACCTAACCTAACCTAACTTAGGGGCATTGCAAAAAAACTCAGGAATTTGCCGCCGGGTTTCACTCGTAAGACAATCGTTAAATACACATCAATCCACACTAAACGTCAGTAACCTGTCTGCAATCTCTCCATGCACCTACATGCATTCATATATATTTCTGTATAAACAAATAAGCAAAGGTTAAAACATTTTCTATTCTCATTCGTTTGTGGATGAGAATGGGAGATGAGGAAACCAAAAGTAATAATATAATCAAATAGCCACTGCATTAAGCCTCATAACACACAAAGAAGGTTTTTTTTTTTACAAGATACAAAAACAAGGAGGGGAAAAAAGTGTTCCGAAGTGTTCTCTCATTTCGCTTACTCGTTCACTTATAACACAAAGTCTGTGGCTTAGCTGAAGTCTTAGTAAATGGTCATTGGGGTGCATAACACCTCACGTGCCGATTAAGATGATGAAGCGTCCCCTTCAAGTTTTCCCCTATTGAATCCATTCTAGAACATATTCATTTGCTTGCAACAGTTGAGTTCATTCTAGAAGATATTCATTTGCTTGCAACAATCAACTATCTCTATTATGCAATTAAGATTTCGGTCTACCAAAATATTTTGATAACGAACACATCTGCGGGAACCGAGATGTTACCTTCTGCGCACATAAAAAAGAAATATAATCCAATTTTATTGCAGGACATCAGAGAGAGAGAGAGAGAGAGAGAGAGAGAGCGTAGAAATTATGTGGGTTGTAAATCTTGCCCATAATATATGGTAGTCTTTAAACTAGAATTGCCTCTTATTTGTCTGATCCTGAATGGTGTCCCGCCCTTTTGGTCATTCACCTTTATTTTTCATATAAATTTACGCACCCTATCCAAATTCTTGTTATCGATTGTCACATTCCTAATCATCCACACTACATCTTGAATTACACAGAAATCACCTTCGAGAAAAGGTTTTTATCTTTCAACTTCATTTTCCATTTCATCACATTGCCAGAGCTACGCAACCTCCTCCGTTACCGGTTTCCTCCCAAATAGCCATGCAATCATTTCCTCCTCTGGCTAATCTTCCCTCGTTTTAATTAGGCGTCTGGTTGCTAGCGAATGTGGATCGTTTCCAAGTCCTAAAGACATACTGTAGCTGGGGAACGATTCGGATCCCATAGAACAAAGGGAAAGGCTCTTAAAAGGCTCTTATTGCAAAATAAATTCTTATGCGCCGACGTCCGCAACGCCAGGCTATGTTCCTTTCAGTAGTCGTCAAAGATCAAGTGGGGTCGTTTCTAAGTTACTTCATTTGGAATTTCCCCATCAAACAGTTTATTACTGCTTATCAGCGTCATCTAATTGCCATCCCCATCGCAGATAGAGGCTCCCTGATACAATGTAATCATCAAAGATCATTGTTGGGGCTAAAAGGTTATGTCAGGACGTCGGTAATAAAGGCTTTTTATGGTAATGATGGCGTTACTGTTCTTTCTCGCTAGATGCTATCTGAAAAAAGAATGAAAATTAAAAAGAAAAAATACTCGGAGGGTGGCAGAGGGGTGCAATTTTCTGTATAATGGAACAGACTCCGTTATCCGAAGGGGTAAAAGAATGGAAGCGTATAGCTTCGTTTTTCTCAGAAATTGTTCCCTGTTTTTTTCTTTTTTATGTGACTTTATTGTGAGGAAGATCAGAATGAATTTTTATCTCGGCATCAGGAAACTGCGGACTGGTAATGCTTAAGAGCCCTTAAAAATATACCGGAATTGAACGGGTAATTTAACATTTCGATGATGGTTAGAGTAAATGAGCCGATGTTAGTGAAAGAATAATCATGGAAAGTTGAAAAATTTGAAAGTGGATATTAGCCTGTTCATGGAAGATGAAAGATGGACTGTGGCGGTGTAATATATGCATATAGGAGTATATGAAATGGGTTATAAAAGAGAGAATAAAAACAAAATATGCGGGGCAAGAGGAGATGGTCAAACAAAACAAAAAAAAAGGTGGGGGCCGACCTACATGGCTAAGATAATTCATCTACGGTAGATTATCCTTGTTCGGTAAGTGGGCTTCAAAATGCGAGCAATGTACAGAAACAGCCTAGAGTAGTAAAAGCGTTAACAATGTTGAACATGTAGATAAAAGTCTTTTGAATGGTTTGGCCATGTCTAGCGAATGGAAGACGCTAGGTTGTTTAGACCTGCGTCTAATTCGGAAGTGGCTGTAAGAAAAGTAACTTTGCACAGCCGACTCTGTAAACATGGAACCAGAACTAATCGAGGAACAAGGGAGATTTCACGTGTTTCACACCTGTCGTCGAGTGTAGATACTTTTCTGGGGGTTCAGGAATTGCTTGTGAGGCAGCAGTGGAAGACAGGGCATCCGGTGGGACGCATCCATACAGACATAAGCCATATTCGATTAATGAGGAACAGTACACTAGTGAGGTCGATACTGGATATCAGTGGCAGCCACAGTTCTAGAATTTCAACATGATTCTTATGTCGACTATAAAACGTGAAATGGTTTGTAAAACGAACAACTTACCGATGATTAAAAATAGAATGCAGGAGTTAAAATATAATATGGACATGAGATGAGGCTACATATTGAACCCCTTTCCTCCTTCACGCCTCTGGAAATTCCAAGTTGTTTCATCATTTTTAGTGCATAATGATTCTACCTATGTAAATGTCAGAGAGTCAAGGAAAAAGCCATAACTGGAAAGAGACTAAAGCAGGTTTATCCATGTACGCAGAAGTGCTATAGAGCAAATGAAATAATATGACTACGTTTTAATCGCTCTGTTTTCGGGATGACTTGTAGAGTGCAAACTTCGCATACTGAGAGTTATCTAGGCTGAACTGTGCTATTTGGCAATTATTCTCTTGATTGTGTTTATCGGTATAAACGCAATTATTAAGAGAATAATTGCCAAATTTCGACATCATTCATTTATACTTCACACCTGGTATTGCATATATATATATATATATATATATATATATATATATATATATATATATATATATATATATATATATATATATATATATATATATAAAATTATATATATATATATATATATATATATATATATATATATATATACTATATATATATATATATATATATATATATATATATATATCTATATATATATATATATATATATATTTATATATATATATATATATATATATATATATAGATATATATATATATTAACTTTACAACATACACAGTTATTCTGTGCATTAGTACAATTACCAACAGGACCTCATTCAAACTGGAAGGTACCAAGTGGAGACATTTATTCAAAAAAAGTTACAAGCTTTCTAGGACAAACAGTCCTCATTATCAAGTATCCGTACGATCTCCGCTAGACACCATCCAGTTTGCATGAAGTCCTGTTAGTATATATATATATATATATATATATATATATATATATATATATATATATATATATATATATATATATATATACATATATATATATATATATATATGTCTCATTTCAGGTTTTCTCCCAGGAAGACTACTCCGAAATTTGCATAATGCCAACTTCTTTTGCACTCTATATTTTGGACGTATTTCCTCTGTTCTCCCCAAAGCGATAATTATGACTTAGGTCATTGCTTAAAGACATTTTGCCAGGCCCAATTACACAAACTCTATTTGAGCAGGGAAATTCCATTAGGCCCTTCAGTCTCTGTGCAGCAAAACTAGCGGGTGCTACTTGCTATGCAGAACATCAGCATCCAGATTCGTTTAGGTACCACTTTGCCTCTCTACTTAGTTCTAAATGTGTTTCATTATTTTCGCTGCAAAATTGTGGAATGACTTTTATGGCAAGCTTATCAGTACGTAAGGTCATTTGCTTTGGAGGTGTGCCAGTTATGCTTCTTCGAGTAGTGAAATTTTGACTTATTTTACATGACTATTTTTTGTTTATGCTCACATGCATTTATTTATTTGTTATTATTTCTTCTCTGACTATCGGACACTCCATCACTTTGTGGTTTCTTGTGTGCTTTCGTTGTTGGTATTTTTACTGGACTGAATTAAATTGGATATAGAATTTAGGGCAAAGGCCAAGCACTGGGACCTATGAGGTCATTCAGCACTGAAATGGAAATTGACAGTAAAAGGTTTAAAAGGTGTAACAGGAGGAAAACCTGGCAGTTGCACTATGATCAATTGTTAGGAGACGGTGGAGAGTAAGATGGAAGAAAGTGAATATGAAAGGAGGTAGAGTAAAAGGAACGAAAGGGGTTGCAGCTAGTGGCTAGTCTTTTAGTCCTGGATAACATGCCTGACTTTTTCGTCCTCGGTACCATTTGGTGGTACTATACGACATTGCGTTTTTCATGGAGCTTTGGATCCTAGTGTGTGGAACATCTCAGAAAGGGAGCCACACTGTACACCGTCTGATAAACCTTACCGGGAAATTTTAACTAAAAGATTTCTTATATAAAACAAGTGACTGAACTTTATACAAAATATACTTAAGAATATGCATTCATTTCCTCGTAAATAATTAATCTTTCTAAATTTCGTCGCAGTGGCAAAAATCCGCTACTTTGAAATGACCATCAAATGACTGCCAACAGTCAAGACTTTCGATATACTGAAAAAAAAAAAAACAGCAACTTGCTTCATTGTCCACATCTGCAATATTTCTCTCCCCCACATATCTCTTGGGAGGAGATATCTTTGTTCCTTAGGGTGAGGTGTTGCCTTTTTCCGTTGTCAAAACAGAAAAAGGGAACACTGTGTTTCTTTCGAGTCCAATAAAGGCTCTTACCTAAGAGGCAATATGGTATACTTGACGAAATGTAAAAGTAGACCTATTGACGCAATAACTGTTTCTTCATTATAACTAAAAATTATTCAGTAAATAACAGTAAAAAGTAGGCAATGAATCGTTTATTGTAATTGTAACAATAATTAAAAAGACATATTCTCTTTGTTGTGTTTTTCAGTTTTTTATTAGTTTCCTGTAAAAGAAAACTATTGTGCCGGTTTTGTCTGTCCGTCCGAACTTTTTCTGATCGCCCTCATATCTTAAAAACTTCTGAGGCTAGAGGGCTGCAAATTGGTATGTTGATCATCCACCCTCCAATCATCAAACATACCAAGTTGCAGCCCTCTAGGCTTGGTAGTTTTTATTTAAGGTTAAAGTTAGCCATAATCGTGCTTCTGGCAACGATGTAGGTTAGGCCACCACCAGGCCGTGGTAAAAGTTTCATGGGCCGCGGCTCATACAGCATTACACCGAGACCACCGAAAGATAGATCCATTTTCGGTGGCCTTGATTATATGCTGTTGCGGGTGTACAGAAAACTTGATTGCGCTAATGAAGCTTTGGCGCATTTTTTACTTGTTTGCAGTATGAACATTTTTCTTCGTTTGCAGGTATTTTTACTGAAGGCATAATCAGCAAACGTAAATGTTCTTGTTAACTGCTTCACTTAAACTTACATAGTGCCTTGGCTGATAAAACATAACCAAAGTCACGGCCTATCAGGAAAGAAAAGAAAATATTGCTTTCATAACAATCAGATGGTGACATCGAGAATGGATATGAAGAAAGAAAATGCAAGTTTTCACAACTGTCCTCTGGCATGGCGGTAATTGAAACATAAGACAATTTTATGTCATACAAATTGGAGCAGACAAAGACTGGCTTTGCTTTTGCTCACAGTAATGAAAAAGGAAAAACTCAGGACGACCATTTGCGACTTTTCAAATTCGTTTTTCCTGACATAGAAAAGAAAATCTGGTGGTGGTAATAGTGCGGCGTAAACATTTATAATAATGCTTAGTTTGTTGAAAAGCAAATCGCTGTTTTTCATGAAAGACACAAAGGTCAGGAGACAAGGAAAAATGAAATGAGAACGGAAAGGACGAAAAAGTAACAATGTTTACTACATAGAATAATGTCTTTCAGTGGAAATTAAGTTTGTACAGTTCCAATTACAAATGTATACATTATTTTTTTTATTTGTAAGTCATTCATTTAATTCGACAGTAGGAAGAATCTGCTAACTTAAGTTGCCATTAGGGTATAATAACTACCACGAGCAAATTTTCTTTTTTATACCAAGAGGCTGACTAGGGCAAGCAAATTAGAAAACCATCTCTCCGCTCGAGAATTTTTTGCAAAAAGTTGTTAACAGCAGATACAAAAAATAATAATAATAAATAAGTAAATAAATAAATAAAAGACAAAATGTCATTTTAGAGTAATCTTCAATTCATAATTATGATTTGAACTGATGCCTTTATATTCATGTTTATATGATTATGTGAAAATATATCACTGCCTATTGTTCGTTTTTTCTCAGCACTAGTTGAATGATTCATAGCCATTTGACATAACAATTTCAACGATCATTGGAACCTATTTTGGCACATGTTTAATTTGATGTCACGAATTCCAACATTATTTTGAGGAATGAACAATGACATTCTAATTACAAAAGGTCCCTCTTGTATGGAGCCACCAGTAAGAGAAAGAGCTTCGAAGGCTGCATATAATCCGGGAATTTTCAGTGCATAACTTCTCATTTTCAGACGCCACTACTTACCTTACAAGAGTACGTTCTAGTTCAAGAAGCCGCTTTTCTCTTTCTCACTGACTGCCTTCTCGAATCTAGTAGACTTAAATACTGGATCCCTAGAAGGACGATGTAATAAAAATGAAACATGGGAAAAGATTACTGTTCTCTATTAATAGCTTTATATTGCATTTGAACGCAGAATAAACTCTGGCACAGGTGAAATTTTAAGCTCGAATTAGTTATGCAATGGTACCCAATCTCTTGATCCTCTGATTCCCCATGGCAATGGGGCTTTTCTCCCGCCCCCCCCCCCCTTTTTGTGGGTATTTTTAGTTTTGCTATAAAAGAAAACTATTGTGTCGGCTTTGTCTGTCCGTCCGCACTTTATTCCGTCCGCACTTTTTTGTCCGCACTTTTTCTGTCCCCCCCCTCAGATCTTAAAAAACTACTGAGGCCAGAGGGCTGTAAACTGGTATGTTGATCATTCACCCTCCAATCATCAAGCATACCAAATTACAGCCCTCTAGCCTCAGTAGTTTTTATTTTATTTAAGGTTAAAGTTAGCCGTATTCTGGCAACGTTATAGGATAGGCCACCACCGGGCCGTATTTAAAGTTTCATGGGCCGCGGCTCATACAACATTACACCGAGACCACCGAAAGATAGATATATTTTCGGTGGCTTTGATTATACGCTGTAACGGGTGTACAGAAAGCTCGATTGCACCGAAGAAACTTCGGTGCATTTTTTACTTGTTTTTTTTTTTGTGGGTATTTTTGTTTTTTGATCACTGTTCGGCTGAGCTCAACTGGAGACTTCCAGCTTCTCCCAAGTAGTTGATTCTCACATGTCAGGCCACCTTTTCCTGTAGAACTTTTTAAATTCTCCAGGAACCGCACTGGGAGGCATTGGAATATTCCTTTTGCTTTTGCGATTCCCACAATTCCCCTTTTCTTATTTTCTCCTGGTCTGAGCTAGACGAGGACTTTAAGCTGACCGTCTTATGAGACCAATTAAGTATTAAAAGAAAAAATCAGTATAAATTACCAATTGGGTGGGTGACCACTATAGAATTCCAGCCCCTGCCTTTAAATGTTCCCATGAATATTTGTTAGAGCATGGGAATGAGCCTGGTAACCTCATCCTATAAAAACAAATAATTCTGGAGCTAACATTCGCATCGTGTAAGCCTCAAGACATGATAAGAACAGAAGGATCAAGCGGAAGGATCATGGGAAGTTTTATTGAAACTTGCAGAAGTTCCGAGAAACCAACAATTGATTTTATTATCAGACAAAAAACATACCTGGGACTATCAAAGCAATTTTGATCAAACAAAAATAGCTGAAGGAAGAAGTTTGTGCATAAATCATATGCAAAATGGGTGCCATGCCCCAGATTTCTGTGATGGCCTGGCGATCTCTACTAGCTCTCCCAGTCTTGTTATATCATATCAGTGATATCTCCTATTTAGAAAAAAAAAATCTACTGTTTTGCACATAGAAGCATAACACAACAGTAGATTTTTTGCGCTAATTTGTTTGCATGTTTGTGATTTAGAGAATTGGGGGAAGGGGCTAAGAGGTTGCACTGACCGTGATACGTAATGTTCAAACGTTTGATGAAGTCTGCTGAGATAGAATAAAATTCTAATATATTTCAGTCAGCTTCATTAATTAATACACCAGGAAAGCTTGTTTAAGAGGTAAAACTTTGGCTTTTGTTGACAAGACCAAACGTCAAATCTCATCATGGGTTTTTATAATGCGGAATAATTTTCTGAATGCTGTTTAATCCAAAGCGGCGATAAAAGATCAGAGTTGCTATTATTATTATTATTATTATTCCTTTAATCTCGTCATTTCCATGAACGCAACTAAGAAAAGCATTCAAAATATTAATCCAGTCTAAAAAATGAAACTAAAATCCCCCCCAAAATAGAAAAACTACAAACTTTATAACAAAATGAGCTTAAAAAAAATGAAAACATTTACTTTATTTTTGCATGATAATTACCAGTTCAGAAAAGAATGGAAGGTAAGACTAATTCAGTCAGATGATGAAATCGAAAATACCCTCAAAATCGCTACTTATAATGTTTTGCAGTAAAAAGGAATGCAAAATCTATTACTAATAATAAAACTATGCGAAAAGCGTAGCACCGAAGTCATGAAGTACAGGAACTATACGTGAAATGATAAAGTTGTCAATTCAAATATTGTCTTTAGGAAATATTGTAAATTTCCATGGTAGAATGGAACACCTGTCATTAATAAATTATTTTGCAGATTATAAGAAAATAGATTACAAAATACATCAGTTGATCTATATATCTACAGGTATTGATATGATCAGTAAATTTCAGATGCAATGAAACTGTGTGATTGCTACCAATAATGGCTTCCAATACAAAGTGAATCATCAAGTGGAGTCGTGAGATTAGCTTTGACGTTCGGGTAATCGTAACCTTGGGATTACTCTAGATCGAACACGTACTGTACACCACTGACTGTACTTGGCACTGGTCTTCCTTTTCTTGTGGTAGCAGTTTTCTCTAAGGGTTGTGTAAGCTGAGGGTCTTTTTATTGAGCGAGGGAATCTTTGAGGAAAAACACTCAACGGTAATTTAAATCCCATTCGGCTATTTGGAAGAATACCGTAGTCTGTCCAAGGGAAAATTCCGTAGGGATGACCACATAATCGAGCGGTAGGAAGTAAATGTGGAGGTTTTGGCACATGGCACAGGTTAAAATAAATCTTCCAGGAATGCTGCATGACCCTGGGGAAGATAGTAATGACGAATTTGGAATTTCACAATACACAAGGGCACTCGGTAACGAGCATAACTCTGCCAAGGCCGCTCAGGACTGGAATATCGACGCATACCACTAAATTCCCTGAATTAATCCTTGCCAATACATACCTGTATATATACATATATTACAGTATATATATATATATATATATATATATATATATATATATATATATATATATATATATATATATATATATATATATATACACAGTGACAAAGTCTACAATACCAAGAAACAATTTGTTTCTTTTCATTCTTGTAGATTTATTTTTTATTAAAGATCTGGTCGATGGTACCAAATCATCGCTATGCATGATAGATAATTACATAATTACTTAGATTCATTTTAGCCATTACTCATGTTTTCGAGATTTTCTGTTGACAAATATACAAAATCAGACAAACAGACATAAAAACCGTAAAACCGATCCCTAACCACTTCGTTGATAGTGATAAAAAGCCGCGGAAATAGTTGAGATGGTAGTTTTAAGACAAAAATTAAGCCCGTGAAAGAACCTAGGTAACTTTTGCTCCCAATTAAAGTACTCAGCATATTAAAAATCAAGTAAAAAATGCGCCGAAGAAAATTCGGCGCAATCGAGTTTTCTGTACACGTACAATCAAGCCCACCGAAAACAGATCTATCTTTCGGTGGTCTCGGTATAATGCTGTATGAGCCGCTGCCCATGAAACTTCAACCACGACCCGGTGGTGGCCTGGCCTACATCGTTGCAGTAGCACGATTATGGCTAACTTTAACCTTAAATAAAAAACAACTACTGAGGCTAGAGGGCTGCAATTTGGTATGTTTGATGATTGGAGTGTGGATGATCAGCATGCCAATTTGCAGCCCTCTAGCCTCAGTAGTTTTTAAGATCTGAGGGCGGACAGAAAAAGTGCAGACGGACAGACAAAGCCGGCACAATAGTTTTCTTTTCAGAAAACTGCAAAGTTGTTCCTATTGTAACGTAAATATCGGCAAATCGTGCACGCGACTGTCAAAGACCAAAGCACGAAAGCTGTACCAAAGCCCAAGGCTTAGAACATGGTGTTATGGTTATTATGCGGCGTATGGTACTTACAGAACACAAGCCCAACAGGAAGCGTAATAGGCCGTGCGTCCATGACATTTCCATAATATTTTCTGTAATAAACAGGTGTGTTTTTCTTAGGCTGTTCTAGAATGTCATTCCTATGCGAGAAAAATAGGAATGAATGACGCTTATGATATCTATATCGTTCTTCCAAAGTATTGTGAAAATGAGGAAATTTGCTCACAGAGAGAGAGAGAGAGAGAGAGAGAGAGAGAGAGAGAGAGAGAGAAATAGGAATGGATGATGCTTATATCTATATCGTTCTTCCAAAGTATTGCGAAAATGAGGAAATTTGCTCAGAGAGAGAGAGAGAAATAGGAATGAATGACGCCGCTTATGATATCTATATCGTTCTTCCAAAGTACTGTGAAAATGAGGGAATTTGCTCACAGAGAGAGAGAGAGAGAGAGAGAGAGAGAGAGAGAGAGAGAGAGAGAGAGAGAGAGAGAGAGAGAGAGAGTCCGATGGAAAAATATTTCATGCCCCGCCAATATATTCTGGCTCTGATGATTTTAATTATGTTGGAAATGAAATATCTCTATTCTTTCAATAAAAGTTTATGATAATGAGGCTTCATTAGCATGAAATTTTTAGCAAATGATGGAATCATAACAAAAAGTTTCTCACTTATTTATTTTCTGAGATAGATAACTAGATTAAGGCGATGTGTAATAAAAATAACAGCACCAACAACAACAACAACAACAACAACAACAACAACAACAACAATAATAATAATAATAATAATTATTATTATTATTATTATTATTATTATTATTATTATTATTATTATTATTATTATTGTTGTTGTTGTTGTAATAATAACAATAATAATAATAATAATAATAATAATAATTATTATTATTATTATTATTATTATTATTATTGTTGTTGTTGTTGTTATTGTTGTTGTTATACAGAAAGCACTCGAATATTTGTGATATATTCAAAAGACCAGTTTCCATATTTTTAAACATACGTAAAACTTGTTCCACAGAAATAGCTTAGCATACTATACCATTAAAGAATGTTACTTAAAAGTAAAGTCAAAGTAACCATTGTAAGTCAGACCATCAACACCCAAACTGCTTTGAAGATACCAGCATCGGACAATATGAGTTAGATTCACTAACTGCAAGTTTACTTTTGAAATAAAAACAGGTGACGAGCCTGGAAATCTCATGGGTGTGGTATAAGTCATGATTGCTATTTGAAAGCAAACAAAAAAAATAAATAAATAGTGATTTGAGCCCCCGTTGAGATTCAGTGTTACAACTAAAGACTCTCTCTCTCTCTCTCTCTCTCTCTCTCTCTCTCTCTCTCTCTCTCTCTCTCTCTCTATATATATATATATATATATATATATATATATATATATATATATATATATATATGTATGTATGTATGTATGTGTGCGTGTGTATGTATGTATGTATAAATGAAACACGAAAATATGGAACGTAATGAATATATAAATTAAGACAATGCCACGACGGAAAGTGAAACGACGGAGTGGTGCTAGGCCTTTCGACTTACGTCCTTTACTTAGGCAGTAAAGGACAGTAAGTCGAAAGGCCTAGCAGGCGGGATCATATAGTCATGTCTGAGAATGTAGTAAATCTTACATACTGTACCTGTCAACATAAGATGATAATCATTCTGTTGAGGGACTATGCTAAGGTTAGACAGGATTCAAATGCAAATCCTAGGACGGTCATCCTCAAACTGTTCAGACTGACCAGTGGACAGTGAAGGGTAGAGAAGATACTACATTTTAAATCGATCATCAAAGCCATTCTACCTTACTCTCCTCATGACGAAACCACTTACTTCTTGGTTCCAGAATAATGAAACTTTAGATCACTATATCGTTTGAAGGACAGGTTCATTTCAGTAACGGAAGGAAGAGTCACATTATCTGCAGATAAAATGGCAAGGAGGGTAAAATGCCAAAATAATTCCCCTAAAACTAATTTGGTGACAAATGGCCCCTCAGGACAGATGTCAAGGAAAGGGAATTTGAAAGAAGGCCATTTAATATCAACGGCTAAATAAAGCATCTTGACTTTGGTTAACAATTTGCCTATAATAATAGAATCTGAGTGGATCTTTCTTGTTTGTCCGCCCCGGGTAGGGGCGGGGTAGGTAGGAGATATGGAGGGTAGGGGAGACATGATATATCCACCCTCCTCCTGCAAACCTGTTTGTCCACCCCTGGTGGGGGCGGTGTAGGTAGGGGATCGGGAGGGTAGGGGAGACATAACGGGCAGCGCCGGGTTCCAGCGCAGCATATAGCGTGCCATCAAGCTCGTTTCTAATAATAATGACATACGGGGGGATAGTATCAAAAATGAGGGTCCCAGTCCCTAGGGACATTCCGTACGTCCCACAGGTTAGGCCAAGCTACCTTCATTCTGTATGCATACACTGTAGAGATGCTAGTGATGAAAAAGACTAGTCACGGACTGTAGTTAATTTCTCCTTGCATATACGTAAATTCTACAGTAGAATGAATAGGTTACGGCTCATCACTGAAATAATCCTATAAGGCATCAGTACGTTCGAAATCTATGCAGGACAGGTTAACTGCGAGTTACTAGATATTTTTTTTTATAGTCTAGTATTAGGTAAACAGTACCGTATTGCGCTATTAGTGTCTCTGCCTGTTTAAATGCTGTGCTGAGTTCTTCGTTTTAACGTGCTTTTTCCCATTTTTATATGGGGTAAGCACGATGCCTTCTTTTGAAGGACTTTGATTTGGCGTTGGGGTAGGCCGTAGCCTCGATCGGCTGCCCTGCCTGACATCGCTTAGACCCCGGTAGCGAATTTGTACATACGTTGGCTTATTTTCCATAGGTCTCTTATTCCATTGTGTATATTGCCGGAAGGACGCTGAATTCCTGTCTTGGTTTTCCTGACAAAATACGCGTTCTGATCCCTTTGTTTCATATCTTACAAAAACTGGCGTTAAATATCCTTCTTTGAGAATGGAATTTCTCTCTCTCAACCAACACCATTGGCGCCCCCCACCCAACTCCCCACCAAATACACAACAAAAACATGGGATCCAGATAGAAGTTATTGGGTGAAGCAGAGACATTTAAATTAAAAATCAGCTTTTAATTTTACGATGTCTGCATGATGGCGAGCTAGTAAGGGAAGGATTTTTATGAGTATAATGTAAGAAAATTTAATATCCGATATGCATCCACGGCAAACTTGATTAAAATTGGATTTTGGATGTTATTATTGTAAGGCATCGCCCTCCTGTTGCTTAAATCTCTTTTTGGCATTTTAGCACTTTTGTTTCTTTGGCGTTTCTCTTAGTGGCCAGGCGCATTTTGTTTCTCTCCATAGCGTATATATATATATATATATATATATATATATATATATATATATATATATATATGTGTGTGTGTGTGTGTGTGTGTGTGTGTGTGTGTGTGTATTGAGGTCACGTGTTCATTAAATACACCATATATATATATATATATATATATATATATATATATATATATATATATATATATATATATATATATATATATATATATATATATATATATATATATATATGTGTGTGTGTGTGTGTGTGTGTGTGTGTGTGTGTGCGTGCGTGCGTGCATGAATGGTTCATAAACACGAGCAATGAGAAGGATGGAGGAGCAGAAATAAGGATGCAGAGGTGAATGAGTTTTTAATAGAATATTTATATGACTGATTTTGTTTTTTTATTGTATTTTTTAAAAATAATTATTCCAGAAACACAAGTAGTATACTCTCTGCGAAAAAAGAATTTCGGCTTCAAATCCCTCGTTTTAAACTGTAATCCGACTGAGAGTCACTTGCGGAGCTCTTCCGCCGGACCTTTAGATTTCCACGAAATCTCACTTTGCTAAGGTATCTTACCTATAAAATCAATACACACACGCATGCATGCATACACACACACACACACGCACGCACGCACACACACACAAACACACACACACATATATACATATATATATATATATATATATATATATATATATATATATATATATATATATATATATATATATATATATATATATATATATATATATATATATATATATATATATATATATATACATACACTGTTTCATTTATTTTGCCATTCAGAATTTTTTTCACACATTAACTCCTATGAAGCAATCTGGAGCGAGACAAAAGTGGATTATGCGAAATGACAGTTTATTAGCAATTCAAAAATGAATGCAAATGAATGCAATTCCTTCATGCACAGAGATGTTAAAATGACAATTCGAAATAGCCAGAGGACATAAAATTATTCAAACTGCAAATGAGACCGAAATAAACTAATAAATCGCAAAATTGCTTCATTTTGGAAGACAATGAAAAGTCTGGCATTAGATTGCTCAATCAAACTTTCATGCACCGAGCTTTCAGACGAAATTATAGATAATCTAATCCAAGGCATATGTGATCAAAATTTACATGACGATTAATTAAACATCTGCAATATTAGAAATAATGAGACTTCCGGCGTTGATCCCGTGTGATTATTTTAGCGAGTATTTTCTACCGATTAATTCCAGGAATTAGGGTTATCACACCCGTTCCTGATTCGTTCAGAACGCTCCGGATTCTTTTGCATTCGTCAGAACAGTTCAAAGGGCTAATTGCCCAGGCATTTTAATATATCATTTATCCGTTGTTTATTGAGAGTAAGACCATAATCACAATTTACTTTAATCAGGACTTCGTGGGAGCATTTATACAATTCCTGATTTACAGCTTAATTCACTTCTACTTTAGTAGTTTTACATGAATTTCCATATGAATATAACTTGTTCGTCAGTTACACTCACTTGGCGACACATCAGTTCAATAGGTTACTCACTCAACCAGAGATGCGTGGGCCACCCTCATTCATAACCAATCAAGTCATCGAGATATTTCATTAAACATATCAAACGTGAGTAAAAGCATTACCCCCAACTTCGTTCCGCAAGTAAATAGCGGTGGACAAGACAAATAATAATTAAGCAGTAACCAACAGCTTTATAACGAGCAAAGAAATATTATTTTGTACGGTTCGTAAAACGAAGACAGGAAAGATAAAAATGGTTATGCACTAAATTTAGGCAACTTGCTCAAATTCCAGTTAAAACTACGGTACTGATGCTAGGCCTCAGACGAGTTTGAGTATGTGGTTTTTTATTTATGACACTTACGTGGCATATGGCAATACAAACTTCCTGAAGATACCTTGTATCCTTATTATTGAGAGTCCATGATAATTCTAGACAAAAAAAAAAAAAAAACGTAAAAAATGCGCCGAAGTTTCTTCGGCACAATCGAATTTTCTGTACATCGTTTTAGCGTATAATCAAGGCCACCGAAAACAGATCTATCTTTCGGTGGTCTCGTTATAATGCTGTATGAGCCACGACCCATGAAACTTTAACCACGGCCCGGTGGTGGCCTGTCCTATATCACTGGCGGACGGACGATTATGGCTAACTTTAACCTTAAATAAAATAAAAACTACTTACACTAGAGGGCTGCAATTTGGTATGTTTAATGATTGGAGGGTGGATGACCAACATACCGATTTGCAACCCTCTAGCCTCAGCAGTTTTTAAGATCTGAGGGCGGACAGAAAAAAGTGCGGACGGACAAACAAAGCCGGCACAATAGTTTTCTTTTCAGAAAACTAAAGCCGTATCTGTGATGAAGAGAGCAGAAAGCCGAAGCTGATAAAAGTTGAAATTAACGGCTTGGTGATAAATTTTCAAAGATGGTCTAAGAAACGACCCTACTTCATCTTTAATGAGCTCATCCTTTCGTTGCACGAGTCTACCCTTAGGAACTTATTTTGCAATAATCTCTTTTACGAGCTTTCCCATTTACGCTGTGACATTTGTGTCTACACTCGAGGAAGCCAGGCTTTTAATGAAGACAAGGAGAGATGAGGAACTGGAGGAAATGAGGGCTTGACTATTATGGAAGTAAATGGAGATGAATGAGTCGGTTA
>JANJGK010000030.1:22956911-22964411 GCA_039081455.1 Macrobrachium rosenbergii
CATCGTTAATTGAGAATTTGCTGTTAGAGGCGCAATGCAGAACTGTCATGAATATGAAAATGACTACAGGTACGAAACAGAGAATGTATTTTTCAAATATCACGTCTCATCTTCATCGGGGGTAAAAGTGAAGAGATGTGATATATAGGAAATGGACATATTTTCTGTTTCGGAACGCATGTTTTTTTTTTTATGCGTGTGTATTATTTATAATATAATATCAGTCCCATCTCCTCTACGATGAAAGCCTTAAGAGGCGAAGAACTAATTTTAATTGTTTATTTTAGTTTTAAATGTAAATATGATAAGCTTTGGGATTTTTATCTGAGCTTAAACTAGCAGAAAAAAATTTAAACCTTTCACTTTTGAATAATTAAATTTCTGAGCATTCATTTGCTGACTACTCTCGAGCTGAGCCATTTCTGTAACAGATTTCCAATCCTACTTCTTTGGCATTCTCTATCAGTTGTCTCTTTAAAAATGATTTTCGAAAAGATCTGTTCGTTACGTGGAAGAAGGTAAACCACCAACACTCCTCAATTTTCGTAAGCTACCCGACACCCCTTATTAGCTGGGAAATGGGAAGGTTTCGATGCATAGAATGTTAATAACGGGTTTTTAAGCTTCCATTACCCAGGGTAAACAGGACAAACCAAATGCGGTGCCTCCAACCAAGCTATTTGTGTTGCAACACAACCGTTTGTTGTGGCCTTGTTTGCTCTTGAAATTCAATTAAACACCAAATGCTAGAAACACATACTATGCTTCATTTCTGCTGTTAACAAAGGACTGCTCTCCTGACCAGTACTGTTTCGTTTTTAAGACGGTTTCAGTAGCACGCAAAATAGAAATAAAAAAGAATACAGATATATGTATGTATGTATACACAGAGAGACAGTATATATATATATATATATATATATATATATATATATATATATATATATATATATATATATGACTTTTTATCACCTCACCGTGATTCATATACAATCAGTAAGCTACAAACGTCCTTTAATATCCAATTCGCTCTACCTCGGAAATAATATATTTTCATATAGAGCGAATTGGATATTAAAGGATGTTTGTAGCTTACTGATTATATATATATATATATATATATATATATATATATATATATATATATATATATATATATGTATATATGTATATATATACCTATATATGTGTGTGTGTGTTTGTGTGTACGTGTGCTGTGCGTGTTTGTGTGTGTGCGTACATTATGTGTGAGTATAATTGACGTATATAACGATTTGATTTCATCCATGAAATGCCAAAAGTTTCAGCTTGTTAGTGCAATGAGTAACTTGTTTAACGGTAAAATTTTACAGAAAATAAACCCGTAAATCAGTTGTGAATCACCTCTACCGATTTCAAGAATTTCAAACAGAAAAACTCATATATCTGTCCGAAAACGGCACCGAAATCCAAGAACAAGATCAATAAATGGATGAAAGACCACGATAAATAAACTTGGAAGGTAAAGGCAAAGGAAATCATCCGCGATTCTCTTCCCCCTCTTTACCGAACAGTTTTCAATCCAGAGTGACGAGAGGGAACCGCGTCCCTGGATGCCCCTAAATCTGAGGGATACTGTGAAGAAAGTAGTTTTATTTACCGTTCTTTTCTGATGTGGCCCATAGAGCCAGCTCTGCAGATTTACGACCTAACTCGTTTATTTCTGTTCTATACCCGACTATTTTTTTTCCTCATTTCACATATTCCCTCTCTTCGCGGAGCAATAAATATCCTCGGAGCTACATCCATTACCGGCTGACGGATTTTAGGGAATGTAAACGAAGTAGATGAGTGGTTCTTTGACGATTTTTCCTTGAAGATGGTACCGAGAAAATGATCTGACTTAGACGGATGCAATCAGATGGACGAGGACGGAGGCAGATGGGACCTTAGCAGATACGTTTTTATAGTGGCCGGTAATAAAGTCACAGGAAAAAAATTTCAGGAAAAAAGTCACAATTTTGGCTGGGAAAAAAGTCGCAGGAAAAAAAGCCACATTACTTTATGGTGGCCGGTAATAAAGCCACGGGGGAAAAATTCACAATATTTCTTTATCTTTATGATACATATCTTTATCATTATGATAAATATCTTTATGATATTTACAGTCTTTTGTTTATGTTTATACGGAAATCCCCAACGGGATTGTCCTAAACACGCCGCAAAGGTGGAGACATACCGGGTTAAAACGCTCAGGGGTTATTAACTAGGAAAGATTAATGACTTTTTCCCTGTGACTTTTTTCCCGTGGCTTTTTTCCTGTGACTTTTTCCCTGTGACTTTTTTCTGTGACTTTTTTCCCCTTGACTTTTTAGCTGAATTCGTTTTTATTACTATCACCATACCATTTAAAGTTTAGTCTACCTAAGAGGACATTCCATTATTACTAAGAGGTTTAGTTTGGGATTTAGAACAAGAAAACTCAAAGTTATAACAAAGCAATGTTCAGGACCTAACATTGTAAATACTGGAATCCGACATTAAAGAAGAGAAATATTTATGACTCAGAAATTCTTGATTTACGATTGTCCCTTGTTTCTGAACGCTCTTTGGTGCTTGTTATGACTGAACAGTTTTTCATTTACATAACTATATTTTATAATTTCACTCAGCATTACGAAGGTAGATTGGTTATCATTATCATTCTAAAGGCAAATATAAAACATGCTTAAAAATTACACTGCTATTTCTACTAGCTTCGGGTAGCGGCTTAGGTAAATCTTGCATAATCCTATAAGGTTTTCTCGCACTTATTAAGAAGAATCCAGGTAAAAAAAGTCATAGGCTAAAAGTCTCAGAAAAAAGGTCACAGGAAAAAAGTCACAGGAAAAAGTCACAGGTAAAAAAGTAACAGAAAAAAGGGTCACAGGAAAAAAGTCACAGAAAAAATCACAGGAAAAAAGTCACAGAAAAAAATCAGGCAAAAAAGTCACAGAAAAATATTCAGCGGTAAAAAAGTCACAGAAAACAGCCACAGGAAAAGGTCACAGAAAAAAGTCACAGGTGAAAGGTCACAGAAAAAAGTCACAGGACAAAAAGTCACATTAATATTTCTAAGTGATTCCCAAGGATTTTAACCCGGTATGTATCCACCTTTGCGGTGTGTTTTGTACAAGCCCGTTGGGGATTACCCTAAAAACATTAGTAAGAGACTGTAAATTATTGTGACTTTTTTCATGTGACTTTTTTTCCTAGCCAAAATTGTGACTTTTTTTCTGTGACTTTCTTTTCCTGTGACTTTATTACTGGCCACCACTAGGAAAATGGAGAAGATATCAGTCCCATTACCGTAAGTCGTATGGGTTCTAATCTACTTTTTCCAGTGTGAAGAACAACAAAACAGAATGTGTATCACACAACCATCACTTTCAAATAGGCGTCACATTTCGTAAGAATGAGAGAGAGAGAGAGAGAGAGAGAGAGAGAGAGAGAGAGAGAGTGTGGTTGTGCATATCTGTTTAAGAACTAACATTTCACAGTCCTCATTGGACGGGTTGGTATCGTTCTCAGCTGGCACTCTGCTGGGCCCGACCGGCCAATGAAGAATTAAAGAAATTTACTTATGGTGATAGAAATTCGTTTCTCGTTATAATGTGGTTCGGGTTCCACAATAAGCTGTAGGTCCCGTTGCTAGGTAACCAATTGGTTCTTAGCCACGTAAAATAAGTCTAAACCTTCGGGCCAGCCCTAGGAGAGCTGTTCATCAGCTCAGTGGTCTGGTTAAACTAAGGTATACTTAACTAACATTTCACTGTCACCATTAACTACCACTTGCAAATAGGCGTCATTATTTCGCGAGAGAGAGAGAGAGAGAGAGAGAGAGAGAGAGAGAGAGAGAGAGAGAGAGAGAGAGAGAGAGAGAGTGGTTGTGCATATGTTTTTAAAACTTAACGCTTCACTGTCTCCCTTAACACCTTTGCTAAAGCTTATGATTTCATCAGATCTGTGCTATGTTTCTATTATTTATTTGATCCACTGCTCTTTATCCCCCGGCTTTCATACAAATGGAAGAAGTGAATATTTTATAAGCAAATCCGTGGTCCTCGTTTCGTTATCCTTTTAAAAACGAATGAACGTGAAACAAAAATGCCATCCATGTACATAAATTCCACTTTAAAAGTCTGATTTCCAACTCAATAATCCAATGGCATTTTGGCTAAAAAAAATAAACAAAAGAAGCAATAACGGTCTTCGGCGCTTCTTCTCTTTTTCTGTAGCTTCTTTAAATTTCTTTTTTTATCTTCTGCTCTTCTTTCCTCTCCTGTATTTTTTTTTTTTTTAGCTTTCGCCGGATGAGGGTAAACTTTATGAACTGCAAAACTAATTTACATATTTCCGATGCATCTGAATACCTGAGAGAGAGAGAGAGAGAGAGAGAGAGAGAGAGAGAGAGAGAGAGAGAGACAGAGAGAGAGAGAGAGACAGAGAGAGAGAGAGAGAGAGATTGGGCTTTGTAAAAGAGAAAAAGGAATAAAGTTCGGTATCCCTGAAAGAGTTTTTAGAAACCTGAAAAAAATATATATGAATTTTTACGCAGTTTTTCTCTACGTATTGTCGTATCAAACCCGATAAAAAGTAGAGGAACGGATCCGTATTCCTGTGAAGCCATATTTTGGAAGCGGGAAAATAAGCAAAATAAACAATTTCTTATTTCGTTGTATTCTATGTTTGCAGACATACAGAAATTGCTTACTTGAAGTCATTCCCAAAAATACAGGCGATATTTATTCACTTTATCGGAACAGTGTATAATCACTGGTACTTCAGAAAACGACTATCAAGTGGTAAGTATATTAAAAAAAGTATAATAAATGACATAAAGACTTTCAGTAAATAAACATGAATTTTTGCCCTTAATATGCATTTAACATCCTAAGATAGGGAGAATAAATCTTATTGAATATATGTTGTGTTCGTGTGTATGAGAGAGAGAGAGAGAGAGAGAGAGAGAGAGAGAGAGAGAGAGAGAGAGAGAGAGAGAGAGAGAGAGATCCTGCCGGCAGATTAAATCCCCAATATCCTATGAACACGAGAAGGAAAGAATTTACGATGTACTCTGAGTTTCCCAACATCTAGCAATGAATCTGGTTCATTGTTCAGTTTCATTTTCGGGATCCTTTACACGCTTGTACATTTTTGCTTTTTATTATATACCGGCTGGTCCGCTGGTATAGTGGAGTGGTTAGTGTCGTGGAAAGCCACTCAGATGTCGCGGGTTTGCGTCTCCCCCAAGGCATGAAAAATGAAAAATCACTGGCTCTGTATCATGATCAGTTACTGTTGCAGTTTGGGGTCTGCATGGGAGGTTGAAACCAACATTCTTTGGAAGCTTGAATTTCAAGTCAATGGCCCCTATGTACTAGTTCCATGTGAATAGGTTTCATTTACTGAAATAATAATTGGATGACTAAACAAGTTTCTACTAGTTTGATAAATCGTTCAGAATATTTGTATCACAGTTATTTAACGTTCTCAGAGACAGGAACTAACCAGCCATCCTAACAAGCGACATGTAACTCCAATGGATGGTCGTATTTCTGACGTAAAAATACGCCTAATAACTTCAAGGCAAAAGAATCTATTAAGTGTAGCTTTCATTTTTTTTTGTTTAGGACGCGGTGGGAAAAAAGATGCGAAATTTTACAAAACCAAAACAAACTTTTATTGAGTTAGTTTTGGTGAGTCTACAGAATAATTCTTATAACATAAAACATATGTGAAGGTTCTTTGAATGGGAGGAACGTGCCAGTGAGAAGTGGAATAAAGTTTTGAAGGCAATATGACACATTCTATAGAAATCTATGTAATATGAACGTTTACATATTCTTGAGAATAACATATTGCAATTCTTTTTATTTTTTATGCAAATTTTTTGTCTTTTTATTCATGTCAACATAACATGAAATTTAATTTTAAAGTTTGGACAGAAAATAGGTCACAAGTTTTGGATACCAAAACAAAAATGTAGATAAATTAGATGTTCCTATTTCCAGGAAATGCATAAATACAGCATTAGGATAATTTCCCTACGTTTTACTCTAATTACACACATTCAGTTAAAAGATATACCTTGGGCTTAGCTTGCATGTTTTACAAAACCGAACACATTTTTGCCATTGAAGAATTTACCTTCAATCAGTGAATAGCGTAATCAGATATATAAAGTTCATCAGACTAACTCACCATTCAAGTTATCTAGTTCACCAAAGTTGCCGTTTCTGTTCACACACAGATTTTCAATAGGTTCATTAATGATTGAGAGACCTACTTCCATCGTTGAGCCTAATTCAAAGGATGTCACCTATTCGTTTACCCCGTAGGAGAGTAGTGCCGTCAGCGCACATCATGCGGTGTACTGTAGGCATTACTGAAGGTTTTTTTGCAGAGTCCCTTCGACCCCTAGCTGCAACCTCTTTCATTACTTTTACTCTACCTCCATTCATATTACCTTTCTTCCATCTCGCTATCAGCCTCCTTTTAACAAATATTTCATAGCGCAACTGCGAGGTTTTCCTCCTGTTACACCTTGCAGACCAACCTACTCTCAATTTCCTTTTCAGCGCTGAATGACCTCATAAATCCCAGTGCTTGGCCTTTGGCCTGAACTCTGTATTAAATTCACCGTATTCGTTTATCCGTCGGCAGTCAAACAGAGGTTATCGGAGCCAGTGGAATCTAATGGAACGCATTTTTGTTTGGTTGTTTTTTTTTTTTTTAACTATCATGTCTAACTAAAAGAGACTACAGTTTGATCCAGATCATCCTTTCAGTATCCTGGATTTTGTAGTACATTTTTTTTACGTAAACACATATCTGAATGCTTGTTTGTAAAGCTGATGAAAGAAGTGAAGAGTAACATCTTGTTTTCAGTAGCAGCGATGATTTTTAGTTTTCTGTAAAAAAAAAAAAAAACAATTGTGCCGGCTTTGTCTGTCCGTCCGCACTTTATTGTGTGAGCACTTTTTTCTGTCCGCCCTCAGATCGTAAAAACTAATGAGGCTAGAGGGTTGCAAATTGGTATGTTGATCATCCACACTACAATCATCAAACATACCAAATTGCAGCTCTCTAGCCTCAGTAGTTTTTATTTTATTTAAGGTTAGTTTTAGCCATAATCATGCTTCTGGCAACGATATACAAAAAGCCACCACCGGGCCTTAGTTAAAGTTTCATGGGCCGCGGATCATACAACATTATACCGAGACCACCGAAAGATTGATCTATCTTCGGTGGCCTTGATTATACTCTGCAGTGGCTGCGCAAAAAACTCGATTGCGCCGAAGAAACTTAGGCGCACTTTTTACTTGTTCTGTTTTTAAACGGTATCTAATTTTTTACAAAAATCTATTTGTCTATTCTGTTGCATTTGTTTGTTTCCTTTGGAAATATTTGCATTAATTTAGTGTCTATATTTTTCTATTTTGTTACAATCTTAGTATTTCCCTTCACTTATTTTGTCTC
>JANJGK010000030.1:22969411-22989411 GCA_039081455.1 Macrobrachium rosenbergii
TGGCCATTCAAAGGCCTCCTTATATTTTATTCTCTCTCTCTCTCTCTCTCTCTCTCTCTCTCTCTCTCTCTCTCTCTCTCTCTCTCTGTAATTAATGGTCTCTCTCTCTTTTTTTTTTTTTTAACCTCGCCATGACCCTTCTTTGTTTCACCCTGCCCTACACACCGTTCGGCCTTTCTAGTTTCCATTAAATTCTACTCACCCTTAAAGCCTTGCTATTTCCGATATTCCCGCTCTCTCTCTCTCTCTCTCTCTCTCTCTCTCTCTCTCTCTCTCTCTCTCTCTCTCTCTCTCTCTTTCTTTTTCTCTCTCTCAAGCATTATTATCAGTGCTTACTGCCCGCCCAGATATCAAAATATTTCTTTGCTAAAAACAATGATTGATGTTCGGTAACTATACTGTTGTGCAGCGTTGTCATAACGCGTAAAGGAGGAGGAGTCTCTTGGAACGATTAGTATAATAATTATACAGTGACGTCACAGCAACAACGGGCATCCACTAGAGTGCATTATTATTCATTTGTTTATAAATATTACGAAACTTGCTAAAAATCGTCTATATTTCATCTATAACTCTTAAATTCATAGCTGGTAGGATCTTTGGCTAGTGCAAGAATTGAGGGATTATTGGGTATAAATCCCGCCTCGATTCCCCTTATAGTGGGTGCAGATATTATATAGCACAGTATAACCAATTGTATCATCTGGTAAAGTCCCCAGCATTATAGCTAGGACAACAGAATTCACAAACCTATTAACAATAACTTTATTGATAGTAATCTCTTTTTCTTAGGTGAGAAAAATATGTGGCCTTATGAGGAATAATACTATAAAGATTGGAGAAAGGTATTATGATGAAGAGACATTGTAGTAAATAAATGTGTCTACTGCCCATGATGTTGGAAGCTGTGCAGCCAATATAACTGCTGTCGCGTTAATTTTGTTCTACTGCCTTTGTGTTTTGGGGGAGAGGGGGCTTTCCCCCTTACCTTCATGATCCATCTCTTCACACAGATTTCATATCACAATCATATTTCCTCACTTTAAAGGGGCTCATGTATAACTTTCCTTTCCCCGGATCTCCTAGATCAGTGGTTCTTAAACTTTTTTGCCTTGCGTCCCCCTCTGCATTGTGTATAGACCCCACGCCCCCCCACCCCTGAAATTTTTGCCAACTAAAATCTATAAACAATATGTTGTCTCTTTGTATGCTATTATACTTATCATAACAATAAAAGACAATTCATAAACAAGATTTGAAATTAAAATTTACTTATATTTTGAATTTTTGGCATGTTTTGAGATAATGATTAGAAAATATACGGAGCCAGTGATAACGTTTTTGGCAATTTTGTAAGTGACACCACAAATTAAAAAAATAATTGGCACCATCTGGCAACTCTGCTTGCGCCCCCCAGTTTAAGAATCACTGTCCTAGATTATATTCAGCGCTACCTCTTTTGCAAGAAGTGCTCATACTGAGGAGAGCTTCCAATACCCTGGTACTATGTGACCAGCTCAACAGCTGGCTGATATGTCGAGTTAGGACTGCGGGTGTCATAGGACTGGCTCCAGCCTTTCTTTGGATAGTACCCGCAAAGCTGGGGCGGTTTTTGAAACAAGGTAGACATCCTTGAGCTGTGTAAGAAGTGCAGTAATAAAAAAAAAAAAAAAAAATTCAGAACCTGAATGAGTATAAAAGAGTGAAAACTGACTTAAAAATCACTAAAGATCATAAAGCGAGTCCGTGATAATGCAATTAACAGGTGTTCCGTAAAAGAGGGTAGTTTCAATAAGCAAATAAGTATGTTTTGCCCTTTCTTCGTCAAAGCTTCATAACGCATGATTAGGGTAATGTGTAAAATTAATTAACTTCTATGCAATCACCATTATGACAAAATCTCACACTCTGTAAATACACCTTGGTACAAATTGGAAACTCGACGCTGCTACTTATTTCGTATCTTGAAACATTATTTCCATAAATAACTTATCGGGATAATATCACTGCCGGTAGTTTCCGTCACTATAAAGAAACAAGTAAAAAATATGCCGAAGTTTCTTCGGAACAATCGAGTTTTCTGTACAGCCGCTACAGCGTATAATGAAGGCCACCGACAATAGATCTGTCTTCCGGTGGTCTCGGTATAACGCTGTATGAGCCGCGGCGCATGAAACTTTAACTACGGCCCGGTGGTGGCCTATCCTATGTCGTTGCCAGAAGCACGATTATGGCTAACTTTAACCTTAAATGAGATCAAAATTACTGAGGCTAGAGGGCTGCAATTTGGCGTGTTTGATGATTGGAGGGTGGATGATCAACATACCAATTTGCAGCCCTCTAGCCTCAGTAGTTTTTAAGATCTGAGGGCTCAGGGTGGACAGAAAAAGTGCGGACGGACAGACAAAGCCGGCACAATAGTTTTCTTTTACAGAAAACTAAAAAGAATAATAATGAGAATAGTATTTATAGTTGCCGGAAATGAAATGATAGTTAAGAATTTTCAGGGAGGGACAAATTATGAAAGTTTCTGTTTTTTGACACGTCCTTCAGGGAATGCCAATATAACTGTAACAACAAATCTTTAATAGTGTTTATCATCTCTGGTTAGAGAAAACATTATTATTTTCTTATCTAGAATATATCATCAGAGGTGAGAAGTAACTCAATTCTATTTCATTCCAATAATTCAAACGCAAGTCAGTTTCGTTTCGGATCTTTCCTAGATAGTGACCCTCAAGGGTTTTTGGTGGTCTTTTTCTAAGACTAATATTTCTTGAGGGTTATTATCTTGATGATATTTACAGTCTTTTGTTTATGTTTTGACGGTCATCCCTAACGGGCTTGTACTAAACAAGCCGCAAAAGTGGATACATACCGGGTTAAAACCCTTTGGGGTCACTATCTGGGAAAAATCCTTCGTTTCCTATTAATTGTATCCAAAAATAATCTTCATGAATGAAATTCAAAAACCAGTCAAAATATTTATATGGGAAAAACTTCGTAGATGATAAGAAATATTAAGAATAAATATTGAGCTCTAATTTTGCTTTATTGGTTTTCGATTATCTCCTAAAGAGGTAAATGACATAAATGGTGATCTTTTTTTTTTTGTTTGTCTATTCCCACTGATTAAGGTATGAAATTTTTTTGTTTTGTTTTAGCCACTTTCAGATTTTATATATTATGTATTACATGTGACACATTGGAAAAGGATACGCATATCTTGGTGAATCCCTCATAAGATATTGATCGTTTATCTAAATACAGTCAATTTAAAAATAAAATATGCTGCTATTTGTAAATTATCAAGTAGAATCCCAGAAGGGATAAATTTAAAATCTCCTCTTGTCCTAAGTAAATTTCGCCGTCAGTTTTAGTAGAACAATATGAATCCAGGTAAAATAAAGCCGCAGGTAAAAAGGTCAGAGAAAGTCAGAAAAAAAGTCACATTAATCTTTCCTGGATAGTGACTCCCGGGGATTTCAACCCGGTATGTATCCGCCTTTGTGGCGTGTTTAGTACAAGCCCGTTGAGGATTTCCGTATAAACATAAACAAAAGAGTGTAAATATCATAAAGATAATGACCCCCAAGAAATATTAGTCCTAGATAACGACGCCCGAAACCCCTTGGGGCCACTATCTAGGAAAGATCCAAAATATTTTCTGTTTTATTACGTTCATTGCTTTAATTGCCCCCATAAATTCATGTGAATTTTTTCCCCTTTTACTTTTTTCCTAGCCAAAATTGTGACTTTTTCCTGTGACTTTTTTTTCCTGTGACTTTATTACCATCGACCGTGAATTATATGGTCTAAAACCAGAAAGCTAGAAGTATACTGAACGGAAATTATTATAGAAATTTGAACGGGAGACGAGACACAGCAGTCGGTATTAACTAAGTCTTGAAGCCACTGAATTTCATCGAGTTACGAAGTTCGCAATCAGCTATAATAACAAAATCGTAACTCAAAGACGAGATGGCATTTAGAACTCACTGCGAACAACAGAAGAGAACTTAGAGGAGGGGAGGGGGCGGTTGGGGGAAGGGAGATGATATATATTTTTTTTTTCTGCGAATTTGTTACCGGCCGCCAACAATATACCTGCGCATGAAATCTTCAAAAGTTATCGGTGAAATCCTTTTACTGGATAACACGTTGCAGTATCATTCATTTCAGAAATGAATAAACAAAGGGGTAAATGGATAACGTTTTCAACATTGCAGTTCACCTTACATTAATCAGTGACAGTCGTTTCCATTCATTCTCGGAGAGGATTTATGCTTTCCAGCAAAATATGAGGTATACAATATATATTAAGTAAAGAGCTGAACGATTTTGGCGAAAATAACTTTAAGGAACGTTAAACATTATACAGACAAAACACAAATATATACAGGGTGTGCGAAAAGTAGGTGGACAGTAGGTGGGATAAGGTTTGTGTTAGGGTTAGACTGTAACGATGGTGTTTATTATATGTATATGTATATATATATATATATATATATATATATATATATATATATATATATATATATATATATATATATATATATATTATATGTATATATATATATATATATATATATATATATATATATATATATATATATATTCAGTTCCTTTGTATTGTATTACTGTATACAATAAAATCTAATTGTAAATGTAATAATTGTTTATGAAAATTTAATTGTATTAGTTAATATAACTGTATAAGTAATCTCAAAATAAATGTTATCATCTGCTGTCCAACTACTTTTGGTTCACCCTGCATATTTCTATATAATTTCCACTACTGGGTTTTACACCATAACCAGGCTAAGTCACGTCATGACGACACAAGGGCAGTCATCTCATTCAATAACAGCGGAATAACATAGCAATGAAATCAAGGGATAAATTCAATCCGTACCAAAAGCTATGAAGTGATTTAACGTCAGTTTGCAACAGTATACGGTATGCAATAGAGGCCTTTTGATGTTAATGTATTTAGTGACTGTAAGCAATTAATGCATATTTATGTATGCAAATGTTCCTCTTTCCAGTCAGGAAATCATTTGTTACCGCTACTGTATAATTCGGATTTATGCTGATTAATTATATGAAATTCAATGCACGAGTGCAATTATGCAACAATAATTTAAAAAGTTGATGTGGAGTACAGGTCTTTTAACGTTAAAATCAGACAAAAGAAACATACGATTAGAGGAACAAAAGGAACATTGAGACATGAAACGCATACACGCACATACACGCACACATGCCTGCATATATATGATTTTATATATATATATATATATATATATATATATATATATATATATATATATATATATATGTGTGTGTGTGTGTGTGTGTGTGTGTGTATGTATATATATATATATATATATATATATATATATATATATATATATATATATATATATATATATATATATATATATATATATATATATATATGTGTGTGTGTGTGTGTGTGTGTGTGTGTGTGTATGTATATATATATATATATATATATATATATATATATATATATATATATATATATATATATATATATATATATATATATATATGTATATATATATATATATATATATATATGTATATATATATATATATATATATATATATATATATATATATATATTTATATGTGTATGTAAATATGTATGTATATATAATATATAGATGTGTGTATGTATGTATATATGTATATCTTTGTATGTGTAATTATATGTAATGATAGAAATAAAGAAGTAAACAAGGCAACAAGTCTTTCATGGGTACTAGGTGTAGGGGGGTGGGAAGGATGGACACTGGAATTGTTAAGGGAAATCTGGAAAGAGAAAGTAATGTCAAATGACTGGAAAGAAAATCTGATAGCAAATATGTTTTGAATAGAAAGGAGATATTATGGAGTATAGCAATTGCAGAAAAATAAAACTGACAGAACATTTATTGAACATCTTAGAAAAAATATTAGCTGAAAGATTACGAGTAGTAGTGAAGACTGGTGAACAACACTACGCTTTCATTAGAGGGAAAGGTACAGTTAATGTTGGTTTTATAGTCAAACAGTCACAGAAAAAGAAGCTTGAAAGCAATCAGGAGCTCTACTGAGCATTTATTGCCCTGGATAGGGAACTTGTTGATTACCAAGGGAAACAGTGTTTAACTGAGAAGAAGGTTCTAGAAAAGTTGGTTAGGTTGGTTGAGATGATACATAAAAGAGAAAGGACAGAAGTAATGACAGCCTGTGGTAGACCAGCAATATTTGAAGTTTAAAACTGGTTCATATCAAGGATCGGGCCGTAGCCCATTTCTGAAACTGGTTCATATCACGGATCGGGGCGTAGCCCATTTCTCTTTGTACTGGTCATTTGTGTTGAATAAGGGATTAGGAACGAAAGGCTTTTGGGAATTGTTATGTGGAGGTGATCTGGCGATTGTGGAAGAGTTAAGAAGAATTGCAAAGAAGGGTAAAAGAGTGGTAGGAATTTCTTGAATGGGATGTTATGAAGGTTAATGCGGCTAAAACTGAAGTTATGTATACAGCAAGCTGGGAATGGATATGCTATTCATATAAAATAGAAGAAGCTTAGATTTAGAACAGGTCGAAAATATCAATTACTAGGATCTCCCGTAAGCCAGGAGGCCGTACGGAGCTGAAGTTGTAAGTGGATGAAAGCGGCTTGGCGGCAAGGATGATTCATGGTAAAAGAATCCAAAAAACTGGAAAGGAATGACATCAAAGGAGGCTACGTAAGAGACAGATAGATGTATGTGAGAGAGAGAGAGAGAGAGAGGGAAACAAACATCCACATACAGACGAGATCCACCCTATCATCCCTTTCATAAATCATATTTTAGGTAGGTAACGTCCATTCACATCCCCCTTCATAATTTGAAGGTAAATTAACTTAAAAGTTCGGCATCAAGTGCTAATTGACAAAGCAAGGCCGTATTAGCTTTACGCCTCACCGAAATTATAAAAAAAATGAAATGCATCATATGAACGGTATTTCAAAATACCCAGTCATTATTGACATCCGGGGGAGAACTGGTGGAAATTTAGAAAACACTGGACCTATACACACACACACACACACGCGCGCACACACACACACACACACACACACACACACACACATATATATATATATATATATATATATATATATATATATATATATATATATATATATATATACATTACATATATATTTATATACATATATATATATACAGTATATATATATATATATATATTTATATTATATTAATCGTTTTGAAGTCGTTATATTTACGGCTCGGAGTTTTTTCAAGATTTAATCCTTTAATTCATCCTTTTAAGAGTCGTAGAATAAAAATGGGTGTCATATTTCAAAAGTCTCCCTTTGATATTATTGGAATAGTGAAAAGACTTAAAGAGAATGTTCCTGAATGGACTAAAGACTAATAAAACCGCGTAGGGAGGTAGTGCCGTCAGTGCACCTCACGCGGTGCACTGTAGGCATTACTTAAGGTTCTTTGCAGCGTGCCTTCGGTCCCTAACTGCAACAACTTACGTTCCTTTTACTGTACCTCCTTTCATATTCTGTCTTCCAACCTACTTTCCACCCTCTCCTAACAATCGATAAATTGTGCAACTGCGAGGATTTCCTCCTGTTACACCTTTCAAACCTTTCTACTCTCAATATCCGTTTCAGCGCTGAATGACCTCATAGGTCCCAGTGCTTGGCCTTTGACCTAAATCCTATATTCAGTTCAAGACTAATAAAAAGGGGCTTGTTTCATATCCTTTTTAGGAAAAAAGACATGATGGATTCCTTTTTTCCCTCGCTGTCTCTTTTTTTTTTTCTTCCTCTGAAAATCCGGTTTATCCGAGCCACCCGATACGAGGCTTCTCGATAAGTAGGACAAACAGTTGCAGACATCGGATCATCAAAAGGCTCGAAGTAATGAGATAATTTCCCTCGAGGATTGGAAATAAATGAAGTTGTCGTCGTCATTTCGATCGAGTTGACGCTCACATCAAAGGAAGGTCTCAAAGACGTCATTCTCGTCGACCTTGCCTCCCTGCCAAAGGTTGTCTTTCATCGGTCCATTTTGGTAATATTATTCACTTTGTCTGATAAGGTCAGCGAGAAGAAAGGCGGACGGAAGGATGGGCAGACAAAAATATGTGATCTTTGGTCGTCATTTCCTTTTTCACAATTATTATTCTTCTAAAATAACCGCGTCGTAACTGACCATTCCTGAGGCAGTTGAAGCTTCGTGTCAACCTCGTGGATTCCGCATCATGAACCAGACTTTATCACTTGCTTCTGTTTATGTGTGATCCCAAATTAAAATGATTCTAGGAAGAGTTGTCACCTTTCGTTATCGGTTACTGCAAATTAAAGTGGAGAGCGCTATGCAATGACACCTTTGTACAACAGTGACCTTATTCCCTCTCTTTGACCAGTGCGTTCAGAATTACATCTTTGCTCAGTGCCAACAGACCGGTGAGAGGAAAAGGCAATAGCTACTTTACACAGAGGGGAAATTTGGGGTTGTTTTACTTAGAGTGTGTGTGTGTGTGTGTGTGTGTGTGTGACTTTGAAAAATGTCGGTTAGGAAGTCCTTGTTTTAGAAGGAAGGTCGTTTTGAAAACACTAAAGAAAGGTCTTGTTGAGTATATCTTAGTTTATCCAGACCACTGAGCTGATTAACTGCTCTCCTAGGGCTGGCCCGAAGGATTAGATTTATTTTACTTGGCTATGAACCAACAGGTTCCTAGCAACGGGTCCTACAGCTTATTGTGGAATCCGAACCACATTGTGACGAGAAATGAATTTCTATCACCAGAAATAAATTCCTCTAATTCTTCATTGGCCGGTCGGAGAGTCGAACGCTGGGCCAACAGCGTGCTAGCCGAGAGCTCTACCCACCTCTCCAATGAAGAACTAGAAAGGTTTTGTAGAAAGCCTTTAATGTGCATGTGTTCATAAAATGTAGATGAATTATTTACTGACAAAACGAAGACGTTCCTGTTGAGAAAATATAGGTTTTACCTCAGTCACTGACTACGACATTAACTCGTGGAGAACTAATTTGTCTGCAAATGTATTGATCTTTTCCTTGGTACATTGCTAAGGCCCCTGAACCTCCCTAGATTTCACGATTATGTTAAAGGTTAAAAAAAAAAACACGTAATAGGAATTACTAGGTGTCAGCTAAGTATTGTATGCATGTGGAAAATAAACACAGATTTTTCGAGTGTCCTACCTCAATTCCAAAGACCAAAAGGTGAAAGAGCAATGTGTGCTGGAATGAGAGTCTGCATGACTTGGTAACATTTACTCAGTACAATACAAGAAGAAATAACTATGTGAGACAACTTTTTTTTTATTTAAAAAAGGCAAGAAAGGAAGCTTGATTTATTCATAACAAACTTTTCATTTTTCCTTGGCCTGCAAAATAACTCATGCACTTCCCCCTTCCACTCACACTCACACGCACGCACACACACACACACACACACACACACACACGGTAAACGCAGACACACGCACTACGCTGCGCGATATATATATATATATATATATATATATATATATATATATATATATATATATATATATATATATACATATATATATATATATACAGTATATATATACACATATACTGTATATATATGTGTGTGTGTGTGAGAGTGTGTGTGTGTACGTATGTGATTGTGTATCATATATATAAACTTTTTATGTCAAAAACTTTAGTTTTCTTATTCATCTAATGCTTGCCTTGATGAAAAGCACAGTAACGCCGCGGAACGAGAATTTATCAAACTCTTTCCTAAAGAAAGATAAGGATCTAATCTTGGGCGCCTGTGCTGAAATCTCAGTTAATCTCCGTCGAAAAAAAAAAGGCCTCTCCAAAGGTATAAAAAAAAAAAATTGTCCAGCTCCTGGATAAATAGAGCCTCTCGCTTTTTCACTGGTCGTGCTTTGGCAAGTTCACAGTTTCCTCCACCACGTTAATGAGAGTTTGAAGGGCTTTTTGTGTCCTTTTCCCCTTAACATTTTTTGGTTCGTGTCTCAAAACCTCATTAGGCGCATCGAGGCTAATGAGTGCGAAAGACTGGGTCGGTCTTCGAGCCGAGAGCAAGAACACCAGAGTGGTCTTCTGGTCCTCCCATTTTGACGAATGAAAAGAAATACAAAGGAAATGTTGCTAATGTTCTTCATCCCAGGGATGTGTAATCTGATAGGTGATTATAAAATTTGTAAGAATTCCGCCATGTCTACGATGCGATAAAAGTGCATCTGACGAAAGTGTACTCTTTATTTGTAGGGCATGAAAAGTATATGAATGTGGAACTGTAAATACACACACACACACACACCTATATATATATATATATATATATATATATATATATATATATATATATATATATATATATATATATATATATAAATGTGTGTGTGTCTGCTTGTGTGTAACCAGAAATGTGGTTCCCTATTCCTATACCTAATTATGCTTGACAGATAAAAGAATACGTATGCCCACACACACATACACACATATATATGTGTGTGTGTGTGTTTGTGTGTGTGTGTGTATGTATCGTATATATAGAATATTTCATTATATATCGTTATGACAAAATATCCACGCGAATTAAAAGTTATTTCATCAAAGTGATGCAAAGAAATATGTGACAGGCTTATGCTACAGATTACTTCGTGAGCCCTGAAAGAAATTACGATTTACGTTCGTGAAAATCTGTTCATCATGTGCTGCATTTTAAGCTTCCATGAAAGACAAGTAAAAGAAGGCAGTAGGAAATAAAAATGATGCTTGCAAAATTAGCGATTACAAGGATATCCATAGCTCGCATTCGGTCATGTTCCAAGAAGCAAGACACTACTAAGTCTTTAGAGTCCCTAGCAAATGACAACATCGTTCCAGTTTCGGACTTTAGACACTTGAACTTTCTGACCTTCGACTGTAACATCGTTCTGGGAGGTAGACGTTTAACGGGATTTTGCTAAGGGATCCTTTTTTCCTCAGGAGTGGTGTATTCAACTCCATTTTAACTTATCGCAGCGTAATTGGTCCTGTTGTGAACTTTTTACGAAAACACCGTTTATGAAGTTTGTCAGTAACTCATAGCTAGGAACTTTCAGCTCCTATTAACAGACAGCACGAAAGCAATTTTTGTTTGAAAGTATGGAAGTATTAAGTCATGGATATTTTTTGGGTTCTAGGGCAACTGATAATAGAACTCATTCCCGGAAAACTCATATCGGACAACTTATACGTGGACAATTGAAATCTAGAACAACTGATACATAGGATAATTCATAACAGGTGTAAATATTTTCACTTAAAAAAAAAACACTTAAAAATCGTTATTGATAAAATAGGCAAGTTTTTAGTTTACAGGCGGAACAGTGATCATTTAACTCTTTAATTATTGACTATCAACCCTTAAATTTCATAGTTCATGCTAGTTACTGTTCGTCCAGTAAACAACTCACAAACAGGCGTCATAGCTTTTCAACGAAATTTTTATTTCTATATTTTGTACTTGTCAAGTAAGTTGGCTTTGTACTTGTCAATTTTTCAACCGTTTTAAAATTTTTCTTTACCCCTCACAATATCATATATAAAATCTCAGCTAGGAGCTAATAAGCTTGTGGATGATAACTAGGTATATAATTTTCAGACAGAATGCTGATGAATCAAGAAAAGATTGGTTATATGAAGTAAAGATTTGCAGAGCGCGAGTTCAGACGATGGCTGAGGAGGACGACGACGATAGTTTGCCACAAGAATTTTTGTCGTATTTTGGCAGTGACTTTCATAGGACCCGAAAGAGGAAGAGGCGCTAGAAGACGTCGTTTGGCTCCAATATTTCCAGTTGAAATATTGGAGCCAGATTGAAATATGGAATATATCGGAGAAGACTTCAACTGGCATGACTAGAACTAATAGCCTTGAAGGTTTTCATAATGCCTTACAAAATTCAATTTCATGCCAGCATCCGAATATCTGAAAATGAACGAATGCACTGAAGTTGGATGCGATTTTGGCGCAGAAAAAGAAAATTGATTTGGAACGGGGAGTGCAATTAACTAAAAAAAACAGGTTTACAAAGTGCAACAAGCGACTGGTAACTCTACTTGAAAAGTATGATCCTTGTCAGAAAATGTCTTTCTTCAAAGTTGTAGCATATAATCTGCAAGTTTTAATTTTTTTTTTTTTGTATTGGCAGTCTTCAATGTTTTTAGTTTTCAATGTCAAAGAAAAAAAATGTAAATTACGTAATTTTACTACTTTAGAACAATGTGTAATTAGAAGGTAAAACTAAATATCAAATTATTTGTTTCATGGAGCTAGTACAAAGAAATCATTTCCATTCATTGGTATGAAAATTTGATCACGTGACGGTCAGCTACTTTTCCATGGACAAAGGTCGTAAGCTGCTTAGCTAAATACAGGATTTAACACAGGTGAAGAGAATTTTAAGTTATACGTAGTTATGGATGTATGTAAATATATTCATTACGTATTTATCTTGTAATTAGCAGCATCACCGCTCCGTGTCAGGTTTCACAACACCGGGCACTACGGGTGAGCTTGTTCAACTACCGGTGTTGGAAGATTACTGGTTTGTCCTTACTTTTTGCGTTAAAAGACTGACGTTTACTGTAATTGGGGATAACAATTTTAAATTTGCGTCTTTAGTGAAAAGCTAAACACATCCACAACAATAAGGTATTTTCTCTCTACTGTAAATTCCACCTTAACATTCAGGACCGACAATACGAACAATATACAGGTTGCTCACAAGTCGTTAATTGAGGCTTAGTCCAACTTGGATTTTGGATGAAGATTAGCTTCACGCAGGTGTGGTCTTCATCAGTATTAGCACTCAGTAGAGACGGTGTTTTAGCCACGTCCACTAAGCACTGGAAAAATGAAATTGGTATATTTTCCAGATCATTTACCTAACATTTACTTGTTGGGTAAAAATTGTAACTTGTTCTGTGGCTTTAACCTTTGGCCGTGAAGCATCGGTGTCGGCAGAGTTACTCAGTAGTATATTACAGTTGTAATTTATTAATATATAAATATAAAAAGGATTCTCCAAATACTTAGTTGACCATAAAGTATTACAAACGCAGAAAAAAAGTGGTCTTGACCCTTGAAGATTGGTCTTGTAAACTTAACTTTGATGAATTACTACAAACTACGAATAAGAAAAAGGATACTAAAAACATGTAATCGGATATGAAGTACATATTTCAAACTGCCAGAAGATTGTATGACTGGACTTTGACCTCAGATGGTTATGAAATTAGATAAAGAAAGATTAAAATTACCATACATAAAGTAAATTTATCTTTTTGAAAAGATACTAGAAATTATAGCAGACTATCAAATACGCCAATTGCCAAAAATATCTAATCTTATCCCTTGATATTTTAGGTCAAACCTGTCAAACTTAGTTGTCAGAAACTTTCCGTTATAGTTCAGCAATATGAAAGAAATCTAATTAATATCTATTTAATATCACAAAATATGTGACTAACCAATCACTATTTCATCCAATATCTAATCACCTCAAGTAGATTCACCTAAGGAATATAATTTCCTAATTTCATCAGTTTTCTTTTAGCTGTTTTCAGAGATATTAGAAAGCTCACGTACACACAGACACAAAGCCCTGAAATATCGCCTGCTTCCAGTTTCGCCGGAGCAGTAATAAGCATTTAATAGCAATAATTCATCTGGGGAATCAAAACAGATTTATCTATTTTCCTCTGCTGGTTGGGGTCGGGTTAACACTGTCCTGTTCTCTCTCTCTCTCTCTCTCTCTCTCTCTCTCTCTCTCTCTCTCTCTCTCTCTCTCTCTCTCTTCTTCTCACGCCTACTTAGCACGGCTTCGCATTGTTGACGCACAGAGTTTATGTGTTCTAAGATCTCAAAGACCAGCATTCAGTATTAAAGGTGTTACATGACACTTAGAGGAAGAGTATGTTTGTTCTCCATTTTTCTAATGCCTTTATGCATACAATATCAGCTCAACAACGACTGCGGCAAAATGGCTTCTGTTTTATTTTTCCTCTTAAATTTCCTGTTCTAAGGGCAATTGACTAGCTCGTTAAAAGACTCCAGCAGTTGAGATCTTAGCTTTAGTCTTTATTCTTGTTTCCTTTTGCTTTCTGCTATGAACTGCTGAACCAGTTGCATTGTTCAAAGTTCATTTTACTTTTCTAAATAAAGAAGCAGATGGGGCAGAATGTGTCAGCCGAGGAATCATTTATCATCTGTATCATGTTAGTCCTTTTTTATCAAGAAAACAGATATTTTTTGGCTGCAGATTTGTCACATTTATCAGGAAAATCCATTTTACCCGAGTAATAACTCGTTCGCATGTATCCATTTTGCCAAACTCTTCCGCTGATTGTTAGAGTTTCTGAAGCGAAACAAACACCTTCAAATTCTCCAGAAGGGTGATAGTTTTTTTATTTACAAAGTAAAACGAGTAAGGAAGGCCTTTGTAACGCGAGCACTGGTGAATCGTGGTTTGAAACTATTTCTAAACCATTTTGACTACATGTATTTTTTTTCTTTGGTTTCCTTTTTAGTTTGTATCATACATTACGAAGTCGCTATCGATGTACATTTTGTCATCAGACAACAAAATATTGAAGTAAGCTTTATAACAAACCATTTTTTTCGTCATCTTATTACCCGTCTAACATAAAATGGATTTAATTTTGGTGTAAAATGACTCCATGAACCGTTTGTCTTTCAAACTATTTGATTTTTCCTTTTTTTTTTTACATTTACCCAAATGACTCCAAGTATTCTAAACCATTTTAGCTCGATCGTAGACAAATACTGTAGTCAAGAGTATTCTGTCCACTATGTGACATAACGTAGTCAGTGCTGTATTAATTATCTTTTCTCTGTTGATTAACATACCTCTCTCTTTTCCTCTCTACGAAATGCTTTACGCAGATGAATACTCCAGAGCAAAAAAAAAAAAAAAAAAAAAAAAAGAGGGAGAGACGAGCAGCGCACTTGCGACAGAGCGAATCCTGTGCCCTATAATGAAAACGAGGCAATTACCAAGAGAGGAAAAAATTATTTATTGCTGAGCTCTGTAAATTCCGGTGTTTATGCCTCTGCATAAATGATATATGCTAGAGGAAAATGCTATCATTTACGCTTGTGAGTGTAATTATGTTTACCGTGTGTGTGTGTGTGTGTGTGTGTGAGAGAGAGAGAGAGAGAGAGAGAGAGAGAGAGAGAGAGAGAGAGAGAGAGAGAGAGAGAGAGAGAGCATTTTCTTTTTGAGATAAGTAAAATGAATGAATCCCGTCAATGAAATCGTTGTTGTTAAGCATTACAAAAAAATAAGAAAAAGATTCCCCAAGACAATGCATTTCCTTTCTATTTAATCATGGCCTATGGACTTTCATAAAGCTGTAGGGATCATATATTAATCTAATCACCAAGTAATGATGAGGCAAAATGTATATGCCGGAAACATTGTCGTTCTATTTCAATGGGAGGTCCCCATGATACAACTAATATTAGTAATGCCTTATTGTTAACTAGTAGTGAAATGAAACATTACTGCATATTTCGCCCATATTGACGTTAAAAGTGTAGAGATAATATGATGCCTTGATTAGAATACCGATGGGACACAAATATTCAGGTGTTAATTTGGTCAAGATTCGTTGTCAATATCATTCATTAAGTTGAATATTCTGCATATTTCCAATTCTACGCTAACAACCGGCCCTTTATGTAAGAATCCAGGTAAAAAAGTCACGGGAAAAAAGCTGCAGAAAAAAAAGTCACAGGAAAAAAAAGTCACATTAATCTTTCCTAGATAGTGACCCCCAAAGGTATTAACCCGGAATGTATCCATCTTTGCGGCGTGCTTAGTACAAGCCCGTTGGGGATTACAGTAAAAACATAAACAAAAGAGTAGTAAATATCATAAAGATAATGACCCCCAAGAAATATTGTGATTTTTCTCCTGTGACTTTATTACCGGCCACCATAGATTAATGTGACTTTTTTCCTGTGACTTTTTTCCTAGCCAAAATTGTGACTTTTTTCCTGTGAATTTATTACTGGCCACCATAAATTAATGTGACTTTTTTCCTGTGACCTTTTTCCTAGCCAAAATTGTGACTTTCTTCCTGTGACTTTATTACCAGCCACCATAAATTAATGTGACTTTCTTCCTAGCCAAAATTGTGAATTTTTCCTGTGAATTTATTACTGGCCACCATAAATTAATGTGACTTTTTTTCCTGTGACTTTTTTCCTAGCCAAAATTGTGACTTTCTTCCTGTGACTTTATTACCGGCCACCATAAATTAATGTGACTTTTTTCCCAGCCAAAATTGTGACTTTCTTCCTGTGGCTTTATTATCGGCCACCATAAATTAATGTGACTTTTTCCTGTGACTTTTTTCCTAGCCATAATTGTGACTTTTTTCCTGTGACTTTATTACCGGCCACCATAAATTAATGTGACTTTTTCCTAGCCAAAAATTGTTGCTTTTTTTCTGTGACTTTATTACCGGCCACCATAAATTAATATGACTTTTTTCCTGAGACTTTCCTAGCCAAAATTGTGACTTTTTTCCTGTGACTTTTTTCCTAGCCAAAACTGTGACTTTTTTCCTGTGACTTTATTACCGGCCACCACAAATTAATGTGAATGTTTTTCCTAACCGAAATTGTGACTTTTTATCTGTGACTTTATTACCGGCCACCATAAATTAATGTGACTTTTTTCCTGAGACTTTCCTAGCCAAAATTGTGACTTTTTTCCTTTGACTTTATTACCGGCCACCATATGGAACAGTTCCAGCCAAGCAACCTCGCGTTCCACGAAAGTGAACTAAATTCAAGTGCGCAACCTGTACATAAGAAGCAGTCATCATGAAACGAAAATGCGTCCAAAAAGCATTCCATTCTTCCGAGAACTAGTTTCGGGTGAGGATCACTGCTTAATGCAGTGAGGGAAAAGTTTAGATTAAAGGGATGAAATGAGATTTTGACTGGACTATGGATTTGAAGAGGAAGCGAAAACAATTTAAAGTTGAAAAACTGGTACGGAAGGGATGTACGAGGGAAAACACACTGATGAAAGGCGTAAATAAAACCTAATATAATAGGTATACTAGAAACAGCAAGGAGAATTCCGACTATTTCATACATTTTTTCCTGGGATACTTTCTTCCCTCAAGAAGTGTCTTCGTGTCTTCATATTTTAAAAATTGTATGGTGTTAAACTCTTTTATATTGTTTCGTAACTGTATATTAATACCTTACATTAATTACATTGTAAAAACACTGTTCAGTGCCGTTTTATTATTGTATATTGATAAATTACAATAGTTCATTTTTATAAAATACTGTTCAGTAATGTTCTAAAATGAATACAATCGAAGCGCTATAACTTTGCAATAAATAAATGGAAAACTTATCAGTAAATTATTAATTGACAAATACCAAGTGAAAACAGATGCTTTACTTTTAAAAAAAACTTTTGAACGTGTGACTATAATAATTTATTTTTTCTGTTTACTTTGTCCAGAACGAATGAATGAGAGTAGTGATTGTAACTTTGTATTTGTGAAAAGGTGACAGAGGTGAACGCAAGAGTTCCGCTAGCTTAGTATTACTTGGAATACTGGGAAGAATCTCCGTAGGGGGTTACTGCCGTCAGTGCACCTCGTGCGGTGCACTGTAGGCATTTAACTTAAGGTTCTTTGCAGCGTCCCTTCGGCCCCTAGCTGCAACCCCTTTCGTTTCTTTTACTATACCTCTTCTTATATTTTCTTTCTTCCATCTTACTTTCAACCCTCTCCTAAAAATTGGTTCGTAGTGCAACTGCGAGGTTTTCCTCCTGTTACACCTTTCAAACCTTTACTCTCAATTACCGTTTCAGTGCTGAATGACCTCATAGGTCCTCGTGCTTGGTCTTTGGCCTAAATTATATATTCAGTTCAGGTGAATAGAATGATTTTGACAGAAAAATTTAGGCAGATCATAAAAGGACTGACAAGAGAGGGACATGATGATCTAGGTATGGAAAAGGGAATGTGGGTCAAGTGTGTATTATAAAGTTGCATTAAAGTTCACAGAGTAAAAAAAAATGTTGTACATGGCATGCATGGACCTAGTTTAGCGTTTCTAATATGAAAATAGCGGCGATGTGTTGGGTGCTGAAGCCATATACTAAACAAGATAATTTGTTAAGAGTAAAGAGATATGTTCATAATGAAGGTGAATCATATGTTAAGTGTATATGTGTATATGTGTATATATATATATATATATATATATATATATATATATATATATATATATATATGTGTGTGTGTGTGTGTGTGTGTGTGTGTGTGTGTGTATATATATATATATATATATATATATATATATATATATATATATATATATATATATATATATATATATTCGTAACTTTTTTTAACGTAGTATTTTTGCTTTGTTTTGCTCAGTCACGAAGATCTGAGTCAGGGTCTTTTCCCCCCCACCACGGGTGTTTCTGCATTTGAGTGGTATCTCGCCCACGAGTGTTTTTTCTTACATTTCATGTTTTGGTCGTCCGCCGGCTCGTCGTCTGCCCTTTGCTCGTCCTTGTTCCCGCATATATTGTTCCCACAGGTTCCCCAACGTTAGACCTTGGTGAGAAGCTTTTTGGCGAGAATTCGAGAGTGTGCTCGGCGGCTCTTTTATGTTGGAAACCTAAATACCTGTTTTAACACTTATTTTGTTGTTAATTAACAGATTATTTCTTAAATGCACTGTTGGGATAGTGCCGACGCTTACCCCTTGGAAGTTAAGTATATCTCAGTTTAACCAGACCACTTAGCTGATTAACAGCTCCCCCAGGGCTGGCCCGAATTATTAGACTTATTCTACGTGGCTAAGAACCAATTGGTTATCTAGCAACGGGACCTACAGCTTACTGTGGAATCCGAACCACATTATAATGAATTTCTATCACCAGAAATAAATTCCTATAATTCTTCATTGGCTGGCCTGAGACTCGAACTCGGGCCTAGCAGAGTGTTAGCCGAGAACTCTACCGACTCGTCCAAAGAGGAACTAGCAAAGAAGAGAAGAATGTATAATTCATAAATATTTTACATTGTCATAGTTTGGTGAACAGCGCAATTGTACCTAAAACAAAATCTGACCTTACATGAAGTTTATTCGTCTGTCATAGTTAAAGCGGTATGGAGAAGATTGCAGGTGAAGAGATACTTGTCCTAATCTGTAAATCAACCAAGAACACTCAGTAGAGTAAGTAATCAGTTTAATAGTAACTCTAATTTCCAAATACCATTTCTACCACATGAGTTATAACCGCGTTAGATTACTACCCAGCTTCAAGAAATCCCTAGTCAAAAAAAAAAAAAAACATTGGGGAATCATTATGAGCTTATTGTCATCGCACGATGATAAAAACGAAATATCGACACGTCAAATGGAATTGAATATAGAGTTTAGGCCAAAGGCCAAGCAGTGGGACCTATGAGGTCATTCAACGCTGGAAAGGAAATTGTAGGTTTGAAAGGTGTAAGAGTAGGAAAACCTGGCAGTTGCACTGTGAAATAATTGTCAGGAGAGGGTGGATAGCAAGATGGAAGAAAGATGTGAATGAAGGTACAGTAAAATGAATGAAAGAGGTTGCAGCTAGGGGCCGAAAGGACGCTGCAGAGAACATTTAGAAATGCCTACAGTGCAGCCCGTGAGGTGCACTGATGACACTTAACCCCTATGGGGGAAAGAACTTATCACAAACAAAACTTTAAATACCACCACGCTTATAAGGAAATGGTATCTACGTCCCCCATTAAGGCGCTTCCCAACAAAGTCTCCGAAGCTGGCTTGTATGGTTTCTATGGGCTGATTGAATATGGTGGTAT
>JANJGK010000030.1:23004739-23017239 GCA_039081455.1 Macrobrachium rosenbergii
ACTGGGCTGAATATAGAATTTAGGCCAAAGCCTAAGCACTGGGACCTACGAGGTCATTCAGCGCTGAGACGGAAATTGACAGTAAAAAGGTTTGAAAGGTGTAGCAGGAGGAAAACCTCGCATCTGCACTATGAATCATTTGTTGGGGTTTGGGTGGAAGGTAAGACGGAAGAAAGAGAATATGAAAGGAGGTACAGTGAAAGAAACGAAAGCACGCTGCAAAGAACCTTAAGTAATGCCTACAGTGCAAAGCCATTCTCTGAGTATCTGAGTGATGAAATTGATGTAATCGTATTTTTGGAGTTCCGGAGCCCATTCGTCTAGGGAGGAAAGTATATAGGAATAAAGAATACATTTTCCCAAAAATAACTTGTGACTCAGGTTCAATTTTATATAATGTAAATAGTCTTGTGTAATTAATCCATCTGCCTAAGATTCATGCAGTAAAAGTGATATTACTTATATTAGATACGCACTATGAATCAATTGTTGGGAGAAGGTGAAAAGTAAGATGGAAGAAAGAGAATATGAAAGGAGGTACAGTAAAAGAAACGAAAGGGGTTGCAGCTAGGGGCCGAAGGCACAGTGCAAGGAACCTTGAGTAATGCCTACAGTGCACCGCATGAGGTGCACTGACGGCACCACCTCCCTACGGGGTCTATGAGATACAGAGCCTTCCTTGTATCCAGTTATCACTGATAAATCAGTCATCATAAGCTTGAGATAATTGGAAATTATATCAAGGTGTTCCCATCATCCAGTCATGATAACCTTGTGTTTCTAATGTTTGATTTATGAGATGGAAAAAAAACGACAATGAGAAAATACTGATTGCATGAACGCTGGAAACGCATCCATATTATTTTGTCAGACAACTCAAACATACATTCTGCATTCATTAAAAGCTATCATTCGATGGTGCAGCCATTCTTCTAAGTCAATTGTTTTGTGAGATATGAGGCGAAATGTTTTTCGATGCCCTATAATTGCCTGTCAATTAATGCAATTTTCTAACCAATCTACCAAGTTCATCAGAGCGTGGTTGACATAAAGCAACGGGGAATATTCAGTGTTTCAAGTGACAATTCGGCCGTCATCATTTGTTGCTGAGCTTGCTAGCCATTACATCAATTTAGGTAATTTCGCATAACTAATAATATCTGATGTTTATAACTTTATTGCTCACTGGGATAGACAATGAAAAAGGCATCAATGCCAGGTTAAATCATCGCTTTATCTCTCACGGATTTTCGAAAATAAAGAAAGGGGCCGGAAAGTATTTAGTAGAGTGATTAACACGTAGCGATTAATACGTAAACCTGTGAAATGAAAAATTTAGATCTATCTCTGAGAAACATATGGCGTGCGAATTTTCAGAAAGGTCCAAAAGTGTTTTAGAAAAGAGTAATCAAACTCTCGCAGAACGCGATGACAAAACGACCAGTTATCGGAGCCGACACTCATGTGATATACACGGTAGTGTACATGCACACACAAAAGCGCCTGCACGCACAAACACGTATCCACACACACACACAAACACAAACACACACACACGCAAAAGCACGCACACATAAATACACAATTTATATATATATATATATATATATATATATATATATATATATATATATATATATATATATATATATATATATATATATATATATATATATATATATATACACACACACACATACATACATACATAAGTCGGTGTCTTTTTATCAACGATTCTACCAAATCAAAACATAAGATAGAATAGAGTGTCGCGTCCTTTTCCTCCCACTTTTCGCCTCATTTTCCTTTGATCTCACGACTCGAAGCTTAATTTTTCTAACCTTCTCTATTCGCTTTCAAAATAACTGCTAATTTATCCTTTTTATTCGACAGTTTTAAACTCACTTCATGAATAACCACTTGTGCGCGCAGTGATCCATCGTTTTCAGCCATGCAAATCCGTTTATCACATCTGATACCGTTTTTCTGCATGTTCCCAATCCTTCTTAATGCGCACGTCTGTAACAGCTAATCCATTTCAATATTTACAGGTTTCGCTCTTCAACAAATAAACGAACTGGAAGTTGGCACAATATGTAAAGTAAATGTGGGAGAGGACATCGAAAACAAAAATGAAAAAAATAGTATGGATGGAAAACTGCCGTAACGATAACTTTTTAATAAATATGTAGATATATGCGTTTTTAATGGAAATTGACAACCATAAATTCGTTAAATAGTAGTGAAGGATAAGCCTCTCACTTTTTGTACAAGGCGTGGATGTTGAAAGTTAGTGAAACCTCCATGGTTGTTTTGTCGATTGACTACGCTCGCGAAAAATAGTACGTAGGTTCAAAAAGCAAGCTTTTTTTTCTTGTCTATGGAAATGTGAGTAAATAAGTTTACGGATAAACTAGAAATAAAACTCCATTCGGTGAATACACAGCAGGAAATAATGAGCATTTTTCATATTGGCTCTAAAGGGTGGCGGAAGACGGCATTTATTTATTTATTTATTTATTTATTTTTGTGAATCAAGAAAATCTGTATCAACAACTTTGACCAATTTTTAGTAGCGGGGAAGAAGGACGGGGTTGAAGTATAGACTGAGTGTCACTTGAAGACTGTGGTCGCTTCTATCCCACACACACCCAAACATAATAATAATAATAATAATAATAATAATAATAATAATAATAATAATAATAATAATAATAATAATTTCGTCTCATGACAATCATTGATTTTCTTTGGAAAGTCGGCATTAAACTCGTTCGAATTATATTTCCTCGTTGGTTAGTTTATCGCAAATCATTAAATGCCTTGAAATGTTTACGCGTAAATGTTTTGGAAGAAAAAAGAGCCCCTTAATTTGCTGAGCATGTAATTATCAATAACGCTCATTATTTTTTGTAATGCCAAAAAAAAGCAGATTTGTGCAATTCACCTTTTCTTCTCTGAAGTGAGAAAGATAAAGGACATAAATTCCTAAAGATAGAACTTACATATTTACTATACTGGTATGGTATTTAAATAGCAAGACTTACTGTTGTTTGTGGCTATATATATATATATATATATATATATATATATATATATATATATATATATATATATATATACATATATATATATGTGTGTGTGTGTGTGTGTGTGTGTGTATGCGTGTGTTTGTTTGTTACAAGGTGAGCAGAATAATCAAATTCCGAGAAATTAAGTCAGATTCATTTCCATTAAAAAATAGTTTAGAAAACTTCTAAACGGAAATGAAAACAAGCGTTCGTAATAGAAAGTGGAAATGAATTTTATCGCAGTAAATGTGAAATACTTTTTTTATTTGATGTATAACTGTGGCTTTGAATTTATCACTGACATTTTTTTCCTTTAAATGGATTCCAAGGATAAAAGTAAAACCTCCACAGTCAGGATTAACGTTTTTAAAATTTTCTCTCTGTTAGTATATCATCTATTTTAGGATTTTAAAAAAATCACAGTTAACAGCTCCCCCATCAACACTAAGACTTTCTTTATGCCATTATACATCCTCAGCTTCCCAGACTGTAGAGCAGGTCTGTACTCATAAAGTTTTCCACGTGAGTGCGTGCTTGTATACTACCATATCCATATATATATATATATATATATATATATATATATATATATATATATATATATATATATATATATATATATATATATATATATATATATTTATATATATATATATATATATATATATATATATATATGAATGCTATAAAAAGAATAAGTATCTGATAAAAGTAAAGTTAAGTATACCTTAGTTTTACCAGACCACTGAGCTGATTAACAGCTCTCCTAGGGCAGGCCCGAGGGATTAGACATATTTTACGTGGCTATGAACCAATTGGTTACCTAGCAACGGGACCAACAACTTATTATGGAATCCGAACCACATAATAGCGAGAAATGAATTTCTATCACCAGAAATAAATTCCTCTAATTCTTCATTAGACGGCCGGAGACTCGAACTCGGGCCTAGCGAGTGCTATGAGGACATAAAAGAGATCCCCAAGATATCGGCAGAATACTGTGGTGGAGCTCCCGAGGCTTTAAAAAGCTGGAAGAGCTGTGCCTTGGAAGGCTTCATTTGCATACTTAAGAGGTCTGATCAGAGGCTCTATTTATTTCCGGAGTAAAATACCGGAAGATGGAGAGCTCCCAGTCGGAGCTTTCCTCCTGCGTTACAGGTTCTGAACGTGGAAATTTATGACTGCATAACGTGAATCGACAAAGTGAGACCCAGGGATTACTAATGCTTTTGGGGATGGAGATTTTTATTCGGTGTTTGCATCGACAGGCGGTGTTTTGACCGTTTGATTTCCCTGATGCGATTCGTGTCTCTCGTATGCAACGAACTATTAATTACCAGGAATGACATATTTTGTGCAATATTTCATCCCTGTTCATTTTTTTAGAACGAAGACTCTAAAATGAAAATATTAAATAAATGAAAAGGCTTTGCGATACATGTGCAATATTTCGAAAAAAAAGTCAATCTATATGCATAATTGCCTTATATAAATTAGACAAAAAAAAGAAACTCTTTATGTTACCTTGTACATAGTAAATACGAATTTATTTTTTAAAAAGCAATTGAAAATATAAGTGCTTTTGGACAATGGAACAAAGACACTGTAGTTTCTCTATGATGCAGTTATCATTAAATTGCAGTAATAATTTTACTACAGTTAATACTACTCGAACTGATATAATTTCACCTATAATTACTTTTATAATTATATTTGTATTTACTATTATGATTATAACTTTACATATCAAAGCCAAAGATCATCTGATACTAATTTTGTCTTCATAATTTTTCTGATGCTATATCCTTAATTCTCTCCTCATGACGAGCCCCGTGTTCAAAATGTTAAAAGATCTTCTTCCATTCAGAATGTAAAAATAACTTAATCTATTACAAAGCCGGTAGGAGGCACTAACATTTTTCTTAAGCATTCACATGGCGTGTAACCGCATTTAGACCAGTGGTTCTCAACCCTGGGGGAATTTCAGAGTTGCATGGGGGCGGGGGTAATTGTGACCACAAATTAGTAGGCTCAAACTGGCTCTAGGACCACACAAAATGCAGCGTGCATCGGTCCGCACTACTGAGAGGTCGCGCTGGGTTTTCTCTCCGCTAGCTGGTGTGTTTGTGTTAGTATTTTGTTGCATATTGTTTGAAATGCACCTTTTAAGGCAGACAATTTTGGAAAGGGAGGGGGTGGGGGGAATGACTTTCTGGCATATGGTGAAAGGGTGCATTGGCCAAAAAGAGGTTGAGAACCACTGATTTAGACTCTTCCAAACATTTATTGAAGCTCTAAAGATGCCACTGAGTGCCAGAACCGAAACCACAGTATACAAGATGAAAATGAAAGCATTGCAAAAATATGGTAGAAGTCCCTTCTTTTGTTTGGATTGACCACATAACAAACTTGACGCCTGCAAGCATTAGAGTTATAAATTCAACCCAGCATTACACGCACGCACGCATAACAATATACTGTTTCCTACACTGGGTGTTATCCGAGAGCTAGAAAAAAAGGAGAGAGAGAGAGAGAGAGAGAGAGAGAGAGAGAGAGAGAGAGAGAGAGAGAGAGCGTTCTTCAAGGCAAGAATCCTCCCTATTTGAAAGGACACAATAAAAGCATTATCTTCTTTGTAAAAAGTCTCGCTCTCAAACTGTTGTCTGAAACAAGAAATACAAGCATGTTTCACCTTTGCTTTGCATCACCTTTCTAACCGGAGATCCAAATGTTTATTTTTCATTAGGGCATGGCCAAGCGCTCCTATTCAATCTGCTCACTGCAATGCCTTTATGATACGGATGTATTTTTCAAGCGCATATGTTCTAAATGGATTTCTGAAACTCCCTTCACCGCCTAGTCCTCTGGGAAGCCGAGGAGGCTTTTGTTTACCGGAACGGTTCAGAAATTTGGAAATTCTTGGATGTCTGACTCTACTGGGTAGATCCCACTTTTTCTTTTCGTTGTTTCTTTCTGGTCCTTTCCGGGAAGTGGTGCAGTCTAGACCTCCTCCTCCTCCTCCTCCTCCTCCTCCTCCTCCTCCTCCTCCTCCTCCTCCTCCTCCTCCTCCTCCTCCTCCTCCTCCTCCTCCTCCTCCTGCGTTTCTCAAGCGAAAATGATGAGAGAATAAATGCCTTTCAAAATTAGCCCTCAAACCCACCCGTCAAAGCAGCAAAAATTCAGAGAATAGTAAAAAGAACGGTGCTGCGTATTCAAAGGAAGATGAGTTAGGAGATTACTGGAATAAATTGTAGACTGACAGACTGACCGATTTCAACTGGTAATCTGGAATTATGAAAAAAGAATTAAGGAGAAAAGCATTCCTGAATTATATATATATATATATATATATATATATATATATATATATATATATATATATATATATATATATATATATGTATATTTTTTCTCGCACAAACAAAAAGCCGACTGGCTGGTATACCCTGTCATACAAACGTGAACAGAACATGCTCACGCCGTCATAATTTATTTTACGCCAAATAGATGATACAAATCAAGCAATCCACAAAAGAAATAAAGAACAATAAGATATATGGTCTTGGAACTGAGACATGTTTATCACAGGGGAAAAAAATCTGAAGAAGCGACATTCATATAATCGGCTCCAGTTCATTTGGTATTTAATGTAGCGGAAAGCTATAACGGCCCCTTGGCGTAGTAGAATGTTCGATTGAGCGGAACATTATGAGTAAATACAGTACAGTAGTTCTTTTGTATTCCTGAAAAATCATTTTATCTTTAATATTTACGTACTTACCCAGCTACAGTATTTTCGTGTTTATTTACATATTATGAAAAAAACATTCTTTTTTACTTGTTGCAGTAATAAATGTAAAAAAGGGCCACTTTGTGAGTGTGTAAACAACAGTTATCAATTGAAGTGAATAAGAATCATAAAATGTAAGATTCCATCTCTTAGCATTACACTGATATATAGACGCCTTCTAAACCTGTTGTTTCTCAGTAACAAAAAAGACGTGCTAGTTTCAAATTGTGAAATTAATCGGCCCTTTTAGTTTTCTGTAAAAGAAAACTATTGTGCTGATTTCGTCCGTCCGTCCGCACTTTTCTGTCCGCCCTCACATCTTAAAAAATTCTGAGTCTAGAGAGCTACAAATTGGTATGTTGATCATCCTCCATCCAATCATCAAACATACCAAATTGCAGCCCTCTAACCTTAGTATTTTTTATTTTATTTAAGGTTAAAGTTAGCTATAATCATGCTTCTGGCAACGATATAGGATAGGCCACCACCGGGCCGTGGTTATAGTTCATGGGCCGCGGCTCATACAGCATCATACCGAGACCACCGAAAGATAGATCTATTTTCGGTGGCCTTGATTATACGCTGTACAGAAAACTCGACTGAGCCGGAGAAACTTCGGCGCATTATTTACTAGTTTTTTGTTGTTCTAAACACTGCTACACGATGAACAAGAACAGTAAACACTCCAGCCAAATTATACTCATCATTCTTTTCTCCACCGGGTATTTAATCATAATGTTTATTTTCCCTCAGGTCATCTTTCCAAGTAAAAGTCTCAAATTTACTCCAAAAAACAGAAAAGGACAGACAGGTTGTTTACATGAAATAAAGCATATGGTCAGTTTGCTCTGTCCTTGATGATGAGGTTGAAAATACAACTATCCAGTTTAGGCTCAACTTATGTTATGCATTCAATTCCTAGAATTATGAAAATGGTGCTTGTTTGTATATGTAAACGCGCCCACACAAACCTATATATATATATATATATATATATATATATATATATATATATATATATATATATATATATATATATATATATATATATATATATATATATATATATATATATATATATATATATATATATATATAATATATATACATATATATATATATATACATGTGTGTGTGTGTGTACATGAATTTTAGTCAGTTGAATGCAGTGTATTCCATAATATTAAGCCAAAATATATCGTTTAATATCGAATTCACTATGTATGTATGTGTGTATGTATTATGTATATATATGCACATATATACTTATAAATTATATATATAAATTATATATATATATATAATATATATATATATATATATATATATATATATATATATATATATATATATATATATATATATATATATATGAAACTAAGGAACACAGAAGCACGCGTTTTACAGAAACAAATTTCTGACTAACATCGGGATCGAACCTCTATCTCTCAAATAAAAGACCAAGAGTAGTGCGCTACCAATTGACGCACACAGATCGTAAAAGAAACTGAAACCTAATTGCCTCTGTAACTGAGGTTTTTCCTGGGCACGCTGCCGCCTAACATACCACCGAATTTTACCCAACTTCCAGTCCCAGCTCTGAGTCAATTGGTAGCATTTCATTCGAATACGGAAATACTTAGGCCCCAACTTCTTTTATGAACTGTGTGGGTCAACTGGTCGTGCCCTGGCCCTTCGTTTGAAAGACTTAGATTTGATCCCAATGTAAGTCAGAAATGTAATGTATTTCTCTGAAACACGTGCTCATGTGTTCACCAGTTCCATCATATTCACACTGAAGGGATAATTTGAACGAAGTGCCACCTACTGACTCACTGGTGGGTCGGGAGTTAGGTAAAATTCGTTGGCGTGTTAGGCGACACCCTGCCCAGGAAAAACCTTAGGTACAGGAATACTTAGCTTTTAACTTTTTTATTACTTGTATAGGTCAGTTGGTTGTGCCCTGGCCTTTCATTTAAGCGACAGGGGTTCGATCCTGATGTAATTATAATATATATATATATATATATATATATATATATATATATATATATATATAGTCAAAGTGACCAGTAGATACCATATTTACATTTAAGTCTAAAGACAATAAAACACTATGCTACGATGTTCACTAATAGTATGCTCCAGGTCGAGAATTACACTGACGGTTAAGCTTAATAAGTGGTAAAAATTTGAAGTAAATCTCTTCATTTATAAGGTAGCAGTTCTCACCTACTTTATAACGGGGCCTAATGGCAGCAACGCACATGGGTTCAAATCTTTCCTTGACTGTTGTGGTCTCTTCATTTGTCAGTTGCATGGATATAAGACTTTTCAATGGCAGGAGCATCAGAAAGTGAGAGGAAATCAATTGGTTTAAAATTGGCTTTTTACACACACACACAAACACACGCACACACACACACACACACACACACACACACACATATATATATATATATATATATATATATATATATATATATATATATATATATATATAGATCATGGAAATATTGAAGTAATAAGAAAACTTTTATTAAAAAAACTTGAGAAAGTTAGGGAAACCTTAACTAATAAAAGCTGAGAATGTCAAGCGTTTTATGAAAAGAAATAGTCTAGAAAGGCCGATAAAAGATTTGATCGAAAATAAAAGATTTGATCGGAAACGTGGCCGTGGGTCTGTAAAAAAAAAAAAAAAAAAAAAAACTCAGAATTTATGAAACTCGCAAGAGATGAAAATTAATCGAGCTGTTTTTCGAGGAAGTCTATTACCTGCTTATAAAGGCTTTTTTTTTTACCTGACGTAAAGTGAAATAACGCTTCCAAAACTAAAAAAAAAAAATTTTTTAAATTAAAGGAGATATTGGATGAGGCAGAAAAATGATGAGAAGTCTTTGCTAACTTTATAGCAAAAGCTTTACCCTTTTTTAAATACCTCAGTGTGATTACATTTAGTCATAAAACTGGATAAATGTAATAAAACCATAATTACGTTTATACGCCACCTCATATAACGTGAACATTTTTCATTCACGCGTGAGATGAATCTGTACAAAAAACGACAAATTAATATTGTATAGCTGGAAGATTATAACATTCAGAATATAAAAATATAGAAGGATTAAAGCTTATGAAGCTAACTGACTGTTGTTTACAATAAGGATTTCTAATCGAACTAAAATTCAAATGACACAGCCTCGGTATTCTTTCAGTATAGTCTAGGCAAGTTTATATGATTAAGAATCGTTAAAATTTCAAATCAATAAGAGGGAATTGATAATTAAAATTAATTATCCGTCAGCATTGTTATTGTGATCATGTTATTATGGATGGCTGGAAGTAAAAGACTTTACAACTGTGGATAAGCTAAGATAATTTTTACAATAATAATAATAGCTACCCGAAGGATTTGAGAGATCCTGTTTCCAAAGAAAATATCATGTGCCTGTTCAGTTCTCCACTGATAGTCCTCATTCTGGATAAGGTGAGCTTATGGAATGTTTCCAAACTGATAGCAGGCACTGAGGTAAGGACTTTATTCCCTAGATTAGGTTTGGTTGGTTAGGTTATTTGATACTGAAACAAACATCAGAAATTCCCGAGGCAATTGAAATATAGGAAAAGATATGGTAGAAGTGAAGACCACTATCACACCCCTCTGGTAAAAGTGAAGACCACTATCACACTCCTCTGGTAAAAGTGAAGACCACTATCACAACCCTCTGGTAAAAGTGAAGACCACTATCACAACCCTCTGGTAAAAGTGAAGACCACTATCACAACCCTCTGGTAAAAGTGAAGACCACTATCACACCCCTCTGGTAAAAGTGAAGACCACTATCACACTCCCCTGGTAAAAGTGAAGACCACTATCACACCCCTCTGGTAAAAGTGAAGACCACTACCACGCCCCTCTGGTTCAGTAATTACCAGTTTATGTGCAATATAGGCTATGTTTTTAGTACCAGCCCCTTGGGGATGAATGTGAAAACACAAACAGGGTGGCAAATACCATAAACAAACAAAAACGTTATGAACAGGCAGTAAATATCCCGGTCGGCGACTGGTGGGAACCAGGCCGTTAGTAGGTTAGTAGTCTTCATTTGTACAAATGAAAAAAATGGAAGGCGGTTTGCATCAACCATAATGGTTATAACTGAACAAAACACAAAATAATCGGTCAGAAAAATAGGGTAGTTCATGTATCTGGCTTTTGAAGCTTTTTGCTATAGTTGCCTTGGTAGCTCAACGGCTTTTCGTAATCCACGAGAACTTACTTGCAAGGTAAACGTAACTTTAATCTACGTCAGGTGGAAAATGTCGAACCCTACCAAGAAGCACCCAGTATTGCGCAGCGTGTTGTTCACAGTCCTGTTCACAACATTAACGAAGGGTAATAAAAATAAAGACTTAATTTTTAAACGTTGGCTTTAGCGGCTCGATCACCGAAATGCCGCTGTTGTTATATCAAAATACTCATTTCTGTCGATCGTTGTGACCTGTTTGACAAGTCCCATACTTAAAAGCTGATTTTTTAAGGGTCAAATAAATAATCATCATTACCGACTGTCACGTAACGGCCTTGTATCATTGATCTTTGGCACATCACAGACCCAATCGTAAAATACGTCTTTCTGTTTTATTGCATACATAAATTTAGATGCTTACACAACCATACACATATATACGCAAACACACATATATATAAATACTTTATATATATATATATATATATATATATATATATATATATATATATATATATATATATATATATATATATATACGAGTATATATATATATATATATATATATATATATATATATATATATATATATATATATAACCCCTTTTCCACGTTGAGCGGCTCTAGAGAAAACTGTTCTGCAGTCACAGTCAGAGTCGTGCTTTACACGATGAAACAAAAAGGAATATCTATTTTAAATTTTTATTTTCCTCACTAGTTGAAACCTATTCATATGGAACAAGCCCCCGGGGCCATTGGCTTGAAATTCAAGCTTCCAAAGAATGTGTTTGTCTCAACCAGCCAGCCACAGACGCCACACTGCGGCAGTAACTGATCATGATACAGAGCCAGTGAATTTTCCATCGCCCTAGGATAGGCGCAAACTCATGACATCTGAGTGGCATCCAAGACACTAACCACTATACCAGCGACCAATATTGCAGATGATTTCCACAAAATGAGGCATTTCATATGCATCCATAGAAGTCCCATCAGTCGTGCTCGAATAATCCCCTATACGGAATGTATCCCTTCACTTCTAGCTTCCTTGAAACTAGCTTCTTTCTTATATATTAATAACTTCCTTTCTAATAACTCCACACCACCTGTGCTACCCATGTAGGTCTTGCTCTGCTACTTATTTTATTTCAAATAATAATGAATACTATAGTTTTCCTTAATCAGTCGCCTTTATTCTTTATACATGACTAAACCATCTTCGTACACGTCGGTCCATGTTTTCGCCTACACTATCATTGTTATCATGACATTTTCAGTCCTCCACATATTTTATTTAAAGAATTTTCTCAGCATCGCCATCTTTTGTTTCTCAGAAAAGAAAACTATTGTGCCGGCTTTGTCTGTCCGTCCGCACTTTTTTCTATCCGG
>JANJGK010000030.1:23022239-23029739 GCA_039081455.1 Macrobrachium rosenbergii
ATCCCAGTGCAAAGGAAAATTTCATTTACTATATAACGATTCGTCACGGTCTCACGCTGAAAATTAAATTAAAAATAAACAATGAGATATGACACTCTTACTCAAAAATCACTAGACGCCTATGAAAGTTTTGAGTATCCAAAATCAAAAAAGGAATTGATATGTACCTAATATTATTGCCTATAATTCTTCAATTAACTTTTTTCACCTTTCCCGCTGATGCAATGAAACTATTATTCCCATAATTCATTTATTTTACCCGTTCGCATTTTTCCCAGATTTAACCGAGTACTGAGACCTTTCTCTGAAGAAACCGGGACGCAATAGCTTAAAAACTAACCGCAGAATTTTCTTGAAAATGATCTCGTTATGTTTCCCACACCCAAATTAAGCTTAACGTAATAATCTACCCTAACCTAGCTCAGCCTAACCTAACCTAACCTAGGGGCATGGCAAAAAAAAACCGGGGCTGGTGCAATACTAGCATACATCTCAGGAATTTGCTACCCTTTCATACCTTGTACATCCTGGTTAACTCTGCTTAGTTAAATAAGAGCTACCGGACAGCAGCATCTTACTTATAGTCCAACCAATTCCTTGCAGACGAGCCACTGAATGCTGATGATATTGGTAGAAATTTGGGATTGGTGGATTTTTGTGGTATTTGTACGTACGTGTTATGGAAATGGAAGGGCGAGAGAAGAAGTCAATTGAAGGATGGATATGTCAAATATGGCAATAGATCTCTGAGATACTTTTCAAGAGAAGCAAATAATGTTTGGTGGAATCATTAAGCCTACTATCATATATGGAATTAAAGTTTAGAATGAAAAATAATATATATATATATATATATATATATATATATATATATATATATATATAAATATATAAATCACGAAAAGAAACGTTTTTGCATTACATGATGAAAGAGAAATTTGGAGAATGTGGTAAATACAAATATGTGAAAAGAGATGTGAAAAAGTGGTAAGGAGAGGGGAAGATAAGGATTAAAGGTTTATAAGGTAATTTTGGCACATGAAATTGGTGGAAAACACGGAGGAAGCAAGACGAAGGGGGGATGGTGGCTAAAGTGTCTTTGATGGAAGAGATATTACATTAAAATGGCCTTAATGTTCAGGAAGCACAAGAAGACGAGCAAGGCTGAGGTAAATGGCAAAGCAAGTGTAATCTCTCCTTCTCAGACAGCCGCTAATGTCTACCAAGATAAGCCTTAGACGGTCTCTGTGAAGGTAGATGAAACGCATATCTCAGGGCTGTCTCAGAGTTAATAACTGTGTGGTTGATATTTTCTGTTTCTTCGCTGTGTTCTTCCTTCAGTAATTGCTGATGATGACAGGAATACAATGAGGTGTCGGACGACTATATATATATTTGAATCTTAAAACCGTGAACCTATTTCGTCAGTACGTTCTAACTTCATCGTTGTTATTCGATGTAACAAACGGTTCATTACTTTCTAAAAGGCAGTCATGACCTTTTTTAGTGTCTCCTTGAGTATAATTGATATCTGTTTATTACACTTAATGAAAGAATTATGAGCTATTAAAAGTATTATCATCTTAACCCCTATGGTTGGCGATTAGGATTACATAAGAGGCCATCTTTCCGGGTTTATATGGCATCAAGCGATCACTTTTAGGAGGCCGAAATTTGGTTAGAATGAAGAGCAAATGAACTCTTTATCTGCGCCGTCTATTTTGCTGACGAGTCCATGCCTTGGCTAATCGAGTATTTTATGCATATAGCATTTATAGTAAATATTTTATGAGTTTTCTTATTCTCTTTACCCCATATAGTAGACACAAAAGACCCAGTGATTCGCAAACTGGGTGCGTCAAACAGTGCCTGGGGGTGCCGCAAGATTGTCATGAATTTTGTCTTGGCTAGATCATCTCAATGAACATTTGTAAAAAAAAATGTTTGCAGAAGTCTTCGTGTAATTATTATCAGTGTGTCTACTCTAATTATGTTTATCTAATTCTTCTGATATGCTCTTTGTTTGTACAGTATATTTCTGCATGTAAGTTGTGCAGATTTTGGTTTGAGTATGGATAATAATTTTATTCATTAAATAAGAAGTTAATTCATGCGCTATGGTGGGATGGTGAAGAAGGGGTGCCACGGTCATGATTACATTAGCTAGGGTGCCATCACTGAAAAAAGATTGAAAACCACTGAGTCTATAGACAATACAATGAGAAAAGGAAGAGAATCATAACCACGTGGATGATTTAACCTTTTCTGCTTTGTTACATGTCAACTGCCATCTTACGGTTAAACCATATAACCTTCGGTGTCTTTCTGGGAAAGACGATCAACGTTCGTAAGGTCTCAGGTTCATATCGGATGTCTCAAGATTAAGCCAATTCGCATGATTGTATTTCGGAGAACTGAGAAATTACCCCCTTGGTTTTGTAAGCTAAGGTTTTGAAAAATATGTTCTGTTGTACCATAAACAAAATTTCATATTTCCTAACAAACTAATATCGAGGAAAGGGGATAAAACGAGAAAAGGAGAGAGAGAGAGAGAGAGAGAGAGAGAGAGAGAGGTGGGGGAGTTGATGTTTCTAGTAAAAGACTTCGTTTTGTCATTTAATATTCCTAATTTTGGAGATAACCTTACTTTATGGTAGAGTGAGAGATTTTATGACTAATCTCTGCACTCCATTGCATGGAACATCATAATTAAACTTTTAAAAGGGTAATTTTGATATTTACTTATATCTCAATAGGATAAAAAATAATATTCCAGCCGACAAAATGAGATGGGCAATATCAATATAATATAACATTGCGTAATAAACTGCATAACAATATAGTTCCATTACTTGGTCTTTAGCATTTTTTTTTCTTTAAACATCCTATAGGGTATAATCTTACAAACTTATATTATATATGAACTTATAAGTTTTACTCTTCAAAAATCTATGCAATACCATATAACACGACCATAAGGAAGAATCAAAAGCGTTAAAACAATTAAGTGCGAGAGAGGTTGTTCCTTGTCATCCATACGGAAAATCAAAGTCTTCGAGCAATTTAATTTGGTGTACTCAGGAATAACGCTAGACCACCAGACAGAGGACCAGAGCACCAATATAGTATCTGAATTCACGCGTCCACACAAACAATTTATCACGCTGCAGAGGCGTAAAGCTGAAGACCTGAAGCAAGGGCAACATACAAGAGCCTCAGGCAGTGTTGCCAGGTACAGGGAAATTTCCCTGTTTTAGGGAAATTCAGTTGGGTACAGGGAAACAAGAAAGAAACTTGAAAATGCACCAAAATATAAGGAAATTTCAGAAAACTAACGTGGAAAATATAGAGAAATTCAGGAAAACTAGCTTTATGTTAATACGCTATATATTTTGTTCTGTGTCAAGAGTTCTTCATTGGAGGGGTGGGCAGAGCTCTCGGCTAGCATGCTGGTGGCCCAGCGTTCGACTCTCCGACCAGCCAGTGAAGAATTAGAGGACTGTATTTCTGGTGATAGAGACTCATTTCTCGTCATAATGTGGTTCGGATTCCACGATAAGCTGTAGGGCCCGTTGCTCGGTAACCAGTTGTTTCTTAGCCACTCCAAATAAATCTAATCCTTCGGGCCAGCCCTAGGAGAGCTGTTAATCAGCTCAGTGGCCTGGTTAAACTTAGATATACTTAACTCTATGTGTCAACAGAAACACGGGGGGCAAAACTGCCTACAGTGAGCCAGGACTTAATAGCTAGGATTACTGTCCAATGGCAGCTGATCGAGCTGACATCTTACGAAGGGTAACAGCAACAAGACCAAAAGGAAATGTTAATAACAATGGCGAATTGCTAAACAATATTGCTGAAATTATTTGTCCCCCTGTTCGCTTTCCCGAGGCTCCTTCTCCAAGATGACAACCGAGAAACAGAAAAAAATAGTGTATATTTAATGAATAATTGATAAATGATTTCAGCACAGTGGGATAAGGAGTACTTCGTTGAAGTCATTCAAGGCTCTTCTCACAATATATAAATTTAAATAATATGTATTTTTTTTAAATTATGAAACAATATAAACCATAATTACATTTCGCTTAATGCATTACGTAAGGAGAATTACGTATAACTGCAAGTAAAAAGAACCGTTCTCCACGTGCCTTCCTGTTTCCAATAATAGATCTAACCTTTTTCATTTCCTGATGAGACAAAAGAACACTCCTGAGATCAAATTAGAATCTCATGAATATAAAATGTCAAAGTCTTTTATGTTTCATGAGCGTTGAAATCTGAACAAGGCAAAGCCATTTGACAATGGAAACTACAGCTGCTCTGTAACGCGCTCGCTAGGTGATGTATATCATGGAAACATCAAAAAGCTTGATATCAAGATATTAAAAATGAATAATGCAAATTTGGATCCATATAGATTTTAAACTTTATAAGCAATCCATTTTAACGTTTATTAGTTTTCTGTAAAAGAAAAATATTGTGCCGGCTTTGTCTGTCTGTCCGCACTTTTTCTGTCCGGCCTCAGATCTTAACTACTAATGAGGCTAGAGGGCTGCAAATTGGCATGTTGTTCATGCACCCTCCAATCATCAAACATACCAAGTTTCAGCCCTCTAGCCTCGGTAGTTTTTATTTTATTTAAGGTTAAAGTTAGCTATAATCATGCGTCTGGCAACGATATAGGACAGGCCACCACCAGGCAGTGGTTAAAGCTTCATGGGCCGCAGCTCATACAGCATTATACCGAGACCACCGAAAGATAGATCTATTTTCGGTGGCCTTGATTATACGCTGTACAGAAAACTCGACTGCGCCGAAGAAACTTTTTTTAATTAATACTTTTATTATAGTGTAGGTCATAAATTATCCGACAACTGGAAGTCAAATCATGTGGACCTCCATTTGGCAAGACTTTGCCACTGAGGTAAAACAAAGAAGAAAATAAATGCAAAAACTGAGCAGCCAATACAGGCTAGGGTTCGATTCCTAGGTTAATTTGAGGACTCTGGGCACGGTTCATTAACTCTCCTTACGCCTATGTTGACCTTAGTAGTGAGTTGCGGACCTGGGTGAAATTGGACAAGGAGCAAGAAACCTTATCCCCAAATACCTGCTTAGAACCTAAAGGCTAACGCGTTCCAGAGCCAGCTCCTCTGAGGGGAAATCATGTTTATATATATATATATATATATATATATATATATATATATATATATATATATATATATATATATATATATATATATATATATATATATATATATATATATATATATATATATATATATATATATGTGTGTGTGTGTGTGTGTGTGTGTGTGTGTGTGTGTGTGTGTGGCGTGCGTGTGTTTGTGTAAAAGTGAGTGCACTTGCGTCTATGCGCTTGAGTTCTGGTTCGGTTCGTGTTACTGGAAGTGCTACTGTTTTCATTTTATGAACAGCCCTCGGGGACAGAGGACTCAATGTCCTTTTGAGACTAACCGAGAAAAAACAGGAAAAGGGAGGGATGGAATATGATAGTTTAAACAGAAAGAGAACGACAGAGCCAAAACGCCCATTGAGACGAGGGAAGATACAGGAATCAGAGAAAAGGAACACTGGGAAGAATGTCAGCATTCAACAGCACCTGAAAAGCAACAGGCACCTAACCGATCAACGTCTGCATTTTGGGCGTTCTCAGAATTAAATGGGGGTTTGATATGCGATAAATCTTTTAATGTCGTTTAAGAAGTTGGATGGGTTCTTCCTTAAGGATGACTATAATGCATTGAATGGAATTTCATAAGCAAGGGACGGTAAAACCGTCTCTTCGTATCCAGGAATCGGGTCTTGTGCGTCTAAACCGTTTAAGGAAAGTTTGTGGTAATATTGATACTTCGTCTCTAATTGTGAGAAAGCTTTTAACCCCATATTCATAGACAAAGTACAATAACTGAGTTTCAAAAGGAATAAGACAAAAATATGAGAAAATCTGGATATTTAGTTCTCATAATCTGAGTAGGTGGATGAAGAAAGCGATTTTCAAAACTGAATTTGAACGAAAAAAAAATATATATATACGCAAGTTTAAGTAAGGAAATACTCTGTTTTTATCACCCAAGGAAATTTAACGTAGTAAAGAAGTGTACAGAACGTCATATACAGAGATTCCATGAAGCTCTTCAGATTGGGTAACCAAACGTCACCTGGGAGGAAAAATGGAAAATGCCAATTAGACATTTTAGAATCACTTGCTTTTACATTATGAATGATAGTGTATGAATTCGATATAATCATTCATACTCAGAACCCCAACATATCAAAAAGATGCTGAAATTTGATATTAGGAAAAAGAGCTGCGGGTTGCAGGAGACCACGATATTTATCTAAAAACTGGCGCTAAATTACTAAATTGTTGTTCCAGCAATTCCAACGCTTTCTTTCTGTCTAAGCACATCTCTTTTTAGTTTTCTGAAAAGAAAACTATTGTGACGGCTTTCTCTGTCCGTCCGCCCTTTTTCTGTCCCCCCCCTCATATCTTAAACAACTGAGGCTAGAGGGCTGCAAATTGGTATGTTGATCACCCAACCTCCAATCATCAAACATACCAAATTGCTGCCCTCTATCCTCAGTAGTTTATGTTTCATTTAAGGTTAAAGTTAACCATAATCGTGCATCTGGCAACGATGTAGGACAGGCCACCACCAGTTTCGTGGGCCGCAGCTCATACAGCATTATACCGAGACCACCGAAAGACAGATCTATTTTCGGTGGCCTTGATTATACGCTGTACAGAAAACTCGATTGCGCCGTGGAAACTTCGGCGCATTTTTTACTTGTTTATAATATTCTCAGGGATGAACAGTAATGAGGGAAGAGTTTAAAAGTGATTTATGAATGTGCACACTCGACGGGACGATGGTAGCGCAAGGGCTAACTAATGGTATCAGAGAGATAGTACTCTGAAAATAAGTGAGCATACTTGCTAATAACCCAGGATATTAGCTCAGCATAATAAGGGGCTGTAAGCTTAAACTTATGGTTGCCAAACGGCAGCCTCACCTAATGGAAAATCAATGTTGAGAGGCTGTATAACGCCTAACCCGGATATACGGAATACCGTATGAGATGGTATGTTGGGGAATAATTGGGGAGAAAGTGCTGGTAGGGGTGGGGATGGGAGTGGGGATAGTGGGGTGATAAGTTACGGAAATATAGAGAGAGAGGAGAAGATCCAAGCAGCGAAAATATTTTGTTGGAATCGCTTGACAATCCGAAGTTAAAGAAAGCATAAAACATGGCATTATAATGATACAACAAGAAAAAATTGCGCCGAACTTTGTTCGACGCAGTCGAGTTTTTTGTACAGCGTATAATCAAGGCCACCGAAAACAGATCTGTTTTCCGGTGGTCTTGGTATAATGCTGTATGAGCCGCGACCTAGACACTTGAACCACGGCCCGGTAGTGGCCTATCCTATATCGTTGCCAAGAAGCACGATTATGGCTAACTTTAACC
>JANJGK010000030.1:23034739-23077239 GCA_039081455.1 Macrobrachium rosenbergii
CGTTGAGCCATTTTCTCCTTTAATTCTTCCAAAGCGTTTTCATTCGTCCCCTCCTCCCTCTACTACTGCGCGATCTTCTTTGTCCCCCGGAAACAACACGGCAAACAATTTCCTGTTTGTATCAGATCTTTTATTTCGCTGTTAGACTAATATCCAGGAACGTAAAGAATATTTTAAAAAATCATTTAGCCCTCCGCCCACTACGTTCATACAAACACCGGCGCGTAGCCATCTTTAATACCATTACAGTTATGCTTCTCATTTGCCTTCATGCTACTCTAAGTTCTCTAAAGAAGGTCGCATGTTTTAATTAAATTCATGGTCTAATTCTGAAGCTTACCTCTCCAATTAAAACTACTGCATGTTCCATGTAATCAAATTTCAGAGGCACTCAACTAAATGAAAACGTTTATTTTAAGAATTGTTCACTTGTACTAATAAGGAAAAGCGGATTACCCTTCGCACTGTGGTAACAGTTGAGAGTGTATCTGATTAAGAGTGTATCTAACGTTTGGTAATTAACAAAAGAAACGGAAGAGAAAAGATACGTTTTGAAGGAATACCGTAAGAGTCATTCTTATGGATTACACTAGGCATAACACCCCTGTGAGATTTTAACTAATCCATGATCCTGGAAATTTAAAAGCTTTTAAAGGCTGAATTAACTCATTAACAACTCCAGACATAAAACATCCGCTAATCAGTTATATTAGGGTACATTATACGCATCCATTTTCTATTTCAAAAAGCTAAAGGTCTTTTGGAATTAAGGAATTATAAATATGCTTCCAAACATTTTTTTAAAACTGAAAGCAAAAGAATGCTAGACTATGAAAAAAAAAATTGGAAAAGGTATTTTCCGAAGCTAAAAGCAAAAACGTGTAGCAATAAATGGAATAGAATTTGCCTTCTTTCATTTTATAGCTTCTCCTTTTATCTTTTTACTTTGCTGACACCTCTACAAAACGTTTCCTGTAGTTACGGATAAAAGTCGCCACAATTCTTTTCTAGAGATTATTTCATTTAGGTGACAGTATTTTTTCACCTATAAAATGGATAAAAGAGAAGTAGCGTTCGCATGAAAAAAAAGAACAGGTAAAAAATGCGCCGAAGTTTCTTCGTCGCAATCGAGTTTTCTGTACAGCGTATAATGCTGTATGAAACTCTCGATGTGCTAAAGTATGAAACTCTCAGCCCAGATGCGGTAAAGTGAAGATGCGTCGGCGGCTGGCACCTCTAGCGGTGCCAGACGCACGATCCATGGCTAACCTTAACCTTAAATAAGATAAAAACTACTGAAGCTAGAGGGCTGCGATTTAGTATGTTTGATGATTGGAGGGAGGATGATCAACACACCAATTTTGCAGCCCTCTGGCCTCAGCAGTTTTTAAGATATGAGGGCGGACAGAAAAAATGCGGACGGACAGACAAATGGTCATCTCAATAGTTTTCTTTTCAAGAAAATTGAAAAGGAAGTGAAAACTAGGAACTTAAAGTTTTCTATCCTTGACAGAGGTTCAGAAAACTGATCTTTTTAGATGAAAAAATTCCTCTGATTTCTTATCAACACAACTTATGGTTCTTGTTTTCATTTTTAAGCAGACAGGCTGTGCACTGAAGGTATCTATACTTCAGTACCTGGCAGGTACTCTGATCGTAGCCTGACCATAAGAATAACTCCGAGATACTGAAGTATGGATATCATGAGTAAATGCCTTTCTACTTAACACTGAACACATGAAAAGAAATATGGACCAAAAACTGTACTGATGGAAAGTTAGTGTGTAAAGAAGTCTTTCCTATAGAAATGGCCCAGTTTTACATAAAGGTACGAAAAATAAAATTCCAGGAAATTCGGATGCACCGAGTTACTAGAATCTGAACACAGGTTTTCCTCAGACGATCCAATAGTTTACGCCCCGTAGTGGGGTAGCGCCGTCAGTGCACCTCTCAGGATGTACTGTCTGTAAGCATTACTAAAGGTTTTTTGAAGCGTCCCTTTGTCCCCTGGCTGCAACCTCTTTCATTCCTTTTACTGTACCTCCATTCATATCTTTCTTCCCTCTTGTATCCACCCTCTCGTAACAGTTATTTCATAGTGCAACTGTGAGGTTTTCCTCCTGTTACACTTTTCAAACCTACCTACTCTCAGTTTTCTTTCCAACGCTGAATGACCTCATAGGTCCCAGTGCTTTGCCGCTGGCCTAAGCTCTTTATGCCATTCAATTCCATTCCAATAGTTTACGGATTTGCAAGGAATTTCGTAAATCTCTTTTGTTTCATGTATTTTGTGACTAAAGTGACGAGAGCTGATTCAGGTGACAGGCTCTTGCAACCCAAATGTTAATTTGATATCGGAAGAAAACTGTGAATTTTGAACGATACCTTAGATGCGGTGGGTTCATTCCTAGAATATTTTTCTCTCTGGATAACTCTGTCTCTGTTAATTTGTTGGATAATTAAAGGTTAGAATTTCATTCATGTACTGTACACGTTTTTCACAGGCTTTGTGGTAATGCTGTGCTTTTAGTTTTCTGAAAAGAAAACCACTGTTCCGGCTTTGTGTCCGTCCGTACTTTTTTCTGCCCTCACTTTTTCTGTCCGCCCTCAGATCTTAAAAACTACTGAGGCTAGAGGGCTGCAAATTGGTAAGTTGATCATCCACCCTTCAATCATCAAACATACCAAATTGCAGCCCTCTAGCCTCAGTAGTTTTTATTTTATTTAAGGTTAAAGTTAGCCATAATCGTGTTTCTGGCAACGATATAGGCCAGGCCACCACCATTCCGTGGTTAGTTTCGTGGGGCGCGGCTCATACAGCATAATGCCAAGAGCACTTAAAGATAGATCTGTTTTCGGCGGCCTTAATTATACGATGTACAGAAAATTCGACTGCGCCGAAGAAACTCCGGCGCATTTTTTACTTGTTTAGATACTTGTTGGGAACTCGATTTGATGGCATACTAAGGCGAATCTTGTGTTAAAAATATGGCAATGTAAACATGAGTTCTTTCAGGAAGACAAATCGGTAACGTGTCTCATTTCTGACATCTCTTCAGTGTCTGTTTGTCAGATACATTGTGTATGTTACCAAAAGCCAGTAAATACTTAGATGATATTTAAAATTTATACATTCATAGTAATACCAATGATAATGAAGAACAATGATATTAATTAGGGAATGTTTGATTGCTTGTATTTTGGCGCTGATTTTCAGTTAATTATGTGAGAGAATTCGCTTTAAGCAGTTTTTCATGAGTGACATGATTTTTTTTAAACTTCACAATCACATCAAAGGAAAAATTACGAACAATAGATAAGTGATGATAAAATAATAGCGATATTGGTTACACACTTGTGTGTTTTACCGTGCTTTTTAAGTGGCAGACTGATCGTATTACATCTGTATTCTCTTCTTAAGATAGTTATATCACTTACTGTTTTTAGAAATTTCCTGCCTTTAACATAGCCTAGGAGTGTATGATGTATACTATATTGTATAAATTATACACTCCCAGGCTATGTTAAAGGCAGGAAATTTCTAAAAACAGTAGGTAATATAACTATATCGTATATTTCTTACCCTGAGGTACGATATAAAAAATTTTCCAGAGCATATCTTACCTTACGTAACAGAACATTTGTACTGATGGTTTGATATTATTATCAGAGTAATGCTAGCACATTAACAGCGATATTTCATTATCAACAAGTGTACTGGAATGACCGTAGGCATTGCAAGCTTCCATGAATGCCAGACTGAACTTGTGAATTCCTATACTTTATATTAAAAGAAATTACGAAGTCGAATGGAAACAATATACAAGGTGACGCAGTAGAAAAGATTAGCGTATCATTGCGTTAGCAAAATAGGCACTGTCTCTTTTCTTCCAGATTTGGGTTTTATCACGTCTTATAAGATGCCTGACAATTATGACCTGGATTTTTTCCTTATGGCGAAGAACAGCTCAAATGTTTATTTTCTTTTCAGCTCGAACTTGTTGTGAGGAATTGGTTACAATGTCGATGTTACAATGTTTTTAATTAGGGTTCTTCAGGTTTTCGCATTTTTTGGTTGTCTGTAAGAGGAAACTATTTTCCCGGCTTTGTCTGTCCGTCCGCACTTTTCCTGTCCGCCCTCACATCTTAAAAACTACAAAGGCTAGAGGGCTGCAAATTTGTATGTTGATCATCCACCTTCCAATCATCAGACATACCAAATTGCAGCCCTCTAGCCTCAGTAGTTTCTATTTTATTTAAGGTTAAAGTTAGCCATAATCGTGTTTCTGGCAACGATAAAGGATAGGCCACCACCAGGCTGTGGTTAAAAGTTCCATTGGACCGGCTCATACAGCATTATACCGAGACCACCGAAAGATAGATCTACTTTCGGTGGCCTTGATTATACGCTGTAGCGGCTGTACAGAAAACTCGATTGCGCCCAAGAAACTTTGACGTACTTTTTTACTTCTTTTTTCTGAAGCAACTCCGCCATTACTTAATGAAGTCAACAAACGCATTTTCATCTCCTATAAGGTCAAGCTAGAATAATCCCTTCTCAAGGAAAAATGAACAAAATAGGGAAGGAAAACTGATGCTGAATTAAGGAAAACTATGTATATTAGAGAATGTTTCATGAAAACAACTCTATTGTTCCCTATTTTGTTCATTTTTCCTTGAGAAGGGAAGACAGGCATTATTCTAGCTTGAGCCCATAAGAAATGAAGATATTTTTTATAATATCATTAAGTAATGGCAGAGTTTCTCCTGAAAAATAAAACGGTAAAAGCCTGACGAAGCTGGAACAAGAAGAGAATATTATGATATAACATCTGTTTATGCGTAAATACACGAACGTGATTCTTTCCGTATGATATTTTGATTAAAAAATTAATATTTACTTTATACATTTTTTCGGCTTTGGAGCAAAACGAACAACAGCTATTTTTTATGCATTTACAATCAAAACAATTATTACAACAGTAGTCCTAGATAACGGCCTATTGTGATTAAATATGTGAGATAAGTCTAATGGGAAATTTTTTTCTGTTAATCACCGTCATCTTCACCATCAAATTGTATAGGGGGCTCATGTCCTAAAGTCTGAACATATGCAAATACAATTAGCGGCCAAGCCTCTCTCCACCTAGGCTAAGACCAGGATGAACCAGACAGTGGTTAATGATGATTCGTCAGGGAGACCAATAGGTCTCCCTAGAGCCCTTATCCCTAGATCACAGTCATGTTGCTGGTGAAATCAAGAAGCCCAGTGTGACAAGTTAGTTTATAAGACAGTTCCGTCTTATGCACTTTTTGTTAACCTCCGGTTTGGTCAGAATCTACCTCTACTCCCCTTACATGACTTTCATAGCCTTTTTGCTTTCCTCCTTCTTCTTCTCCATTTACTTGCGTCTCGTCCTACTTTTCATTACCATTAGCTCATCTTACCTGATTATGGAATCGCAAAATCCCTTACTTAACATATACAGTCTGTGATTTTGAGTATCTCTTGTGACACCAGTAATTGCAGTTGGATTCATATTATTGCATTCACTGCTTCTGCAGAAGCAACTTTCCCATCTGACCTTCCTCTCACAGTGTACTAAGTGTAAGGGAGTTGATGGGAGTGTTCATAAGTCTATCTGCTGAGTCATGAGCAGCCATTTGCTCCACTGCCCGAGGTCCTAGCGGGGCAGAACTGATTGTGTATGTCAACGTTTGGTTTCGTTCAGTAGCACAATGACCTGTCCCTCACCCCTGCTCCTCATCAATGACCTTTAAACCTTGGCACTTTTAGACCTTTTTTTTATTTTTGGTCATTATGAACACGTTTTTGTTTACAGTGATTTTCCCCCCTCCATTCTATTCTTCAGCCTCTAGATATTTCATGCATCTCTTCCTAAAATCAAGTTCTCAACATATAATAGATTCTCAGGGCTCTCAGTTTATTCTGCACCTGGGGGTCCCCAAGGCCTTTATTTTCTTCACTCCTTTGTGGCTTCCTCCATTACGATGGCAAACAATAAATTACTAATGCGTGATGGAAACTGATTCTTCTAAATTACCAGCCTTTATATTTGGCTTACAAATCATGTTATAATTTCATATTGTCACGTGATCAATGAGTCTTTTCAGTGCCATCTGCCTCTAGGGTCTTTCTTGGGTCTCTCTTTAATATTATTCAAAATTCAAAACAGATTTAAGTTATTTCTCGGGCATGGAATTTTTCCTAAGGTTGTCTAATTACGAATATCCTCTTTGTGGCTGATTTTTAGTTTGTCTGTCCGTCCGCCCTAAGGTCTTAAAACTACTGAGGCTAGAGGGCTGCAAATTGGTATGTTGATCATCCACCCTTCAATCATCAAACATACCAAATTGCAACCCTTTAGCCTCAGTGGGTTTCTAACTTTATTTAAGGTTAAAGTTAGTCATGACCGTGCGTCTGGCAACGCTATAGGACCGTGGTTGAAAGTTTCATGGGCCGCGGCTCATACAGTATATGCTGTACAGAAAAGTCGATTGCGCCGAAGAAATTTCAGCTCATCTTTTACTTGTTGTGAGTACTGCCGAGTTCGACAAAATGTTTCTCTGTTTCTTCCAGCAATTTCCCCCACACACATTCTGAGCCTGTCCAGCAAACCTACGAGTCAATACATGCCGCAATTGAAAGCATACCATTTCCTGAATCATGCACATGTAATGCTCTTTACCACTTTTCTCTTCTTAACTTTTCTCTAACTTTTCATATACTGTGGTCAGCTCTTTTTGGTACCTGGTTCCCTAACACCTTTTAGTAAACCTATTGTTATTCCTCTTGGTGTTGGAGTTTTACTGCTTTTAATCTTCCCAAATGCTCTAAAAGCTAAATGTAAATATGAAATTTACAAACAAACTTCCCGTGTTTTTCATAATAATAAGTAATGGCCCAATAAAAGTTTTAAATAATGAAGAATCTTTCATTGGCGCTCAGAAGGGATCATTTCCTCTCTCTCTCTCTATTTCAGAAACGAATGCTCTAAAGGATAGAACATGAACGGAAAGAAATAATTAGAAAGAGAAATAATCATAAGAACCAAATGGAGACAAACAGTTATACATAAACCTTTACATACTAACTTAGTATAAGTAAAACAGAGGATGATATCAAATGTAAAAGAGGCGGGATTATATGGGGAACCTTATGCTGTTGAGTCTTTTCATGTTATCTGAATGAGATTTTAGCATTACACTTGCAAGCTTATCTAAATTGGAATTAGTTTTTTGAATTCGCTTGCATTGTAATTTTCAATTGTCGTGGGTTCTACTATTTTCCATTTTCAGTAGCAGTTGTTCAGCCAAAATTGACGGATGGGTTTTCCGATTGCATGCGTTGAAAGCAGTGCTCAGTTTGCTTCGTCTCTTCTTCCACATAAGGATTAATGCACGATGTACTGTAAACGAACGTTTCTGAATTAACAGCAAACGTCTCAGGTTACTAAACTCTTACCGTTTTTTTAGTTTCTGTAAAAGAAAACCATTATGCCGGCTTTGTCTGTCCGTCCGTCCGCCCTTTTTTCTGTCCGCACTTTTTCTGTCCCCCCCTCAGATCTTAAAAACCACTGAGGCTAGAAGGCTGCAAATTGGTGTGTTGATCACCCACCCTCCAATCATCAAACTCACCAAATTGCAGCCCTCTAGCCTCAGCAGTTTTTATTTTATTTAACGTTAAAGTTAGCCATAATCGCACTTCTGGCAACGATATAGGATATGCCACCACCGGGACGTGGTTAAAGTTTCATGGGCCGCGGCTCATACAACATTATACCGAGACCACCGAAAGATAGATTTATTTTCGGTGGCCTTCATTATACGCTGTAGTAGCTGTACAGAAAACTCGATTGCGCCCAAGAAAATTCGGGGCATTTTTTTACTTGTCATACCTAAAATTGAATTTATTCGCACACCCAGTTCCAATTTTTTTCTTCAGTACTGTTTTGAGATCAAACTAAAACGGATTTATTTTCACGCCAGTTATCCTTCCCTGCTTGCAAAGAGCACTCCCTGTCCAGGTGACTGAATGATTGATTGATTGATTGACTAGATGATGGCTATATCGCTCAGGATAAGGGCAACATGGCCCCATCATGTTGCTTATTGAAGAAACACATAACCACTTGCCAGGACGAGATTGCCTCTGACAAGTCCGTATCGATGAGGAATTAAATTAATAGGTCTGGAACTATTTCTAGATTACACATTCATATTATCTTGGTTTGAAAGACAAACTTGGCTCTGCATTCAAACTCCTTATAGACAGCAAGTAAAGATTACCCTTCATAATTATAGTCTACAAATATCTTTTGACACTTGGGGGGTATTTCCTTTCCATTATCATTACCATAAGTGCCATTGCTTGATTTTATTTCATGTGGAATTTCATATCAAAATTTACAAATGCTGCGTTGCAGTATTGTAAGTCTTCATTTTTCCCCTTTTTATCCTTCTTTTCTGTCTTCAGTCCCATTTAATTCCTCTTTGGATGGGTCGATATCGTACTCGGCTAGCACTCTCCTAGGCCCGCGTTCGAGTCTCCGGCCGGCCAATGAAGAATTAGAGGAATTTATTTCTGGTGATAGAAATTCATTTCTCGCTATAATGTGGTTCGGAATCCACAATAAGCTGTAGGTCCCGTTGCTAAGTAACCAACTGGTTCTTAGCCACGTAAAATAAGTCTAATCCTTCGGGCCAGCCCTAGGAGAGTTGTTAATCAGCTCAGTGGTCTAGTTAAACTAAGGCATACTTAACTTAACTTAACCCTTCATAATTATAGTCTACAAATATCTTTTGACACGTGGAGGGTATTTCCTTACCATTACCATAAGTGCCATTGCTTGATTTTGTTTCATATGGAATTTCATATCAAAACTTACAAATGCTGCGTTGCAGTATTGTAAGTCTTCATTTTTCCCCTTTTTATCCTTCTTTTCTGTCTTTAGTCTCAGCTAAATACGGTCACTGGATTTTCATGCCAATGATATTTTCATATTTTCAAATATATATTGAGGAGCAAAGATAAACAACTCTGTGGTGTAGAGAACCGCGGAACATGAAATATTTCAAGTCAAAGATCGTCAATCATTTTCTATACAGATCAGTGGCTAAGAGAAGAAAATGGGAATTCAACTTAAGTATTTTTACTGTCCGGTCGAATTCATCCGTTATTATAATATAACTTTTGTAAGCCTTAGTCAATATACTTTCATACGACATATTAAGTAGGAGAAATTTCTGATAAATGTGCATGAGCAGGGCCATCTTTATTAAGCTAAATTGCTTCTAGCCATTAAAAACTTATCTTATCACACACTTCATTAATCTACAAAAGTTTCCTAATAATCGCAACATTTCTTGAAAACTTTCTCCTCTGAAGCATCACCTTGTTTATCATCTCATAATTTTCCTCACAAAACTTTGCCTTCCAAGAACTTCAGAATATATAGCTTTCTTCTTCGCCGACCTGCCGAAGTTCGAAGATGTCTTTATCCTCTTCAGAATTTGTCATGAAAACTGCATGGTATGACCCTGAGCTGTAAAAATATTATTTCGCAAATATGGACCCTTGCGTCTGGTTGACTCTGAAGACATTATTCGTATGCCTCTTCATCTGAGCACCCTGATATTCTGCATCTCATTTCAAAGTCTGTATATTCTTAGCTGAGACGCTAATATAACTTCTAAACTTTAAATCGAGGACAAAAGTTGACGCTTGGTCGTAGGCACGTTTCCAAAAACATTATTTGCACTTCTCTGCTTTTCCATCTTTCTTTTCTCTGCCATATGTTGTTAACTTTAGCCCCCGTAAACTAACTGATTGGTAGAATCTAGTCTAAATCCTTTTCTTTTCCAAGTACCAATCCCATTTCTAGTTATAATTATTGACAATTTTTCTCCTATCTTATTTTACACTCTAATTCTAGGATAACAGAGCAATGCCGAACCTAACGGGGGGACACCTTATAACTAAAAACATAATGCTGGGTATCATCAATAACTGTCGTGCTTCCTCCATAGTTCCTTAAACATCTCTTTGGAGAGACCACATTACTAATGACAGATCGCTAGCACTAACAGCAAAGAGAGTAACAAAGACAAGAATGTAACAGAAATTCAATATTGAATTCCATTGTTCAGCACACAGACAGCCTTACAGCAGAGACCCATCAGAGAAGCTGATGATACTCAGTATTGAGCCGTTGTATGATGGTCTGCAGATTTTGAAGGAAATTTTTGAGCTGACGAAATACAGCGCACGCTCTGGAATTGTCGTTGGTAGTACCAGCACCTACCCATGTTTTTGAAGCACCAGTCAGCATGGCAATTAGATCTCTCATGTCCATCCAAAATTATAACCTTTTTAGTTTCCTGCAAAAGAAACTATTGAGATGGCTTTGTCTGTCCGTCCGCACTTTTTCTCTCCGCCCTCAGATCTTAAAAACTACTGAGGCTAGAGGGCTGCAAATTGGTATGTTGATCATCCACCCTCCAATCATCAAACTTACCAGATTGCAGTCCTCTAGCCTCAGTAGTTTTTATTTTATTTAATGTTAAAGTTAACCATGATAGTGCCTCTGGCAACGCTATAGAACATGCCACCACCGGGCCTTGGCAGAAAGTTTCATGAGCCGCGGCTCATACAGTATTATGCGCTCTACAGGAAATTCGACTGCGCCGAAGAAACTTCGGCTCATTTTTTACTTGTTCTTTAATACAGGTAACATAACACTTTCTTCAATTAGTGTGTTCCTCTGTTAGCTGTTTCAGCTGTTATTGATTTATTCATTATCAATTGCCATTGAGCAGATGATGGTATATATTTAAGGGATATTCGCATATCAATTAGTCGTTTCTTTATTAAGAAAATTTTTGGATCTTGTCACCTGTACACGTTCGATCCTAGTACATGTTCTCGTATACCAAGTCTCTGTTGTGTGTTTTTTGTATGATATTTGAAGGTAAGGTAGATAATTTAAGTAGGTTTAAGGAATACATAATCAACTTCTTTTTTATGGGCCCTGTAATATTAATTTTTGACGTTTCGTCTCAACGAATAATTATTCTGTTTTTCGTTCCTTTGTTTATGCGTGTGAGTTGAGGGGCTGGGCTGCGTGGTGAGTGGCGCTTCCCGAACAAATAAGCTGTGCTCTGAATGCGGCCTCTAGTAATATATTGAGGAACGTTCATCTCTGTTTATGGTCTTGCGGGACCGATGGATTACCTAAATTGTTTCTTGTGTACAAAAGAAGACTAAATGATTACTTGCAATATTGCTACATTTCAGATTAAATTAAGGGCTATAAATAGCAAGTGCGTTGAACTGGACTGTATTTTATCATTTTTTTATTGTAAGTGTAAAAAGTATTTTTCCCATGATTTTTACAAGTTGGATCAATTATTATTTGATCTCCAGCTCCCTAATTTACAGTTATGATGAAAGTAAAATGTAATAAATATATGTGTATATATATATATATATATATATATATATATATATATATATATATATATATATATATATATATATATATAACAAATTGCTGATATTCTCTTACAACTGTTTTTCAGTCTCTAAATGGATAAATGAACCATAGCATTTCGGCAGTAATTGATGTATGGAGGAAATCAACACCAGTAGTTATAAATAGCTGTATTAAATATAGTATTCATGAGCATCACAGTCAGTTAAAAGTTTATCTTCAAACAATCAAAGGAAGTTTCCATGGGTATCAATACCCACATGCACATGCCTCTTTGTTTTTCTTTAAAGTCCAGCAATAAAAATGAATAAGTGCTGCCTTCCCGCTGTCATTTAAAACAATTATCTTTTGGGAAAACTAGGTCATGTATGGTACTATATACTCTTTCCTATGCTGTTTCCTTTCTCTCTTCTTAGTGTGATTTCCATTAAAGTGGAACTCCCGATCCACAAAAGAAGACTGCCAGTTCAACTCTACGCAACACAAACTCTCCGCACATCCTAAATTGGTAGGACTTTTTCACCAGGCATCGGGAATCAGTATTTGGTCATGAAATCCCTAAATTCTCCAGATTCCTGTTTACCAGTCAGTAAATTCTAGAATATCGACCAGCCACTATGATTGTTTCCAACAGCAACCTGAATGTATGATGATGTGTGTGAATTACCGTAACAATCGTTCGCTGCACCAAGTTGTGCCATATTGTTTCATTTTCTCGTTCGCTAGGAGCATTAAATCTCACATGAGGTTGCAATCTCCGTACCAGATTACCGGGGGAGGCTCGCCATGTCTTGAACGTGAAAAGTAATAGCCTACTCACGATGAAAAATCATCTGTTCTTTCATGATAGTTGGAGTCATTACTTAAATGTTCACGAGCAGGGTTTCTCTAGAGTGAAAGCAAGTTTTTCCGCAATTGCTTTTGATTCGAGTTTTAGTTGGTTTTTCTTCAACCTTACATTTAAATCAGTCTTTCTAATTTTCCCTTTCTTTTTCAAGATTTTGCTTGGTGTTTTTGTTAACCCGATGGCCATAACTTCCTTGAACTCTATTCACATCAGAATTGGTTGGAGATAGAGGTTAAATGGAATGGAATATAGAGTTTAGGCCAAAGGCCTAGCACTGGGACCTATGAGGCTATTCAGCGCTGGAAAGGAAATTGAGAATAGGTAGGTTTGAAGATGTAACAAGAGGAAAACCTCGTAGTTACACTATGAAATAAATGTTAGGAGAGGATGGGTAGCAAGATGGAAGGAAGATATGAATGGAAGACGCTGCAAAAAAAACATTAGTAATGCATACAGTGCACCCTGTGAGGTGCAATGACGGCATTAACCCTCTACGGGGAAGCGGAAGTTGAAGTAAATTTAAAACGGTAAGCAGGTCCTCCTGTGATCACCAGGGGGTCAGTTTCAGGACTGCCTGCAGACTGTCCGGACCCGAAGCCTCCAACATATGCAATCAGGCACTGCACTGCAAGACTAACATCAATTATGCAGATTTTAAAATCATATCTTCCGCGCAAGGGGAGGGGGAACTAACTACGTTAGAGTCTATCATAATGAAAACTACCACCCCTCCTTTAAACACCCAGACAGCCTCCACACAGCTATTCATGGCATAACTGGTCGTTTGTTTATATTTTGGTCTGCACTTCAACTTTTACTTACTCTCTTTATTTTTTAGATGCTTTGGTTTCTTTTTTAGCTCAGTTTAGGTAGGTTATGTCCGTCTATGTAGTTATTTTAAAATATTTTTTTTTTTTACTTTTTTTACGCTTTTTTTTGTAGGATCTTAGGTGATTTTGTAAATTGCAGCCTTGAAGATGCAATGAGATATTGCGAAGCGCTGTCGGCAAAGTAAACTGTTGTTTTGATATACGTGCTACCTTTTCCTGGATGCCCCCTTGATAGCTACTATGGAGCTTACAGCTATATGACCTGTTTATATATAAATATATATATATATATATATATATATATATATATATATATATATATATATATATATATACATACGTATATATATACATGCATGTATATATATGATGTGAAGAGGGTGACACAAGGACAGTGCAACGCGTCCGAATCCTTTCATTGAGCATCAAGAAACTTATGGCTTTTATATCTAGGTATTAAAGTTTCACTAAAAATAAAGAAGTCTTCAAAATTAGTGTACCTATAATTAAAAGCTCTATCTATACACATTTCTACAACTTTAAAATGTGTATCAGCAATAGAAGATTTTTTTATAACATTGAATCCTAATGTTACAGACAGTGTCGCGAAAGAAAATGTGCGCCTAATAAGAATGATGAAAGTTATGTTATATTTTTGTTTTAATACCTACAATTTTGCTCTTTTTTTGTCAGGAAGAAAGGATAACTTGCAAGTAAACCTAGGTACACTAAGGGAAAATTAATTTTAATGACTATTGATAAGTACAAAAAACGTAACCAATGAAAAAATCGATATCATTTGTCAAAAGCCTAACAATAAGATATTCCAAAATATGAATTGAACAAAAAAAGTACATCACATCTATTCAAAAGAGAAAATGGACTCTCGAGCATTGTAGAACAAAATAAACAAATAAATAATTGTAATATCAGTAAAAAAAAAAAACTACAATGGAAAAAGAACATCAAAGACTTCGACATCACACATTCCACAGTTCTATACCTGTGTGCCCCGAGTTTTCTGATGGAGACGGGACGAATTTGCGTTCGCTTCACAGGAAAGGAACGTAAAAGCAAACTTCAAAAGCATTTAGTCATCGCCGTGAAGAAAAATGTTTCCACAAACAAACCTCAAACGTGGATGCTACGCACAGGACAAGATCAAAGTTTCCGAAATTATATCTAAATTTTTTTTTTTTCTTTTTTTTTTAACTTTGGCTCGGTGAAAAGTCAAACTCCCTGGTTAGATAACACGTCCGCGCACTCTATTTTGTTGCATTTCATGAGCAAACATGCTCATCCGATTCCGTTTCCAGGCACGCGACAGCTCGCAAGCACATATACGTACACACACAGACACTCACTCAAATACACATACATACATACATACATACATACATACATACATACATATTACTAAAAGGACCTCATTCAAACTGGATGGTATCTAAAGGAGTTTTTTATTCAGAAAAAGTTACAAGCTTTCTTGGACAAACAGTCCACATTATCAAGTATCCAGTTTGAATGAGGTCCTTTTAGTAATTCTACTAATGCACAGAACAATTGTGTATGTGACAAAGTTAACATATATACATATATATATACATATATACATATATTATACTATATATATATATATATTATCTATATGCATATGTATATGTATATATGTATATATATATATATATATATATATATATATATATATATATATATATATATATATATATATATATATATATATACTGTATGTATATGTTTAATATGTGGATAAATAGATGCATAGAGAGAGAGAGAGAGAGAGAGAGAGAGAGAGAGAGAGAGAGAGAGAGAGAGAGAGAGAGATTGTCCTAAAGTATCAAACGTCTTCGTTATCCTAAACAATGAATTAGGTAACGGGCATACGGCTGACCGTGGTGGTTTATTCCCATGGCAGGGCAGGGTAGGGCAGGGCAGGGCAGGACTGGGTGCTGGCAACCTAAAACTAAAGGACTCGCTGAAGAAAAGAAACACTCTCGTACCATCACGTAGAATTTAGCCAGAACGTACGACCACAGTGAAAGGAAGCGTAAATGGAACAAAATATTAAAAAAAATTTTGGTTTTACAAAAAAAACTACTAATTTAAAGGGGTATATAACCATTTTAACGTAAACAGAGGTAGTCACATCTGGATTAACTCTTCCGGGTGAGGAATATAGCTGTCTACGATTAGCCAGAACATTAACCCGGTTTACTGGTGTTTTATCTTTTAAATCTCCTTTTCGTACCGTGTGCAGAATGGTGGTTAAAAGTGATTTTCCTGTGTTAGTTTTGTTAACGCAGATTTCAGCGGATGTCTAGAAACAACATTATTATAACTTTTTATCATACTCCCGGACCAATCAAGCATACGTCAGCTTTCACTAAAGTGCACAAAACGAGCATCATTCTAACTGAGTATGTATGTAGATTTAAACACTTAATATTTTACCTGTCTGGCCCAAATTAAGTAAATCACAGTCCATACATGGGCTTTTATAAACAATGTTGCTACGATATATATATATATATATATATATATATATATATATATATATATATATATATATATATATTTATATATATATATATATATATATATATATATATATATATATATATTATATATATATTATGTATCCTATTTTAACCAGTTAATTTATAAAGTATATTTGTGAACACTTATCTATTATAAATCTTATATGGTATTTTCTGGCGAAACAGAGAATTGTCATTATTACAGTTTATCTAAGATACACCTTTCCTTATCAAGACCCTAATACAACTGGGTAAAATCCAGCAATCCAGGGCTTCACGAAAATATCGGAAAATTTATTTTGCATTGAGATATGAACTTCGAAAATTATTTCAACCAGCCATCATCATTCGAACAACAAACTTTCCCATTCAAGACTTCCGACCCAAGAAAACTTTTGCTTGAAGTTCTTCTTTTATTTGATCTGCTTCAAGTTGGTCGAACAGCCGTCGGGCACAGATCTCGAAGAATCTCTCGGGACGACTTCCAGTGAATCTTTCGGACGAAGTGACCAGGGTCACAGCCATTGTCTGTGATGTTTTTGGCAGTTTTCTTTTCACAGAAATTTGATTCGGAAAATCATACCTATGTCTGTATATAGCATTCAGCTCTTCCATTGTTGGTTTCCTGTCAAGGGTATCCACATAGTGCTGGAATATAGCCCCCTGGTTGTGGTGAGTTTGCAATCGCCATTTTAGAGTGGTAATGGTACAGCCTATATAACAATTGATGAGGGCTCGACATGTCCCTTCAGTACAGTTGAATATATATATAGGCTATATCATGTTGGTCAACTCACACATTTTTCCACAGGGGGCTGTGTTATTTCCCATAACGAGCTGTTATCCAGGTTCATAAGGAGACGCTCTATTTACGATTTGTAAGTGTGGTATCACTGAGGCATCGTCGACAATTATCCTTTTCATTTTTTGACCTCATCCTTAAGCTGACTATGATATGCTGTTCTATAATATAGTTCGAAGTTTTCTGGTGAGGTTAACATTATCACTCGTGTTTCGGCATACATATCCAATTGTTTTCGTATGGAGCCTTCTATTAGGTTATCATAACCGTTATTAGTTAGGAGCTCCCTAACATGTTCAAGCTCCACATAGTTCCTCATTGGACAGGTCGGTACCGTTTTCAGCTAGCACTCTGCTGGCCCGCGTCCGAGTCTCCGACCGGCCAGTGAAGAATTAGAGGAATTTATTTCTGGTGATAGAAATTCATTTCTCGTTGTAATGTGGTTCGGATTCCACAATAAGCTGTAGGTCCCGTTGCTAGGTAACCAATTTGTTCTTAGCCACGTAAAATAAAATGTAGTCCTTCGGGCCAGCCCTAGGAGAGCTGTTAATCAGCTCAGTGGTCTGGTTAAACAAAGGTATACTTAACTTTTTTTTCGAGCTCCATGTGAGTGGATTTCCTAGAGGAACAGTGCCCAATTACATGCCTCACATATGCAGGGATCACAGAGACTTTTAGGTTTCAGGGCATTAAGGCAATGACCCACATCAGTTGCCTTTTGGTACACTGTAATATTGTTCCTAGATCCTTTCTTTTCCACGTTTACATCCAAGAAGGGAAGTTAGCCTTCGACACCATATTCAATAGTGAAGTTAAGGCCAGTGTTCCTCTTCAAGGCATGTTGCAGGAGGGTGGCCCTTTCATCACTATCGATGGCAATGAAGATTTCGTCGATATATCGGGCATATATTGGGTGGAAATTGGAGGTTCTTTCCTTGACATTTGCCATTTACTTGTTGGCAAATGGGACGCCAAGGGAGTTATCATGGCGACATCATATACCTGTCGAAAAAGCTCACCACTATGGAAGGGGAAGGGGGCCTCCTTGGTCCAGAACTGGAGATGTTGAAGGGCATCTTCTGGTCTGTCAAGGGGCATGGCTTCCGAGTGATAGACTCCTTAAAATAATATCAATGGTTTCATCCACCGGTAAGCTCTTGAACAGACTTTCTATGTCCAGAGATGCGGTAGTTGAGCTCGGAGATATAATATATATTCAAAATATTGATGAGCTCTACCGGGGAAACCATCAAGTACCCCCTAGGGGTGTAAGGAGGTGATGATCTTATTCAGCATCTTGGCCATTTGCTATGCTGGAGAGTTAACCTGGGCAATTATGTGGTGCAACGGGTTGCCGGCGTACGGGTCCTGACCGTGCTGTTGCAATACTCTGGCCTGTAGTCTTCGATGGTCATAGACAGTGTCATAGATCTACTATGTGAATCTATTTTCTTAATTATCACATTCAGGTTTCTCTTCAGGCTTCCGGTAGGGTCATTGTTCAGGGGCTGAAATTTCACAGGATCACTAAGGATACCGTCCATTCTAGCATAGCCTAATATTCATCGTGACGACGATATCAGTGTGTTCTCGGAGCTGGCTGATGGCTTCCTTCCATAATTTCCCCATTGGCATCCGGCTTCCATGATACAGGAAATTCTTTTTTTCTTAATTTCATTTAGGTGTTAACACATTCAGTTTGGGATATTAGGTGTTCTTGTTTTGCGCTGGCTTATTTTTCTTTGAATTCTTTCTGATAATCTTCTTCGCTATCCTGAACCATGTTGTAAATATCCTTTCCGAGTTTTTGTTCCGTGCGTGTGTTTTCTAAAAGATTGCCTCCACCACCAGCACCACTATATAAAAGGTATTTTTCTTTTTACTTACTTCTTAACAAGGTAAAACTGCTGTTCATATTTTCCCTTCTAGATTCATCAAAAGAACAGGAGCAATACAGCGGATTAAAGAAGTATTCCTTGCACCGTACTGTTGGTCTTTTGCAGTTTCCTTTACATCTGTAGTTTTTCTGAGAATGATTACGGCAAAGAAGGATTAATCTCTTCTTGATTGCAGAAGCTCATCAGTGTAGGAGAAACGGCAAGGGTACAAGACATTATCGAGCGCTGTTTTTCTTTCCTTCTCATTATTCTTTCTCATCAAATTTCCGAACGTCCTCGAAAAGGGAAAATTGAAATCTCTCAAGGAAGAATAAAATGATTATGAGGGGGAAAATTTTGAGAAACGCTGAATTCTTCGGCATCGCTTTGCATGAGTCTGTACGTATCAGCTTTACAAACGACCAAAATGTTATTACAGGGACAGTACTGCAAATGTTTAGTTATCTTGAAATTATGACGTTACATGATTTCTCATTTAATCGGATTTGAAATTCCATCGTATTGTTTTGGACCAAGTCTTACGTTTTGTTAGTATGATTAGAAGTTCCTGAAAAAATTTTTAATTATACAGTAGTTCATTATTCTGTAGCATTTATGCTAAAGGGAAACCACTAAGAGAAGCCGTCTTCTCAGGACGTGTTATTGTCCATTTCAGAGAGTACGAGGCACTCTGCTGTAAGGTCTATTGATAATATATGAATCTTCATATATTTTTAACTTTGAAGACAGATGTTGCACATAGCTCTCATTACCCTCTTGTCGACTCAGAGAATATTCAAAAGACTTTACTTAGCTTAGCTGTTACATCAAATAAGAGAAGTGCCACGCAAATAGCAGACGTTAATCCATACTTGTGTGGAGCTAGTGAAGGCTTTTCAGAGAATACCAAAGATAGCAACTAACTGATTATTTAAAAACCCAGACATTTTGAGCGAACTGTGACTCTAGAACAACGGAAAACGCACAGTGAAGGCAATGGAAGGTTTACCGGAGAAATGTAAGGTAGATTTTGGGTATTGGTCAAGGCTGAGCAGTACTTCAGTATTGTTGGCCAACAGTAGCAGTTAGGGCCTGTTGTCATGAGGAGATATGGTGTTAGCAGTTAAGTCAAGGAAAGAGGTTGTATAAATGTTAAAAAGTTGAGGATCTCTCCTAGATAGTGACCACCAAAGGTTTTAACCCGGTATGTATCCACCTTTGCGGTGTGTTTAGTACATGGCGGTTGGGGATTACCGTAAAAGCATAAACAAAAGACTGTAAATATCATAAAGATAATGACCCAAAAGAAATATTAGTCCTAGATAACGACCCCCGAACTTTGCTGGGAGTCACTATCTAGGAAAGATCCAAAGTTGAAAAAGCAGAATGAAGAAAGGGTGAATGGATGGATGGATAGAAAGTAGAAAAAAAAAATCGCAGATTTAAAATTGAACGTGTTGATTTTTAGAGACAAGGGTTTGGGTTTGGATGAATGCAAAACTAATCATTCAATGCACCCAGTAGCATCAATAGAGACGCTCAGGACTACCAAATGTGACTGGAGTATAACAAGTGAAAATTTCGCCGATGTTTCTCCGGCGCAATCGAGTTTTCTGTACAGCATATAATGCTGTATGAGCCACGTCCCATGAAACTTTCAGCTACGGACCGGTGGTTGCCTGTCCTATAGCGTTGCTAGACGCACGATCATGTCTAACCTTAGCCTTAAATATAATACAAAATACTGAGGCTAGAGGGCTGCAATTTGGTATGTTTGATGATTGGAGAGTGGATGATCAAAGTACCAATTTGCAGCCCTCTAGCCTCTGTAGTTTTTAAGATCTGAGGGCGGACAGAAAAAGTGCAGATGGGCAGACAAAGCCTTCTCAATAGTTTTCTTTTACAGAAAACTGACAATACATAATACGAACAGACGATATTGGCGGAAGAGCAAGTCATGGAGGAGTTAGAACATGTCTTCGGGTTGTGATGTCGGTATTGACAGTCCAGATGCCCCGTGGGTGGGGTAGCGCCGTCAGTGCACCTCGTGCGGTGCACTGTAGGCATTACTTAAGGTTCTTTACAGCGTACCTAGCTGCAAAACCCTTCCGTTCCTTTTACTGTACCTCCTTTGATATTCTCTTTCTTCCATCTTTGCACCCTCTTCTAACAATTGATTCGTAGTGCAAATGCAAGGTTTTCCTCCTGTTACACCTTTCATACCTGCTTATTGTCAATTTCCGCCTCAGCACTGAATGACCTCATAGGTCCCAGTGCTTGGCCTTTGGCCTGAGTTCTATATTCATTTCATTCAGTCCAGATGAAAATGAGTAGAAACACCCTGGGTGAAGTGGAAAGACCTTCTCATTACTAGCTAGAAAAAATATCTACGACACATGGATAAGACATGTAATTCTTTGCCGTGGGGACATGGCCTTTTATGAACAAAATGGAGACTTTGAAAGTGGCTGCACTTGAAAGACTGCTGACTGATATCTCGAATGAGGTGTTATAATAAGTACAAAGTGAGAGACAGAAGCTTCTGTCCTGTTTCTGGCAGATACGAAATTATGAGGATGAAGGAAAGGATAGTCATGGGAATACAACTGAAGACCCGGACCAGATGGGCATTCAGACAGAAGGTTCGCGAGGCAGAATGAAAGGCGAGGACACATCTCCACAGCAGTCTCGTTAAACTTACTTCAAATATGAAAACATTTGGGACAATTCAGTGCTGTCTTCTAAAACTTGATATTGAACCAATCTACATGCTCTTCATAAACGTGAAAGACCAGCAATAACATTGTCATATCATGTTCTTTTCAATAATGTTGTCCATCTTATCTGCAATTTTAATTGATTTGCTGTTGTAATTATTATTCAGTGAGCTTTGAATGCAAACTTTAATCCAAGCCTTTATGAGATGATATTTGTTACCGTATACGTTTCTTTTATACACTCCGTATTTTTATTAGTTTTCTGTAAAAGAAATCTATTGTGCCGGCTTTGTCTGTTCGCCCGCACTTTATTCTGTCCGCCCTCAGATCCTAAAAATTACTAAGGCTAGAGGGCTGCAAATTGGTATGTTGATCATCCACCCTCCAATCACCAAACATACCAAATTGCAGCCCTCTAGCCTCAGTAGTTTTTATTTTATTTAAGGTTAAAGTTAGCCATAATCATGCTTCTGGTAACGATATAGGATATGCCACCACCGGGCCGTAGTTAAAGTTTCATGGGCCGCGGCTCATACAGCATTATACCGAGGCCACCGAAAATAGATCCATTTTCGGTGGCCTTGATTATACGCTGTAGCGGCTGTACAGAAAACTCGATTGCGCTGAAGAAACGTCGGTGCATTTATGCTTGTTTTTTTTTTTTAGTCGTATTTGTCTAAAAGAGATTAATTCATAAAGCTGTGAAGTCTAAACCGATTCCTAGTTTAAATGAGATGCCTGAATAAAGCGGACTAAACCTCCTTGTTAACACAAAAAAATATATCGTTCTAACGATAAAACCATTATAATGATGAGAGAAGCCTGTATTCATATTGTGCTAAACTTACTTCTAAACACGACTGGTAGGCAAAATTTTGGATATAATACAGGGAGAGCAAAAAATTTTAAGTTCTGTTTTCTCACTGATATGGACAAATTTTTGTTTATATCAGAATTCATAACATATCTTAGAATTATTATTCAACGATTATCTTTCAAGAACAGGGCAATATATTGCAATTAGCATATATTTCACATATACACTATAAGTTTTGATATAACTGCTACCACTACAAAAGATTATTACCAGGCTTAATACTGATACATCTTGCTTTATTATTATCATTATTAAACTTGCAGGCCTACAATTATGGAATGCTATTCTAAACAAATTTTGAATGTTTGTTATGAACAGTAATTAATCAGACATTCTCATTGATAAAATTCCAGAAAATTGATGTAGAAATTATGTGTATTTGCTATTATAGTTAAAAATTCCGCCATATTTTCGATTCTTGGTACATGAAACATGAAAATGTACCTGCGTTACTGTGCCTGATAAAATGCTTATTTCTAATAACTACAATTCATTAAACAAATGCATTAATCTTTCCAGATATTCTTGAAAAAGGACTGTTTTTGGTTCCACTAACGTAATAAAAAAAAACACTTTAGACCCCATAAAAAATAAATCATTAGAAAAAGGAGAAAATTAAGGTGTCGTGTAGATCGTCAATACCAATTCATATGGTAGAGAAATTCGGTGCACATTCCCATTCATGACACAGATTTGGTTCTAGATTTCGCCTCAATCATTATTCATGGAACCGAATAAATTCCACCACTAGATGCAGAGATCAACCGAGAATTCGCGGTACATATTTTCATTGAGTGGTAATATAAACTAGAATTCAAATACGAGCTTGCTGGCGCGCGCTACGCGCTTGAAACAGGAGCGTCTGTCTCCCCTTCCCTCCCGATCCCTACCAACCCTTCGCCCCCACCCGGGGCGGACAAACAAGTTTGCAGGGGGAGGGTGGATGTCTCCCTTACCCTCCCGTTCCCATACCTACCCCACCCCACTCCACCCCGGGGCGGATAAACCAGTTTGCAGGGGGTGGGTGGCTGTGTCATATCTCCCCTATTGTCACCCGGGAGGAGAACAAACAAGAATTATCATCTCAGATTTTATTATTATAGATCTTTTATAATCCTAATTCGGCTTTGGTTTAACTAAAGAAGATAGTGTTAAGACAAATTCAACAAAAAAAGGGGAGAGAAAATCTCATTCTGTCTACTTTCATGTTCAGTTTGGAAATACAGACATTCTGAGTTATTTGTCTGTGTAAATGACGCGTGATTTAAAATGTCTCCTTATGTTTTAAAATGAATGAATTATTTATAAACTCTAAGACCCTAGATGGAGAAGGAATGGATAAAGATGGTGTTCATGGCAATAAAGAGAGAACTATATTACGTAATTGTCAATGAGATAGAACAAACAAAACGGAAATAAAAATACCGAATTAAAAAGAAGAGAAAGAAATTGCTCTTAATTCTGTACAATTCTTACCGAACCTCATATCACTTAAACTTGCTCTTGTTTTTATTAATGTCTCTGTAGTCTATCAGAAGAACATGTGTTTTGAGAACATATAATTAGAAGCACCTGTATAATTTTTCGCTAGGCCCGAGTTCGAGTCTCCGGCCGTCTAATGAAGAATTAGAGGAATTTATTTCTGGTGATAGAAATTAATTTCTCGCTATAATGTGGTTCGGATTCCACAATAAGCTGTAGGTCCCGTTGCATAGCAACCAATTGGTTCTTAGCCACGTAAAATAAGTCTAATCCTTCGGACCAGCCCTAGGAGAGCTGTTAATCAGCTCAGTGGTCTGGTAAAACTAAGGTATACTTTTTTTTCACAGCCAAGAGAAAATTTAAACAAATGGTTTGGCATTTTAGCGATGTTGAAGTATTGGGTCTGATCAAAGCCCATGTAGTAACGTAAGTATTATGTTACTTAAGCACCGGAGATGTTAATTTAACCCGATTTTAACGACGCCACCGATACTAACTCACGGAAACAATTTGCACAGTGTTTGACGAAAGAAAAAATAATTTGTCTACTGATCATATCAATAAGAAAACATGTAAAATAGTTTAGTTTATCGTTACATTTCCTAGTAACCGTGAATAAAATTATTACACATAAATTGTTGTAGATTCGCTGTATGCTGTGTTATGAACAGAAAAGATCATAAAACAATTTGAATATTAAGCGAAAATCCCACAGCACTTTCGTTGGAAATGTCAGGCTTTCATACAATAATTCTTTCTAAAGTTTGGTTAGGTAATATATTACATCTATTCCAGAGAGAGAAAGAGAGAGAGAGAGAGAGAGAGAGAGAGAGAGAGAGAGAGAGAGAGAGAGAGAGAGAGAGAAAGTGGAAAATGAGAGAAAATCTTCAACGAAACTTCATTAGTTAGTTTGGGCCCTAAACGTCGAGTCGCTCAGTCATGTTTTGCTTAGTTGGCGTATTTTTCTAGACAGTTTTTGTACCTGCTATATATATATCTCTTAAGGCTCGAAATTTACTTGCATTCTGTAGGTTTATAACCATTTTTAACCATTTAGCCACTGCTGGCAAAAGTAGGGCTCTGTCGAATGCTTGGTATTATAGCCGTCAACCTTTTGAGTCCCACGTTTGAATGGCGCAATCTCACACATTTCCCTTACTTTTTCACGTCTCTGCTTATTTTCAGTTAAATCTAGTCTTATCAATTGTTTGTTATCTGTTACACAAGCACAGCTTTATTCAGAACTATACTCTTGCTTCCATTTCTCTCTGTACACATTCTGCTCATTGATTTTTTTTTCCTCCTTCTTTTTCTGGTTCACAAATGGCGCTCTATTCTGAGGCAGCTTACCGTGCGAGCTCATGGCCTTTCGGCTCGTTTCAAAAGGAATGTAAGCGCATTATGAATAATAATAGGCTTTACAGGGACTGCTGTCCTCATCGTCGGAAGGAATGTAACTGAATCTAAATTTTACAGAAACAAGTGCTTTGTGTGGGGTTCCCTCACAATTTCCTGCCTGCTTGACTAATCCTGCTTGTTTGGGTAAGTTGTCCATTTGTTGCTCACGGATGGGTACGGGGATTATTTAGACTACGTGTGGATTAAGTCTTCACATTTCCCCCAATCACCGGAATATGTCTGGATTGTTAGCTTCGTTATCGAACTGGGAGAGATGCGTTACTCTCAGAAAACCTTGAAAGGTCCGTTTCCAGCTACTGTTGCTGTTGAGTTGACAAGAACTCTCTCTATCCATTACCTTCTATATACCACGATAGCGGAGAGGGGAAATTCTATATACCATGGTAGCGGAGAGGGGGAAATTCTTGACGCAGTACAACTGTTCAGTGTTTTAAATATCTCCAGTTATGTCTTCCATGCTCTCAAAGAAACAAACTGTTAGTTTTTATGGATTCTAAAAATTCAGAATTATTCCACAGATTGGTGGAACCCCAAATACCTGACCTTCGTGACCCGTGGGATTGGTGCCACCAGCAGAAATATCAGAAAACAAGTAAAAAATGAACCGAACTTTCTTCGGCGCAATCGAGTTTTCTGTACAGTCACTACAGCGTATAATCAAGGCCACCGAAAATAGCTTTAATTTTCGGTGGTCTCGGTATAATGATGTATGAGCACCGCCCCATGAAACTTTAACCACTGCCCGGTGGTGGTCTATCCCATATCGTTGCCAGAAGCACGATTATGGTTAACTTTAACCTTAAATAAAATAAAAACTACTGAGGCTAGAGGGCTGCAATTTGGTGTGTTTGATGATTGGAGGGTAGATGATCAACATACCAATTTTCAGCCCTCTAGCCCTGGTAGTTTTTAAGATATGAGGGCGGACAGAAGAAAGTGCCGACAGAAAAAAGTGCAGACGGACAGACAAACCCATCACAATAGTTTTATTTTACAGAAAACTAAAAACTTGAAGCAAAGCGCACGTCTGTTAAATGCTCACTTAGTTGTGCTATCTGATGATGAGGCCAATAGCCCTTCTACAGCTTGTGGGTTTCAAGTATATTTCTAGATTGTATATTAGAACAGTCTCAATTTTTTATCACTATTTTAGCCTGACTTTCTTGAGAAAAATAATAAACCATTGTAACTGATGTTTAATCCCCGGATATTTAAAATCAGTAACAGATAGATGACGTAAAAACGCAAAAAATAAAAAGGTTGTTTAATGAACTTTCTAAGAGAGAGAGAGAGAGAGAGAGAGAGAGAGAGAGAGAGAGAGAGAGAGAGAGATTGTGTGGAATCATGAAGACAAGAAAAGTAGCGATAATCGTTATACGTCAAGGCCCAGTATAATTTTGTATCAAATAATGGAGACTCGTTATATGGTATCATTATTTTATTTTCTTCTATGAATTCAAGTATAGATTAATGTTTGCTTTATAAAAACACACACAAAAAAAAAAGGCGATGACAGAGTGTTTCCTTTTAGTGAGTGTTTCCTTTTAGTGAGATCCTTTTAGTGAGATCCACTGTTTCCTTAAGCACTCTTTAACCTTAAATAAAATAAAAACTACTGAGGCTAGAGGGCTGCAATTTGGTGTGTTTGATGATTGGAGGGTAGATGATCAACATACCAATTTTCAGCCCTAGTAACAGCGAACATTAAGCCATGTTAGGATTTGCATGTATATATATGTATATATATAATATATATATATATATATATATATATATATATATATATATATATATATATATATATATATTGTTCCTCCTGGGCCTCTGTAGGCTCATAGGGCAGGCGCTGGTCTCCAGTTTCTTAGGCCGACAGCCAGTGGGGGATATATATATATCTTTTTAATGATAGTACCTGATTTTGGTGCAAATTTCTCTTGCACAAAGACAAATTCCTCCAGTTGAAATGGCAGTTTACTATACTAGGGATATTATTACTAAAATAAACGTCAGTTTCTCATCATGAATCGTGTGACATCAGTTCGATTAAAAAATCTGAATATTCACTGTATAAGTGACGTCCACAATAATTTTTGTCTGTCAAAATGTAACATAATCTAAATCGAGAGCTTGGGGGAGCTCATTCTGCCTTAAACATCAATGTGAAAAATCTTGAACCAGAACTCTGAGTTCTTTCGAAGCGATCCGCGGTTTTCCGAGAGTGAACCATGCAAACACCAATACTGCCGTAAGTTCGTGCTTGTTAGGTTCACGAGGCGTCAATCAATACTGGAGAGGTACCCGCAAGGTACCTTGGGTACCCGCAGCATGGAAGCGGATTCCGATTCCGCTAACGGAGCGGAAGAGGAAGATAGAGCGGCAACATTACGAGCAACAAATGGAACGCCCTTCTAAGATTTAAATTATTGATGGAGTTTCCACGAATTATTATGTTGATTCATTTGGTATATTGCAAGAGAAAAACTCCTTTCCCTCCAAAGCTTATTCCGAGTGAATGGCTGGTCCTTTACAAATCTCTTACCCTGTAAATCATCATTGTTGAACATTACATAACTTAACATCATGCTAGCTGATGATGTAGTTAGTTTTCCAGATGTGTATATAACTAAAGCTTAATTCATGGAAACATGGTCATGCGCTTTTTTGTGTTCATTCATTCTGATTACCAAACTAGAGCATATTTTCTCAAGTTTATTTAAATCTGCGATCCGCACATGGTAATTCATAGCAATTCTTCTTGTATGTTTTCAGTTTTGTTCTGAAATGCCTTCCCAAAGGCATTGTTATAATTAGATATTATTTTTGGGGGACTGAATTTCCAAAGTTATTTAAAGGCCGTTCTATATTAAACAAATGAGTCATGTGACTAAAGTGGAAACATGTTACTAGCCTCCTGAAAAGTTTGCAGTACGAAACATCACTTGTTTTTACGAAATGCTTCTTCAGCAAAACATTTAGCAAACAAGTAAAAAATGCGCCGAAGTTTCTTCGGCACAATCGAGTTTTCTGTACACCGTATAATCAAGGCCACCGAAAATAGATCTATCTTTCGGGGTCTCGGTATAATGATGTATGAGGCCGCGGCCCATGAAACTTTAACCTATGTCATTGCCAGACGCACCATTATGGCTAACTTTAACCTTAAATAAAATAAAAACTACTGATGCTAGAGGACTGCAATTTGGTATGTTTGATGATTGGAGGGTGGATGATCAACATACCAATTTGTAGCCCTCTAGCCTCGGTAGTTTTTAAGATCTGAGGGCGGACAGAAAAAGTGCGGACTGACAGACAAAGCCGGCACAATACTTTTCTTTTCAGGAAACTAAAAATGGCAAAACCATAACGAACTAGATTTATTTCTTTTTCAAACCTTAGGGTCAGAGGAGGTATCAACTCCCTGTGTAAAATTCATAACCTCTGTGAAAATCAATTCGTTGCAGTAAACTTTAAGCTATTCAACAGAGGGTCACGTATACCTGAAAATCAATTAAATATAGTTTATGTCCTGTTTCAAATTCCACAGTAAACTGTATGGATATAATGATAACACCACTGATATAACTAAAAAGAATACAGAATTCGTCCTGTTAACCATTAAAAATGGTCTAATGATATCACATACATGTCTTAACCATTTAAGTGATTTAATTAAAAGAGTACTCGACCTTTCGCTATAATCGCATTCAGAAAGATAACTTGAAATATAGTCTATGTCCTGTTTCAAATTCCACAGTAAACTGTATAGATATAATGATAACGCCATTGATATGACTGAAAAAGGATACTGAATTGGTCCTGTTAACCATTAAAGATAGAATAATGATATCATGTACATATCTTCACCATTTAAAATGTTTAATTAAAAGAGTACTCGACCTTTCGCTATAATCGCATTCAAGAAGACAAATCGTCTTTGCATTGAATTTTAAAGTGAGTTCAATAATTGAAATTACCAGATGTTATTATGAGATGTAAAATCCTGAATCTCTCGAAATTAGGATTTAGAAATTCATCACTGATTATTCATTGAACAATTTAAAGGATATTTATGGCAGATGTCAAAAAGATTAATAATATGCCTGGACCTGCATTTTTCTTTGCTCATTCTCCTTCAGAGGCGTAGCAGCAATATATCTCCAAATAAAAAAAAAAATTCTTTCCTTTTTGAGGCATGAGCAGTCTTAAAGAACTAGGATCCAGTGAAGTGAGATTATTAAGGATTTGCCTCCGAGGAAAGCAACAGAAAATCTCGTGATTATCTCCAAGTTTTTGAAACAGTAATCCTCTTTGATGGCTTTACATTTTTTCCTCACTTTTACACGTGACTTCATTGAGTTTTATTATAATATATTAGAATATAGGATTATGCATGTACAGAGACCGATTTTAACAGACATCAGAGAAGAAAAAAGAAACACATTTCGAAAGGTTTACTAATATTAATAAAATGTGTCGGATTAAGCGACTATGCAGCAATGACGCTTGTGATCATATCAGTACTGCCTGTAGGTGATATTGGTTGTTTCTTTTCGCTAATCAACATTACGAAAATTAACAGAAACAGTTTGTCTGTCATCATGGCACATCGTGCGCCTGCGCCGCCTGACCAACAGCTGCCAGATACTGCTTGCTGAATACTGCCAAATACATTTTGTCTGAAACATCAGAGGAACTGATGCAATATTTTGTATCCCGATGGTACATGTTTTCATGATCATTTGTATATGTATGTGTTTGTATGTAAACATGTTTAAGCACGTATCTCTTCACAGGTAAGCGAGTACCATTAGCCTATAATACGAACAACACTAACCATATATACCTGAAGAGATAGACGCTGGCACCTCTTTAAGCAATACGGTTTGAAGACATAGCAAACTTATCCACTCAGAAGCGCGCGATCATATAAACGCAACGCTTCTTTAAAGATCACTTTTTTTTCCTTTATCGTCGAGAATAATACGGGCGAACTCATTCCGATTGCTGCTGTTGCGGAAACTAGAATAATGTTCAACAAAAGCCCGAATTCAGGGTCTTGACAGAATGAACGTATACAATTGGTACTGGAATCGGGCGCTCTTGCATAATTTCCATATCATCAGCGGTAGTTCGTCCAAACCGTAGCCTATTCAATATGCGTTTTATAATGGCACTCGCTTTCTATACTGATTGAGAAAAGACTCCTACTTCTACTTTTCGATTTCATCATAATTTACCGGGTTGCGGAGTAAAGCCCTGAAGCCTTGCCCCTTCCTTTGGATCTCCTGACCTCCATATCTGTCTCTTTTGGCTGGGCTTTACTGCCCCTTTTGTGATTTCATCACCGTTTTGCCCGTGATTCACCTTGTATTTTGACGGTGATCTTCAATGAGTGCTGTTAGAAACACGCCAGTAGATATTTCTAGGAGCGAGGGTAAAATTCGCATAACTAAACTTTGTATCATAAAAAGAACATTTTCTGGTAATTATGCTTTTTACTTTTCTTTTCATCAGAATTTTTATTCCAGTTAAATTATTGTCTTTTTTATTTTATTTTTTTTATTTTTCTATTTTTGTACATTTTAATGGCATAGCTTACAACCCAAACACTTGTCCCTTCTCTGCTTCCCGAATGTTTACCAACTACGCAGTTTCTCGCCATCCGTCGAATACCTATACTGTCATATTTTCTCGTTCAGCAGCCGTGTCAAGATATTTGCCATATTTTACCTCGCAGTTCCATCACCAGACCACATGGGAAATATCTACGGTAAAGGGAACGACCGTCTGTACTGACCCCTCGGGCAGCAGACAAATCCCCAAGTGCCATAAGTTTCCATCTCCGAATTCTACACAGGAGTGTCCGTTTCTTTGTTGGGGAGCATTCTGAGAACAAAAATGGCACATAAGAAGAGAAAAAGTAGCATAACTCTAGAAGTCGGATCATACGTAACGTTTCTCTGACACACCGAATAAATCTTCTGTCTTACCTACGTAGATTTCCGTAGTTTTCCCTTTTCAGCAAATTGGAGAAAGCTCCTCGACAGAAGGTCAGTGAACTTCTTGCTGCAGGACGGTTGAAGTTTGTTAACCGGTGTGACGACCTTGCATTCTTTAGAAATAAAATTGATGCATGAATGTTGCTTTAATGTTCTTTTCTCGACATATTTCTTGAAGGATTTGTTTTTTTTTTGTTTTTTTTTTTGCTGATACTGCTATAATTTTTGAAGGATAATACCAAAGTATTCGGAATTATTTATAAATTTATTATCGTAGCAGAATTATTTTTCTACACATCTTTATGTTACGATAACCTATTCGTTCTGATGCGAGATTAAAAAAGTAACCTGGAATATCATTTACGGAAAAGCCCGCGAAAACCTAATAAGTTATGTGCCTCGATGCAAAGCAGAAAGTCTTCAATATCGTAATGCTAATTGATGTTCCGCATCAGAATTAGCATCCTTTAAGCTCTTAATGGACAAGTTAATGTAGGTTATCTGCGTAAAGAGGGGTTTAATTGACATGTATTCAAAAAGGCTTATTGACTCCAATTTTAGCATAATTGTTCCATGGTTATTTCATGCAGTAATGCTCACGCGCAGGGAAGGCCCCGAGTGAACCGGTGTATTTCTTACCTATATCGCTCATCGCGTGTTCTTCAGCATGTGAAGGCGCTGGTTTCCAATATTGTACTTCATGAAACCAAAGGTCAGCTCTTGCTGAGATAAGCTTGTCTGGTGATTTTTCGTGCACGGAGATTTTAAAATAACCAGTGAGTATAATCCCCCTACAATAGAAAACAAGTATAAAATGCGTCGAAGTTTCTTGGGCTCAATCGAGTTTTCTGTACAGCGGCCCACGAAACTTTTCGCCATGGCCGGGTGATGGCCTGTCCTATAGCGTTGCCAAACGCACAATCATGGCTAACTTTAACCTTAAATAAAATAAAAACTACTGAGAGTAGAGGGCTGCAATTTGGTATGTTTGATGATTGAGGAGTGGATGATCAACATACCAATTTGCAGCCCTCTAGCCTCAGTAGTTTTTAAGATCTGAAGGCGGACAGAAAAAGTGCGGACGGACAGGCAAAGCCATCTCAATAGTTTTCTTTTACAGAAAACTAAAAAAAAAGGTTGTGAGAATATTTCAGCTTTTCGTTCTGAAACTGAAAATGTTCCTTCAAAGTATACTGTGGTGACTGATATTAATGATACAACTTAAAATCTAGTCTGGGCATTAACAAAGTTTCCCTACGTTAAGAAAAAATACAAAAAATCAGGTAACAAACATCAAACATCTTCTAGAAAAAGAATGTGACCTAAAGAAAAAGGTCGATAAATTCTTGGTTTCATTAATTCTCTTATGGGACCAAACATCAGATTAGCCATCTAATACCCTTTTGCAAAACAAACTAAATATATATATATATATATATATATATATATATATATATATATAAATATATATATATATATATATATATATATATATATATATATATATATATATATATATATATAAATATATATATATATATATATATATATATATATATATATATATATATATATATATATATATATATATATATATAGCTTATGTGGTTATTTTTACTTCTAAATTTGGTAGGCAGCACTAAACTAAATGGAATTCTGAAATATGTAATTTTTTGTGTTTCCAGGTCAATCTTGAACATATGAAAATATGAAATTTGGAAACATTCCTAATATTATTTGGCTTAAATAGGAATTAAAGCCTCATACGCAGCACCAGGCATACAGTGACTTCTGAAGTGAAATACTGCAGATTCAGTGTCGACGCAACCGTATTGGTCCTATTTACATAAACACTATCGAAATGCCAGCCCATATGGTAGCTGGAATATTGTCCAGTAGGCAGCAGTTCGCCCGTGATAGTAAACAACGTACCAGCGCTGGTTATTGAGCAATGGGGAAAGAGACAGTCGGAAAGATGAAGGACGGAGTTTTTTTTTTTTACCTATGGTCGGTGGCAGCTGATCTATCATCGGAATATTGTCTTCTTTAACAATATGTCGTGGTAACACTGCTCGTGATATCGGCTGCTAATTGGCTCAATTCCGTTCTATTCGAATGTAATCAAATAGACTTTGAATTCCTACCAAAACACTCATTTATATAGAAGACACGGGATTATACACAAGAAGTAAAAAATAACTTTAATTATAAATATGTCTTTTTGAGTTACTACAGATATACGCGGGCCATAATGATATAAAAAGCAGTTACCAGTATAAAATATTGGTAAACATATACGAACAAACAGAGAAGGAACTGGGCCGAAGAAAATTATCTAACCAGACTTTCGGATTCACTGTTTCAGCTGAAACTATTCTGCTATCTATCTTATTCCAGTGTGGCAGTCTACACTTATGTGATACAAAATTTCTTGTTTTTAATAAAGAACATATATTATGCAAGCATTCTTTAAAATGCATGAAACTATGATAAATATGCCAACTGACTTGACTACATAATATTTCTTTTTAATAGCGATTGTCAAAGGCATTTTATAACTGACAGCCTATGTAATAAAAAACGGTGCTGCAGACTTAGCCATTGCTTAGGTTTGTTAAGATTTCGCAGACATTCCGTTCATACCACCAGTGTTTAACATGCATGTATCAATTACGTCTTTTTCTTCATAAATTTTCCTTCAATTGATAAAAGTCATTGAGTCGTGAATAAAATAGTAAAAAATACACGACTGGTTCGGTCAATATTCACGAAATTCCTTCTAGTCCGAATTTTGCATCATACATTCTTCTTATCGTCTTTCCCAGTACTAATATTCCATACATTGTTTGTTACATGAAATGAAGTAGAAATCACGTTATAAGAATAAAACGGGTTGGACCTGAAGTGCACTGGTGGGTGGGTAGCGGACGGTAATGCTCTGATTCATTGTAAATGAATTAGAAAAGACAGGTTCGGAGCCTGGACGAGGAGAGAGAGAGAGAGAGAGAGAGAGAGAGAGAGAGAGAGAGAGAGAGAGAGAGAGAGAGAGAGAGAGAGAGAGTTACATGTCACTATAGATCAGAACAAATATTCACTTAGAACTTACTGATAGAATAATGCTCGTTTTGTACTCCCCAGATTTGAGAAGTACCATAGCATTGTAAAACCTAGATGCGTTAATATATATATATATATATATATATATATATATATATATATATATATATATACATATCTGCATGTATGTATGTGTTTCTTTGTGCATACGTGTCTAAAGGTGCGTGTTGTCTCTTACGTTTATGTATATTTACATATATGTTTACATGTAGACATGTGTACATACACGGCTGTCAGGTGCCCGGAGCCAGCGTTTTAATCCTCAATTTTGTGAGAATTAATTATAAAGTGAAATGAGGAAGCTAATAAAACAAAAACAAAAAAATTGTTACCTTTCTCATCATGTTAATTGAAACCTATGAAAAAGTGTTACGCAAAAGGAAAATATCCGAAAAAGATTATTCGTAAAGTTAGAGCTATATTGAAAAGTTTCACTAAGGCCCTGAAAAAATTAATTGAAGTTCTGGAAGTTTATTGAAAAGGACCGAAGTTTGTGTAGCATAATAGAAAGTGTTTTGCCTTTTCAGTTACGTATTATTCCACTGGGTTGTGAAAGCTTTTCTTAAATATATATACCTATATACATATAGGTATACATATATATATATATATATATATATATATATATATATATATATATATATATATATATATATATTATATATATATATATATATATATTTATATATATGTATATATACACAGATGTATACACATATATGTATATATATATATATATATATATATATATATATATACATATATGTGTATACATCTGTGTATATATACATATATATATAAATATATATATATATATATATATATATATATATATATATATATATATATATATATATACAGTATTTATATATGGCTTGGAAATAAAGACGAAACCGGTCAGGGCCTGTGATAATGGGTGATAAATTAATCACTTGCTAAAGTGATTATAATCACAAATATACAGTATACATATATACATGTGTGTGTGTGGACCACCCACTATTCGATCAGCTGTGAAAAGGAACCAAGAAACCAGTGTGGGGCCAACTCTAAACAACAGGATCTTACAATGAAACGTTATTTATGAGGGAAATTATTCATTGCGCTGAAATATCCTATTCAAATCCTTGAGGCACCTGTCTCTTTTCTCAGAATCGAGTTGATTTTATATTATCAATCGCAGATAGATAGATAGTTGAGACATTTACCTTGAATTTTGCGTAATGCACTCGCAAGCCATCGAGACGTCTACAACATTCATTTCATTCAGTTTCTGTAAAGACTTCATTTTGATAAAGACCAATCAAGTCTTTGTTGCCCTTACCACAAAGACTATTGTACAAATAGAATTAGATTAAAGCGGAGACCGTGCGAACGATGAAAAGGAAGCTGAAACGAAAAGAGTAGAGGGCAGAAGTCGGAGAATGTTGGCTGATATCGAGTGGCATCGTGTTGCTTTGAACGTAAACCCTTTGTGGAGAGAGAGAGAGAGAGAGAGAGAGAGAGAGAGAGAGAGAGAGAGAGAGAGAGAGAGAGAGAGAGAGTAAAAATGTGCTTTTCCCCTTTGAAAGGATCATGTCATCTTGCCATAGAAGAACTCTGGATTGACTTTCAATTCAGAGGTTAAATTGACAATATCCAGAATCTGACGAGATTTCAAAACACGTCTAAATTTTTTTTTTTTTTTTGAGGGCTAACTGTTGATGTGATAGAGAGGGAAAAATACTTGGAAACGGTGGAGATACTTCGACAGTAGTGGAAAACACAAGAGCAGAATGACGGTCAGAGATTATATATATATATATATATATATATATATATATATATATATATATATATATATATATATATATATATATATATATATATATATATATATATATACTGTATATATATATATATGAAATTTTTTATCACACCGTGATCTATATACAATGATGAAGCTACAAATGTCGCTTAATATCAAATTCACACTACCTCTGGAATATCCCCGATGGGAAATTATCACCAAAGGGGAATTTATAAGTGATAAATGGATAGGTACTGCCGGGTCTCGATCCCTCGACACAGATACTTATCCAGCGACTCCAGTCGACGGTCTACCCACTGACCCATCAAGTACCAATCCACTTATCACTTATAGATTCCCCTTCGTTGATAATTCCCCATCGGGGATATTCCCGAGGTAGCGTGAATTTGATATTAAGCGACATTTGTCGCTTCATGATAATACATATATATGTGTGTATGTATACATACATATGCAAATATATATATATATATATATATATATATATATATATATATATATATAATACCCACTGAAGATACTGAAGATACTGAAGATAGTAGTCGAAAACACAAGAGCAAAATGACGGCCAGAGATAAGAGAGAGCGGAAGTAAATCAAAACAGAACACACAGACAAGAAATGGTGTCAAAAAGATTTTATTTATCATATACTTATTCTGATAAAGTTTCGATTGACAAGGAATGGAAGCGAAAAAATTAAAGATATAGCTTCAATGGAAACAATTGTTCCATAGCTTTGTTTGCTGCAGTAATTTTTCGAAGGATAACAATTGTGTCATATCCTGTAACACGATTAATGAGTAATTGAATTATTATTTGCATATTTGCAGAGTTTATACAAAATTTTCCGGGCACATAACTTAATCATTTATGTTCTTCAATATCCAGTTCGTTGTGCTTTGTACTACTGTTGTCATTTCACACATTAATATATGTATATATATATATATATATATATATATATATATATATATATATATATTTATTTATGTAATATATACATATATATATATATATATATATATATATATATATATATATATATATATATATATATATATATATATATTGCATTTTTAATAATTGTTTCTAAATTGACCACACGCATATATGAAAATGTATATAAGAATCTTCATTCAAGAAATAAGATCTAGTTTGAATATCAAGTCAATAATGGACCCCGTGGCTTGTTCCATGTGAATAGGTTTCATCTACTGAATAATAATATTAAAAACTATATATATGATAATTTTCTGTGGTGAGAAAAAAATTCAGTGTTTCAGGTTTGTCAAGTCTAAGGATGTTTTAAACTAACACACACTTGATCACACGCACATTTATGTACGCACAGGGGTAGCTAAAGTGCAACAGTGTAGCAAGATATTGTCAAAACTAGTGCAAAGAAAATAAATGTACAATGTTAGTAATAATAATAGTGTGGTTATCAACTGTACCCTATAGTCAATGAAACGAGAGAGAGAGAGAGAGAGAGAGAGAGAGAGAGAGAGAGAGAGAGAGAAACAAATCGATGTGGAATCGTAGAGCAAGAAACTCGGAATAAATGATGTAAAAAGGAAGAAGCAACTACGCTTTCTATCAAAAGATCACAGATGCAGAGAGAGAGAGAGAGAGAGAGAGAGTGAGAGAGAGAAGATTAAAATACCGCTCACCAAGGATAGTAGCCAGGTAAATCCGTGTTTTGACTAGATCATTTTTTGTTCACAGTTTGTAAAAAAAAATCGGTCTTTTTTTAACTTTGCTATGTTGCCCTTTGATAAACGTTACAAAACGAAAAAAAAAACACTTTTTATAGAAGCTATGGTGTGATTAAATGGGAATGTGCAACTTTCTACCACTGCTGGATTTAGGGCACCGTATGCCATACACCCGCCAAAATAAACCATATAGCAACCACAATATCGAAGATAGCAATCAACAGAGTCCAACTAAGAATGAAGTATGATAAGAAACTATGACACTTCCGTAACAAACTTATGATGGAAAGACGCTCCTTTTGGCAACACGGGATGAAGCTTCCTTTCTGACACCACCACAGGTTGCCACCACCCCTTTAGGTCAAAATCCCTCCAGAGAAAAGCAGTAGGGCTCATCCAAGGACTAGTCCACCCTTCTGGAAGGACAGCAGCCAAATTAATGGCAGAAATTCATCTGCCACGAAGCAACGAGGGATGGGAAATCATGGGTCAAGCAGTACCTCAAGTGCCAGAAAAAGTAAAATATCCTGACACATAGAGTCCAGCAATACCAAGTTTCCATAACCCAGATGACAATTTGGCCACTTCTGCATCGACATAGAAGGACCTCTACCCCTGTCCAACGTGTTCGCTGCAAAGGAAAAATCAAATATCGACCACACCATCTCTTAGAGTCCCATCGCCACTGGCATTACAGAGGGAACCAACTAATCACACAAGGACTCGCTCATCACCAGGTGTGATGGACCTGACTGGAAGGCATAACTACCCTGGATCTTCTGCAGCCTACACACCACCCTAAAGAAATTAATGTCTGTTCTGCGGAAATGTAGTTTGGTAAAACCATGTGTGCTAGGTGAATTCTTCCCCCACTGATAACATCACCCAACCAAATGTAGTCCACTCAGAATTCCTCAAAATCATTAAATATCATCACTGATGCTTACAGATGTACCAAAACGAATAGACAATACTACCCAAGTTATATGTGCACTTCCCTGTTCATCCTCCTTCGAAATGATGCGTACAAAACTTATCTAACACCTTTCTACAGAGTCCCCTACCCTATCCTCGAATGCAAGGCTAAAGCATTTTGAATACAACTACACGGACGCAAGGGCTGGGTCTCCACTGACAGGCTTCAGCAGCCAACCTAGAAAATGATAACACCCTCCCATCAACCTATCCAAGTCTGGCTGTGAACTATGAATGCCATGTGAACTCGACCTATAACAGAATTTATCTCGTGTATATACCAACCTAGCACTGTGTCAGCATCCTGGAAAGCCAACTACTGAGTAAGAAGGTGGAACTGCTGTGAATATATAAATCCTTATTGTAATATACTATTTGTGAAGCTACTTTTGTACCAATTCTAGTTTTCTTTGCAACCAATTACCTGATCAGTATCCTGAAAGGCATTTATCTAGTAAGGATATGGACAGTTGCATTATTTATATAGTGTATCCTAACATGTCTTTTGTGTTCTGTTTGCCGTTTAATCCGAAAAGGCATCAGCTTAGTAAGGATGTGGAATAGTGACACAATCAATTGTATAACCAGGTCTTTGTGATATGTATAAATTACAAGTAAAATGTCTGAGGTGACATAAACCCACCTATCACTTTGTACACTTGCTTTGTCAATTTCGAGGTGGTAGCCCTATAAGTTTCAAGCTTGGCTGCCGAGCCAAGGTTCAGAAACCAAGTTTGACAGCCAATCACAGAGCAACATTGCATTCACGTGCTTGTACGTCTTGCACGTCATCTGTCACTAGGTTTTAGCTGCATGTCACCCCAACTATCTGTAACCTCACTTCTGTCCACATGTTGTATCTATAGCAGGTCAAATCCCAGGAATAAATCAGTTGCCTCCAAACTTGTGTATATGTTTTGTTACAATGCAACTTAATATGACCTATTGGCTAACTTAATTCACTAACCGTTTGGTTTATTTGGGAATCCTTTTGTTTAATTTAGGAATCCTTTGTTTGATATAGGAATCCTCTAGTTTGTGTTTACTGAATAATATCATTTATCTGAGTAATCTGTATGCTAGGAGATGTTCCCGTCTCCTAGCATGCTGAATGGTGGTGATTTTCTTGTTGAAAAATACATGGTGAGAAAAAATTAAAGGTGAGCAGACTTACCTTGTAAAGATTATAAGAGTCAAGATGATTGTATCACATTCATTGCTTATTATATCGTATATTATAGTATAACGCAAGCCTTGACTTCGTTATTGTAACCATGGTGTTCTTTCAACAACACTGTTTCACTTTAAAGCAGGGGATGAATGTTTTGTAATGAGAATTATGTAATTAACAAAGGCTATGCTAACAATATTACAACTAATCCCACTCACTGAATAACTGTTAGGGTATAAGCAATATGGAAAGGTCATGATAAAAACACGTGCTTAAAAAGAGGGTGTGTTCAGCAATGAAAAACTAATATAGGGAAGAAATAAAGAATTTTTTTAAGAGGTTCAATCGTCTCCTAACTCCCCCCCCCAAAAAAAAAAGTACCAACGTTGCATTCAGAATTATCAAAAGCAACTCTAGACGTATTACGAAACGTAATTGTCATGGTAATCAAACCTACTTACGAGTACTGCTCTGGAACTTCGACGCCAGGAAAATCATTTTATACAATTAGTAATTAATGTGTTCTGTACCAACCATTAATTAGGGGAGAACTTATTTCCATAAATAAATGAAACCCTCATCAAATGAAAACAAAATGCGATGATGAGTTGAACGAATTCTGCAATTTTTCCAAATTTCCAGAGCAGTATTTTCCTGCCGAGGATTTGCATCGATATTGCTATAGTGCTTTGGCAAAGTCCTTCTCATGAATAATTCGAACCGCTTATTTAATTATGGAACAAAGGGACTTCAAAATTCAATAAAACGTGTAGATGAAAGATCTTGAATCCGTTGTTGAAATTCAGTGCACATGATACGCTATTTTAAGGCATTTTTTAATCATGTTTTTTATGATTCGAGAAAAACCTCAGTTCAGGGTATTTACGGCCCAGCAAAACTAAAACGTGCATTCATATAATGCAATACATACCATGGTATTTATGGAATTATATTTTCCTTTAATATAAAAACAAATACATATACACACACATTCGTTAGCCTGACAGGCTAATACCAACTTTTTTTCGTCAGTGGTTGCTTTGACCTTCCTGAAAAAGAAACTAAAACGAAATGTAAAATCCTAATACTATCTTTGTAAACTCAACGCTGTCACATGTTTTACCAGCTGAGTGGAGTCTGAATAACCCATATTTTCGATGTGTGTGTGTGTTTTATGTGTATGTCTGTGTCTGTAGCAGATTTTAAAATAATTTGGTCATTAAATGTGCTCTCATTTATTACTTTTTATTTGTTTATATTTCCAAACTGTTGATCATTAGAGAAAACTGTATTGTAACTTAATGTAAATGTGTTTTCTATTTATATGGTCGTACCTACCCACTGTTCTTAGCTTAAACTTAACTTTTAAAATTATTATCATACATCCTTCCAGTTTACTGCTTGCTTGTTCCATTTTTACGAACTTTGGTGTCATTTTTTGTTTGTATCAAGGAATATATGTTGACTCTGCTTCTCCGTTTCCGAATGTCTAACTACGTTGAATATGAGGACCTATTCTTAACCATATTCTTTATGTCTCCCTCTATGCCTCTTTTTAGAATCCGGAACCGTCGACTGACTCTCAGGTATATGGCTGCTTAGGTCAACAAACCTGGAATGGGCTGAAAGACGTGTTATCAGGGTGTTTTTTTTCCTCGCCTCACATCGAACAAGGGCCTTCCCGCTTGTAAAGTGAGAGTTTTAACATTATACTACAAGGGGCCAGATATAAAGGAGAGAGAGAGAGAGAGAGAGAGAGAGAGAGAGAGAGAGAGAGAGAGACAGACAGACAGACAGACAGACAGACAGACAGAGAGAGAGAGAGGTGGCGATCCGATTCCTTCATGTGTCGAAAGATCTCTTAATCTGATGTAATGATAACAGTTATTACATGCAGGGGAGTTAGTTAACGTAGTCTGATAAAGTATAGGGAAAGAAAACAGAAGAAAGTTGAGGAAGAGGAGACGAGATAAAGGAATTAAAAACAACATTTGGAAATGGAATTTTACCCAAAAATTTTGTGTATGGAATTTAAAGGTTCCTAAGTGTTTTCCATATGTGCTAAGATATCCATAAGAAGTCCATTAAATGTTTTATGGGAAGCTTTCCAAACTCCTTTAGCACTGATAAAATCATTGTGAGCAGCGAACGTATACATTCCAAATTCAGGACTTTACAGATACAAAACTACATTGCTTCAGTGTACATTCAGTAGCATAGCCATAAACAACTTCAAGTATAAATTCAAAAGAATAACCAAATCAGGATAATGATATGTCTGAACAAGGGATTCAAAGGTTTTTGAAATACCCCCAAAAATAGAAATCTTTCAACATGCCGGTGCACAACTACCCCAAGTGTTCCCGAGCCTTGGAATGGAATCAGTTTACATCTGAGATTTTTCTAGTCTCTCGCCTTATGCTGACGAATGCGAAGACGGTCTCTGGATGCCTCGAGATTGGAGTGATGTATGGGAGAAAGGCTGCCTTATTTATAACGGTTTTCTGCCGTAACCTACTACACTGAAACTCTGATAAATGACATAATCCATTTCTTGCTGTTTTTTTTCTACTCACACACACGCGAGAGCGCTTTTTCTCTCTCTCTCTCTATTGTAATTTATATTCTTGCTGTTGCATATGTTACTAGTGGAAGAATTGTCGAGAATATTGAGAAAGGGAGGTGTTGGGCTCCGTGATCATTTTTCATCCAAGATGGCGCGGAGGGGTGACAGATTCGATAAAAAAGGACTGACTAGGAGGACGAAGAATGACGTGGCTGTGATCAGTT
>JANJGK010000030.1:23082239-23187239 GCA_039081455.1 Macrobrachium rosenbergii
CATTACCCAAACAATTCAATCAATATCAAATGGCGCCTCAACTCAGCTGCCAACTGTAAGACATTCGACGTGCAAATATGGCGCTACAAACAAGCAGTCTGTCTGTGCACCTCATCCCATTCCGTCAAAACCTAACTGGCATGGTTATTCCATTCGAGTGCAAGATGACAGCTGATTGTGAAGATTTTCTGCTTTATGATAGTGGATCGAGTGAGCACCGTATCCTTGTGTTTTCCACATCTACAAACATCAGCTTACTAAAGAATCGGATAATTGGTTTGGCGATGGAACGTTTAAAGTTGTACACGAGCTGTTTTACCAACAGTACACTATACACTGTTTTACTTCGGAAAGAGTTTTTCCTTGTGTTGATGCTCTGCTGCCAAACAAACAACGAGCAACATCAATACATTTTCCAACAACTCCTCACTGTCAGTCCTATGCTCAACCCAAAGACCTTCCTTTTACAGACAATGAACAAGCTGCTAGGAGTGCTATTTTAGCGGTCTTCCCCAACGTAACAATCAAGGGATGTTTCTACCACTTATCACAAAGTATGTACCGCAAGGTGCAATATGAGGATCTCTAAAGTAAATGCCAAACTGACGCTAATTTTGCCCTGCAAAGTCGTATGATTCCAGCTATTTTAGCATTTGCTCCGCCAGATAAAGTGACTGAAGCATTTGAGACACTGCAAGAGACTTTGCCACCTGAAGCTGATCCCATCATAGACTACTTCGAAGATACGCATATTGGTAGAAAACGTTGACATACCAGGCGAGCTCCACGTTTCCCTGTTAGCATTTGGATTATGTATGATGTGTAGTTGAGGATTTACCTCGTACTAGCAACTTATTGGAAGGATGGTATAACCATATGCAAGCTAGCATTACTTCCATCCAAACATATGGAAATTTCTTGAAGTGTTGAAGAGGAAGCAGGCACTAACCAGCGTCACCATTAGTCAAATGCTTGCAGCACCGCTTACACGGAAACGGTATCTAGATTCTAGTGTCAGAATAGCTAACATCGTGCAAGACTTCGAGAACCGCCATGTGCTGGACTTTTTGAGATATATAGCCCACAATTTACAATTTTAGTACATTAAAAAATTGCTTTTCAATATTTTTGCAACTTACAAATTTACAATTTTAAGTATACATTATTTTTTAACATTCGAGTATTACTGAATAATTCTTATTAAAGAATGAGTTTTAACATTCATGTTTTACTGAATAATTCTTCTTAGAGGATAACAAATAAAACAGTTTTAGTAGTATTAATCTGCCATAGTTGTTTTTTTCTGATTTTTCTCTAAAGGGGGCATATTATCCAGGGGGAAGTTGTCGCCGGGGGTGGGGGGTATTGCCCGAGACAACTGAAACCCCAGTCGAGGGTTTATAATTCTGTCAAAATGTCAGTGATTTAAGGGCCTTATTGAGATAACCAATCTTCTTAAGATACTCACAAGAACGCCCTCGCACACATCCAAAAGAATGGATAATTATATTCTCCCTTCGCTCGGTTAAGACAGTAATGTCCGCCCTCTCTCTCTGCTTTATAATTCAATCGAAAACTTCCTGCTAATGGAGAAGTGCACTATAAGCCATTATTAATTATGCATTTCAAAATCTACGCATTATTCTAAGTATATAGTTTGATGTAAATGTATATAATAACACGTAGGGAAAATGACTTTATTTCTGGTTATTGTCAAGGTTAAAAATTACTCATGAATTTGTATTCAGTATCACTCGATAAAGAGCTTTTTGTTACGCTATATCCAGTATTTATGAGCATTATCTGCTGCTCGATTAGGTTTTGTTTTTGTACTGGATTTCGTAAACAATCCTTATTACTTATTTTGTGTTTCTCTAATTGAAGAAAAAGTGCATAACCTTTTAAAATAAATAAATCAATGCATTTACAGAATTATATAAATCTGGCAAAAAATAATCATCTAGTAAAGCTGGTTTCGTGTCTTGCTGGCGCCCACAAATTTATGAAAAAAATGAGGAAAAGAGGAAACTAATAGATGTGGGATACCATAAAGAACACGAGAAACGTACAACAGCTGCGTTGACTCGCGAGTCCTTGCTGACTGCTGGCTGGCTTCCTTGGAAGGTGGACTGGGATGGCTCGCCAATTCTTCGTCGGTTGTTCGCCGATTTGAGTGTGTAGAACGGCGGGAGAGTCTTTGTGCACCAGACTGAACCGCTTGCGCGGAGCCGCGGACGTCCATTGAGATTTATTCTTCGGTCAGCATGGTGTGCTCTGGTAAGTCATTGGATATTTCATGTGTTTTGCTAGATTGTTTTGGGGTGTGACGCGTCATTTCTTGAACATTTTTTGTGGTAATCTTAGTGTTCGACGAAACTGTTACTTGCTTGTGTGTAAATTACGCGTAAGATGTATGTGTGGGTTTTTAAATAACTTTGGATGTAATGTCGGGTTATCGTGTGTAAATGTCGTTTTTTTTTTTTTTTTTTTTTGCAAACCGCGATAGTTTTTATACTTGGATTATATTCTCAAATATGTGGGAAGCTGTTTGTCATTCTTAATGTTACAAAGCCTGGGATAACATTGAAGCCTGGATTCACATAGTATGTTTTTTTTTTTTTTTTTGTGCGATTGTCACTAGTGGTTGTTTTGAATCTTACATCTATTCAACTTGAGTAGATTTTAGGAAATCCAAAGATGCCTGAAATATTGTAAAAATTCTTAATTCATCAATACGAGGAAACTTACATCAAATTGGTGATCAATATTTAAACGTTACTTTGCGAGATTTACTTATAAATGAAATATTGTAAAAATACTTAATTCATTAATACGAGGAAACTTACATCAAATTGGTGATCAATATTTAAAGGTTACTTTGTGAGTTTTTCATTGTATGTTAGCACCACTGTATTTTAGTTTGTTCTATAGTGATTTTTACTTAACGTTGTCCCAGTTTTTACCTAACGTTCAGTCATAAGATTTAAAAATTATGAAATTATACAAGATGATTTAGCCTTCAGATATTAGTTCTTTTGTGTAGCACACTTCGTTACAGAAAAATTAAATTTTTTAAAGTTTAGGGAAGTAGGTTGAAATTTCAGAGCTTATAATGATTAAAGCTCATAGTAGTGGGATTTTTACTTTTGCTATAGTCTGCGGCTGTACCCGATAAGTTTTCATAATAACTTAGGGCCGTTAGGTATCTGGATTAGTCTAATCTATCAAGAGAAGACATTACGTGAATTTCATAGTTGTATAAATCCTATAGGCAGTGGTGCATGTAGTTCGGGTACAGTACTAATATAACTTATTACATTTATAACCATTACTATTATAACTGTTACAAGCTATTAAGTCCACCTTTGCCGGGGTGGCGGAGCCGCTTGTCAGGCAAAGGTGGACTAGGGATGTGCATGGCAGAATTTCTGCCATGCACATCCTGAAATTAATTTAATACTAATCCCAATTCTTTCACAGGTTTTTGCATTAAATATTTATGGTTAGGGTCTAGAATTTTCTGATTTAGGGTCTAGAATTTTCTGGAGTTGAGTTCAGGGTTTTTGGATGTAATTGTGATAAGTTGGAATTTAGGGGAGGTTGCTTTTTCGAAATGATAGGTTACTGTCAGGATTGTTTCGAACGGGCTTGATTGTTGCTTAATATCAGATGGATGGTTAATTATTCGAATTGTTTGAAGGGTTAGTGATTGTGGTTAGAGTTTGGGGGTGTGCTGTTAATTTTTATGTAAGCCATTGACAGTTTCTGTAATTATAGAGTATTTTCGTTCTTGCTAGTCTTAACGTGTGGGTGTTTAGCGTAATTAGAGTGAAATTAAAGTTTGAAATTAACGTTTATTGTACTTAGCGAAATCTAGAACCTGAAGCATAATACTTGGTTTTCGTTCAGGGATGCTTAAGATTGTTGAATTTATTTAATTACACTGTACATAACACTGCGGCCCATTCAGTGTATGTGAGGCTTTTTTTTATTTTTTTTTTTTTTTGTGCCAAGGACTGAGACGCTCTGCGTATACTACAAATTTTAGTTTATTCTGGAAGTTTTAGTAATTGTAAATCCTGTGCTCAACCACCGGGGCTGGATCGTATTTGCTATGCTGGATTTTAAAGATTAAGATTTTTTCAATTGCTAAAGGCCAGCACTGTTCAGTATTAAACTCCTCCATTACAATTATGCCTGAACTGTTAAAACTTAGCTACTCAGTCCATCTTTGCTGGGGTGGCGGAGCAACTTGTCGGGCAAAGGTGGACTAGGGATGTGCATGGCAGGATTTCTGCCATGCACATCCTTTAGGAAAATCAAAACTACCAATCCCAATTATTTCTCAGGTTTTTGCTTTTAAATATTTATGGTTGTTTAGGGTCTCTGATTTTCCGAAGTTGAGCTTAGGTTTTCGGTTGTGATTGTGTTAAGGTGGAATGTATGGGAGGTTGGATCTTTATTCCTGACTAATGTGAGTTACGTTACGGTCAGGATTGTTTCGAACGAGGGACAATTGCGTAATATCAGATGGATGGTTGCTTTTTCGAATTGTTTGAAGGGATATGAGATTGGGATATGAGATTGGGATATGAGATTGGGATATGAGATTGGGATATGAGATTGGGATATGAGATTGGGATATGAGATTGGGATATGAGATTGGGATATGAGATTGGGATTGTGGTTCAAGAGCTTAGAGGTTTGCTGTTAATTTTGGTATAAGCAATTGACTTAAAAGTTAACATGTACAATTATTGTAACTTGTTTTAAGTATTAGTGCAAAAATTTTGGTAGCTGTTAATTTTAGTTTGTGGATTTTGCCAGTTACATAAAATTTTGTATTTTACTAGATTTCTACCAATTTGAGTGTTATAGAAAAAAACTTAAGCTTCGTCTAATTATTGTTCCATTGGCCTTCATGGTTGTAGGATATTTGAAGGTTAGGATGGTTTGGATAAGTTGGATAAGTTTGAGTAGTGGAAAGGTTTGGATCTCTCTCTCTCTCTCTCTCTCTCTCTCTCTCTCTCTCTCTCTCTCTCTCTCTCTCTCTCTCTCTCTCTCTCTCTCTCTCTCTCTCTCTCTAGGAATACTAAAGTTTTTTGTTCTTGCTAGTCTTAATGTGTGGTTTAGTGTATTTCAAGAGTGAAACGGTCATTGTACTCTCTGAAATCTAGAAACTGGAGGCTTTCATTCAGTGATGCTCATTTAATATTTTTATTTTACTGCTCTGTACCCAACACTGGTCCAGTCTAAATTTTATTTTATTGCTCAGTACACATCACTGTGGTCCAGTCTAAATGTATAAGAGGCTATGTTTTTTACTTTGAGTGCCAAGGGGACTGAGAAACTCTGCTTATGCTGCAAATTTTAGTTTATTCTGGAAGTTTAGTAATTTAAAGTACTGTGCTTAACCACCGGGGCTGGATCATATTGGCTATGCATGATTTGAAAGATTTTAAGACTTTTTTTTTCAGTTGCTAAGGCCAGAAGTGCTATAGTGATTGTGCATTTTCTAAACATTTCCGTTATTTGATTAAGTATGTCCAGATATGACAAAGATTTGAATGCTAGGTTTTTTATTAGTGTAAATTCTAGTTTAGTAAAACGTTTAATATTAATCTTGTCCAAAATCTTTACCTTAACAGAGCAGCCTGATGTCAGTAGTACCTTACATGCTGGTCAAAGCAGAAGGCGCTCTGTCTCCCAGCGTGAAGGATAAGATGAATCATTGTGGAGAGAAGGAATCGGATTGAACTGTAATTGCGAATCAAACAGGCAACTTTTATCGGAAAGCTGAAACCAAAGTTCAGGGACTTAGCGAATCAAACTTTTACTACCTACTAAATCTACCACCTCAGGCAAGTTTGTCACAAAGTGAATGGACGTCAGGCAGTGTTTTAGGTTAACTTGTGTTGTGTGCTGTTGAATTGAGTTATTTAACAAAAGTTGGAGACGTAGCAATGGAATCTGAAGGAATTAAATTTTTGTGTAAATTTTCCTTAAAGATAGGTTTTGCCAATTAAAATTCTTGAGGAAAGGGATCAATTTTGTAATCTTTTGATTTTTTTGGACCTAAACTTTAAGGTATTTTAAACATTTAATTTCTGTCCATGTAGTTTAATAATGCAGCCTTGCGGATGCTGTATAATATCAAAATGAATAGTAATCAGTATGGCTAGCCATATGGAGAAACAATTGTGAGGATTTGCATGCTTAAATTTTTGAGAAATAAATTGTTGTATGTAACATAAATGTTCCAGGCATTTTCTTTCACCTAAATGCAGTCGGTCAAGCAGATTTTAGCCAAAATATATACTGGTCTGCAGAAAGTTTACAACTCTATGCATACATACCCTTTTCTTATTTGAATTAGCTATGTACACACCATCACCTTATAGACCAATTGAACACAAATTTTGCCATGGCCGACCAAACGGATCACCATTTAGCTCATACTGCAGCTATGGTAAAATAGGCATAGTTGTCTGCAGTGCATTCGAAATAGAACCGGTGAGAATTGGATCCAAAGCCTGGTGCCAAAATTCTCCACTTTAATATTAAACCTGACTATCTTTGATCTCGACCATCTTTGATCTTGACCTAAGGAAGAAGTAAAGTAAAATATTTATGAAGATTTGTTGGAAAGGTGGAGGTATTTTAATGGCTCTGAGAAAGCCATTTCATGCCACAGCCAAGATATACCAGTTAGGTTTACTTTCGCAGCTGTACTGGTTCATTCACAGTAAATCACCAATTGAGACTGTTGAGAACCTGGAGCACAAAACAGGGTTACTAAAATTCTGGTTTTGGAAATTCAGCAAAAATGATCTCTAGAATATCAACGAAAGTTGCGGTTAGTATGCACGAGATCTTGGTACGCCAACACGATGCAACAGTTATATCTAAATTTCATCCGTTTATCCCCTGGAAAGTTTCTTTTGACTGTCTACAAAAAAAAAAAAAAAGTAGTCATCCCTACTAGTTGTATTGAAACTCCCATATGGGTGTGCTGAAAGGATGGATAAGAAAAGTCTTCGCACATGCATTAGAAAGGTGGCCATTATCATCACTTGCAGCTCTGTTTTCTCTCGCTTCTGAAGCAGTGTTACCGTACAATCGCATCGCTCCGGCTCCATGCTCAGCCGGTCAGTATAGTGGAGTGGGTTATGGAAACCGTGTTTGCCCATCGGGCAGTGCCCGCTAGTGTGGACAGGGCTTTAAACTTTTTGGAAAACTGGCAGGGAAGTGTGCACTGACATCTTGTTCTGAGTGCCCTTGAGTGACGTCATTTTGTTCTGTTACTAACAATGATTGTAATGATATAATGTAAACTTAAACGTAAAACCAATTACGGAGGTTATAGGGTTGGTTTATGAGTGGATTATTTCTACCTAATTACAGCGTTAAGGTAGTCAAATTCATCAGTCTTGCGGCACTTAATACCAAACATTTTCACGGTACAAAGACATCGTTAGTTATTGAATATGAAAATGCCAATGAGAGTCTGGTTTCTATAAGATAAGATGCGATCTCCACGGAATCTCGTGTATCCAACCAGCTTTATAGGGTCTTCAGTTGCTATGTTTGAGTTTAGCCAGAGCTAGAAGTGTATCCGTCCCTACGACCAGCAAAGACCACTGGTCTTGAGCAGTTTCTGTAGTAAATATTCTGGAAGCTAACGGAATATTGGCAACCCGTAGTTGGTTTCTGAATGCTTTTATAAAATAAAAACTAAGTTACGGGTAGTTATGTAACATGTATTTATGTACATGTATTATGTACATGTATTATGTACATGTATATATGTACATGTATATATGTACATGTATATATGTACATGTATATACAAATATAAATACATGTCACTATCTGGTGGTTCAATGCACAACTGACGAGCCTATTGTACAAGTTTATGAATTGGGCAGTGCTGAAGTTTTCTGTACAGAGGATCTATCCGCCGTTCATTAGACAAAATTTGTATTCCTGTAAGTCATGAATCGTCTAATTTTCGTATTGTTGAAAAGAGGCTTTTGTAACTTGACAGTAATGCTGTAAAAGTGCTGCTGTTCTATTTTAGTGGTAACAGCGGGATATTTGAGCCTTCCGTATGACTTGACGGTTTGTGTAAGATGGGTAATAATAATAATCATCATTTCCTTGCGAAAACCTTATGCAGTACGAGAATTATTCGAATAATTATTATTATGTTGGCCTTTTTCCTTGGGGAGTGCAGGAGGCAAGCGAATACGAAGTCCCACATCCGTCGATCAGAATATGAAGGGTTTCGTCATTTCCTAAATCAATTATTTGTTTGAAGGTGCTCTTCCGTAATCTTGGTCATTCGGAGGTAATTTGCTCTTATGCAAATGCGCAATATGCAAGCTCGTACTCAAGTTTTTTCAATGTTATGCAATAAATACGGCTTATCAGAATTTAAAGTCTTAAATTCAAATGCTGAATTACCTGAATGTTTTCTGACCTCCAGCTTTCAACATCCAAAAGTTACGTATACCTTAGTTTTACCAGACCACTGAGCTGATTAACAGCTCTCCTAGGGCTGGCCCGAAGGATTAACTTAATTTACGTGGCTAAGAACCAATTTTATTACTTAGCAACGGGACCTACAGCTTATTGTGGAATCCGAACCACACTATAGCGCGAAATTAATTTGTCACCAGAAATAAATTCCTCTTCATTAGCCGGCCGGAGAGTCGAACTCGGGCGTAACGAGTGCAAGGCCACAACTCTACCGACTCGTCCAAGGAAGAGCTTTTTCAACATCAATTCTGCGTAGTACCTTCAGATATCAAGGGCAGTAACTCGTGTGATTTTGGGTCCACAAGCAGTAGCCAAGACAGTGTGTGTGCTCCTTTTGCAACTAGGAACCGGTGGACATCGTTAGGCTGATGCTAGGTTTCATATACATATGATTCCCGGCATGTAGGTCGGCATAGTGTGGAGGCGTTCAAAGGGTGCGAAGCTCAGTGTGCAGGTAAGGGTCTGACGCCATTAAGTTGTCAGGAAATGTAAGGATACGATGTATTCCTGTAACTGGCTTTGTGACAGCTGTCCATTATAATGTCTATTGTGAATGACACCGATTAAGGAGACGTTTTCCGACTCCTTATTTTGTGGTTAATATATTTAGACCATTCTTGTTGATGCAATTCACGTATTTTTGGTTCCTTGTCAAGAGAGGTATGTTTGAGTTGGAGGGGGATTAGTTACAATGCGGTTGTTTGTGACAAGTTTCGACAGTTAAGTTCGAATGTAACATAGTTTGAATTTTTACAACATATCTACGGTGTCACGGTTCTCGATTCGGAAGCGAAAGAAGTTTGTAAAGGAATTCTTGACGGAAATATAGATAGTTCCGGAAGGTTTCTAATGTTAATTTTCGAGTATGTTGTAATGATTTATATGAATTATAAGAAAAAGTGAACTTTAGCGCAAGGTAACAGAAATAGGGTAAAGCAAACAAAACAGCAGGTCTACAAAAAAGATTTTGTCAAGAGCTGAGAGCAAATAAAAATCAAGACCCGCTTGCTTTCGCAAACAGTGTTCAAAACAAAATTTTATTTTTGTATACCCAAGGGCATAAGCAATGTCACTTTATAGACTTTGCCACTACTTTGACAGAAGTCCTTCTGTAAAATAATTTAATCGTCGTGCATCAGAAGTCACTAGTTAAGCTAAAAAAAAATACATTTTAATGAAATCCAGTGTTAAAGGACAAAGTTGAGGAGGAAAGTTGAGAATTAAGAACTAAAAGTTCCAGAATATTTTTTCCGTAGAGAGTTAGTTCGCTTGGACAGGAGAGTTTTAATTTTGTGAGAGAAAATGTACTTTTATTTTTGGCTAATAGTCTCGGTGGAAAAAAAAGTTTGAGCTTAGGAAAAAAATGGCGAAGGATGAAAGGAGGAGAAAAAATTTTACGATAGAATTTTATATTTTTCTCTGAATAAATACTAAAGCGAGTCTTTGGCGTATCATCATATACTGAGTGAAGCCATTTTTTTTTTTTTTTTTTTAGGATATCTTATTTTCAGTACTGTTTTCGATCATATTCATGATAGAAAATTACCATGATATATTAGATTGTTTCTGAACATTTCTTGCTAGTTTTCCGTTAGAAAGTTTCAAATTATGAAACTTTCTATGGTTTCCCCTACCTCCTGACAATCGTAATGAGCTAGTAGTCTTTTTCCTATTTAATTTACTAAAAACTCTTACATATTAATAAACTTTAATACTAATTAAAGCATCATCCCAATAAAAGCAGTTTGAACAATAGGTACAGTAAAAACCATCGAGATTTTTCCTCTGTGAAGAAAAAGGTTTCGGAACACTCCAGTCCGTTATTCCGAGGTATGGCGAATTTGTCTTTAAGGAGGATTTGGTGCTGAATATTTTTTAGTATAAGTCGGGTGTGTATGTGACAGAACTGGTATGTTCAAAATCTCTGTCCTATAAATTTCGTATTGGTAAAGAGGAAAAGGGCCGCACAAAAACTTCACTCTGTTGACAGTTAACTTGACACGCCGTGGACGGGTTAGACAGCCTGACTGCCCACCAACTTTACAATGATATTCCTAACTTCTAACTAGACAATGTGCAAGAGAATGAAAATGGAAGAGATTAATCATAGAGAAATTTATTGAAAGCTGTAAGAAGAGCTTTTTAGTTTTCTGTAAAAGAAAACTATTGCGCCGGCTTTGTCTGTCCGTCGGCACTTTATTCTGTCCGCACTTTTTCTGTCCGCCCTTAGATCTTAAATCCTACTGAGGCTAGAGGGCTGCAAATTGGTGTGTTGATCATCACCCTCCAAACATCAAACATATCAAATTGCAGCCCTCTAGCCTCAGTAGTCTTTATTGTATTTAAGAAAGTTAGCCATAACGTGCATCTGGCAACGATATAGGCCATGCCACCACCGGGCCGTGGCTATAGTTTCGTGGTCCGCGGCTCATACAACATTATACCGAGACCACCGAAAGATAGATCTATTTTTGGTGGCCTTGATTTTAGATGTACAGAAAACTCGACTGCGTCGAAGAAACTTCGGCGCATTTTTTACTTATTATTAGAGCCGGGATTGTAATCAATGAAATAAGATAATAGCGAACATTTCATTTTTACATTTGACTTTTACTACAGTTCATCGGATATTTGGAAATGTGGGCGGATCTTCCGATAGGTTTATCTTGCGGTCTTTCGCAGACAAGGCTCGTGGCCTTCATACATTATCGGAACCTCCAGCAAGGGCAGGGCGCAGGGAAGGAAAAACCTGAATGAAGGAAGGATAGAAAAGTGGCAAAAAAAAAAAGATGTTTATCAATGTATCCACCGAAGTTGGGTAGGGCAGTCAGTGCACCGTGTAGGCATTACTTAAGGGTCTTTGCAGCGTTCCTTCGGCCCCTAGCTGCAACCATTCTCATTTCTTTTACTGTTCTTCCTTTCATATTCTCTTTCTCCATCTGAGTTTCCACCCTCTCTAAAAATTGTTTCCTAGAGCAACTGCGAGGTTTCCCTCCTGTTACGCCTTTCAAGCCTTCTTACTGTTTCCCCCTTCAGCGCTGAATGACCTCATAGGTTCCAGCGCTTGGCCTTTGGCCTAAATTTTATATTCCTTGTATATTTCTTTATCAATGTGTCCATATTATATACATATACTGATCGCTTTTTCCCAGATAAATACGTATTTGTAATAGGCGCAATGATCGTTTAACCTCTCTTACTTCCTTAAGCTTTTCATTTGATTAATGGCTTTGTAGGCAAGGACAGAAACAGACTCATCCTTTTCTGTGGTCGAATGGTTAAACGTTTACTGTACCTCCTTTCATATTCTCTTCCATCTTACTTTCCACCTTTTCCTGACAATTGATCAGAGTGCAACTGCGAGGTTTTCCTCCTGTTACACCTTTCAAACCATTTGCTGTCAATTTCTGTTTCAGTGCTGAATAACCTCATAGGTCCCAGCGCTTGGCCTTTGGCCTAAATTCTATATTCAATTCAATTCATGGTTAAAGGTAACCTTTTGGGTGGCAATACAGACATCCGGTGCCGGTTCTAATCCCGTCAAAGGACGCCAGGGTTTCTCCCTTTGAGTGTGTGTGTGTGTGTGTGTGTGTCTGTGTATAGCGTCGTTGCCAGAATATGAATCTGAAGGTGCTTAGCGTACGTATAAGAAAATTAAAGTCATAATACTCGTATATTTGTTATAATGTTACTGTCATTAAGAGAATATTTAATACACAAAGACATGTGCGCTTCAGATACCGCCTTTGTTTACAACCTTAAATCGATGCCCTTCGTCTCCAAATTAGCAGTCAAAAAACAATTTCACTATCTACAGAATAATAAAAGATTCGTATTAAAATCGAGTTATCAGTCGTTTATACTATTTGGAATCTAATCTACTGTAATCAGCAGCTCTATAAAACATTCTTTCATAGAAATAATGGCGAGATTAAAAAAAGGGTAGAGAAAAAGCCTTTTCAATTACACTGCGAATGTAGCCTTTTTTATTTCATTTTCCTAAACAATTTCCTTAATCTTTCCCACGAGTGAAAATACATAAAGGTTGTTGTGGCTTCAAGTGCGAGAGGCAGCAACGTTCAACTGTCAAGAAAAAGAAAAAAAAAAAGAAAGAAACGTGGGAGATCCAATTGCAGGTCAACAACTTTCAAAGTCTGGCCACGCGAATTGTTGACTGACACGGAGGCAAAGTTTTGCCGAACTGCAAAGTGGTGTTTCGGTGTTCCTGGTGAATATTTGGGCATCCTAAAAAAAAAAAAAACTTTCGGTAAATATGAATATCTCGCTGTGATGTAACTGCTCTTGTCAATTTTTCCATTATGTTAATGGGCAAGCGGGGACTTTTTTTTTAATACTGAAAACGAACAGGTTTTTCAATTTGAGGTGATCAGAAGCCTTTTGATATTTTGTTTGTTGTTTAATATGCCATCTGTTTTACATTTTCTATACATCATTCAAGGCTTTCCGCATACCATGTGCGAGTGGGTTATGCTGAGGGATGTGTATGCTTCAGCATACACATAGCCCTCAAGTAAAATAAAAAAGTCCAGGCATGTTAGTTTGCAAAGTTTAACTTATAAACAGGATGCTCAGAACACACTCATTTAAGCACACTAATTTACTGTCGCAGTTCGATCTACTTCTGATAAAGCGTGCGGACAGAAGTGCGGTTACAAGAGTAGACCCTGTGACAACCCGGCCTAGGGGAGTAAGTTGATGATAGTAACACAATCATGTGATAGTACTGGTGCCGGTTACAACTGTGTTTTGCAATGAAGTATGGAGTTTACAGGGCGTTGGTGGTCGTTTTTTGAAGCTGGTAATGAAGGCACCCATGTCCTCCAGGAATCTCTTGCCATTAGTGCTGTCATTGACTTAGAATCTGGTGGAGTAGGTTACCTTCTTAGGTGGCCGCCTTGCTTGTTTTGAGATTTAGCTGCAGCGTTAAGTTGTTCGCTCTTGTCCACGTCGTGGTTGTCCTTAACCTTGCAGATGGCAGGGTGGTGTGCTGCGAGGTCTTCTAGGCTTCCAGCAAATAGTACATCTTTTTCAGTAGGTTTGCCCTGGTAAGATCGACTTTCTGTGGGTTTTTTTATCGGTGCTAAACTCTGGCAGTGTAGGGGGTTGGGTGGGGGAGACTCAAGTTCTTACCAGGATGTCCTCGAAGATCTGTCCTCCAAGTGGGTATTAAGAAGATTGAGGGCTTGTCTGGCATGGGCAGGTGGTGGTAATAAAGACTCTGTGATCAGGAACTGGTAGAGTTAATCAAAGGCAATTCTCACCCCTGCAGGTCCAGATAGCATGTGATGCAGAGGAAGAGGTGGGTTTGGGATCGCCTTGGGGATGGAGTCCACCTTTTTTGTAGAGCTCAAGACATTATGGAGGGCGGGTGTATTTCAGCTCTCTAGAACCAGATGATGGCCCAGTTGTCAAGAAGGGGCCAGATGGAGGTTTAATATGCTTACTTGTGAGACTTTGTCCGATGACATCACATATATGCTTTAACCTTCAAGCGATTGCATTTAAGCAATATTTTCAGCTATTCAGTCCAGTCGCCACCAGGGTTTTGTGCAAGAATTGTGTTTTGTATTTACCATGCTATAGAAACAGTATTTTAACACTATCAAGAGAGAGCTTAAGTGCTGTATTTAGGCCATTATTAGCTATATTTTAGTGAGCATAGCAATATATTGTTGTCATGGGTTTAGTATGAGCATGTGCTTTGTCTACTAACTGGAGGACAGCCTAGAGCTCTGTAGAGAAAAGAAGCCAGAGCTAATCATTGTAATTAGTTTGTAAGTGGCTGTTTGTTGTCTGTCTGCCTGGTCGCTCCAAGGAGTCACCAGTGAAAAGGTTGACTCATGAGCAGGATGCTTAAAACACACCACAAGTTTATTTTGAAACAGTGCATGAACAGAAATCTGTTTACAGCAATAGGCCCGGTGGATACCCAGGCCAGGTGGATCAGATGGCGATGGTAACAAAAGCGTGTGGTAGCGAGGGTGCTCCATGACTGGCTACTGAACTTGCTGGTTAAACCTGGGTTCAGCAGGAAAGAGATGAGCCTTGTTTTCATTGTATGCTGTGGGCATATTTCGCTGGTCTCTTGTACTCGGAAGTGAAATAATCTAGTTTCCCTCAGTTTAAAACGCAGTGCCCGAAATTGCAGTACCAATTGTACTTGTTAATCTACTTACCCTGAACATTAGCTCCAGCAGAATGGATGCATTTGGCATAGTGAACTAGTATTGTAAATCTGTGATTCCCATCTGTATCCGAAACCCATCATCTAATTTAGTGGTGGGTTCCTCTACTGTCCCCTGTAGCGATAAAGAAATAAAGATTATCATATATTTTTATAGCACATCAGTTACAATTATTTTCAAAAATACTTGCAGAAAACACTTTAATATCAATTTCTCTCTCTCTCTCTCTCTCTCTCTCTCTCTCTCTCTCTCTCTCTCTCTCTCTCTCTCTCTCTCTCTCTCTCTAATTTATGTTACTTTTAAGCCCCTAAAATTTTCTTCCACAAAATATGTTCAAAAATATTTCAACTATGACGCAGTTGTATCTTGCTATCCAGGGTCTTGTTCCTGCAGTCCAGAGCTTTTCTTGTTTTGTTTGCACTGAATGGCCTTCTCTCTCTCTCTCTCTCTCTCTCTCTCTCTCTCTCTCTCTCTCTCTCTCTCTCTCTCTTTCCATATAAATATCTATCAGATTCGTTTACTTTCTTTAAAAAATATGATTAACAACATAGAAATGAGCGTTACGAAACTGACGAGGGAAGTCAAAGAACCTGCATTTAAAAAAAGCCGGGAGCCAAGGAAAGCTGAGGGGGTTTTCTTTAGCGTGTTTTCGAAACCAGGACCGTGAAGCGTATTTGCTCAGCAAAGAGAGCCGTCTTTGTTATATCCAGGACCGCCAACCATGATGAAATATATAATACGGAAGCATTTTCACTTAGGTTCCTGTCTTGCAGTTTCGTGGCGTCTACTTCCTGTAAATCTTCTGCAAAGGAAAAAACTAAGTGAAGATGTGATGAACTACAAGATACTTTAAAGGGGATTAAAAACTTACCCAAGTCCTAATATCAAGTGTTAAAAAGCGATTAATTACAATGTTGTTTCCCTGTTCGGTTTTTATGCCTTTGTTAATCGCCTAAAGCCGTAAAGCAGTTTACTCGCATACTCTGAACATCTGAAAGTGGAAGGGTTTCGGGTAAAATATCAATTACATATGAAAGGAATATTAAATTTTCTAGCTATTAAGTATAATGTAGGTATTCTATGGGACTATATAAATATAGATAGATAGATAAATACACAAACATATACACTTACGTGCTCACACACTCACACACACACACACACACATGTACTGTATATATGTATATATATGTGTGTGTGTGTGTGTGTGTGTAAAAGTATAACTTAGTTTAACCAGACCATTGAGCTGATTAACAGCTCTCCTAGGGCTGGCCCGAAGGATTCGATTTATTTTACGTGCTAGGTAACCAACTGGTTACCTAGCAACGGGACCTACAGCATATTGTGGAGTCCGAACCACATTATGACGAGAAATGAATTTCTATCACCAGACATAAATTCCTCTAATTTTTTACTGGCAGGTCGGAGAGTCGAACGCTGGACTAACAGCGTGCTAGCCGAGAGCTCTTCCCACCCCTTCCAATGAAGAACTGTGTGTGTGTGTGTGTGCTTGTTGAGCACGTAAGTGTGTGTATATGTTTGTGTATGTATCCATATATTTATGAAGTTCTGGAAATGATCGCCGAGATTCCATGGCTCAGGAATAACTTGTGCAACATTTTTCGTAAACAGATTTAGAAGACAAACGCTAGGATTTAGATTCTAGGGAAAAAGTGCTTCAGTGTATATTAATGTAAAAAAATATAGCATCAAGACATCTGTCGCCGACGCAAAAGATCAGCGATTTTCCGATTTAGACCTTCTCCCTTAGATTGAATCAATCACCCTCCCGGTTGGAAATGGGCGGTGTCTGATGATAAATGGGAACCCGTTCCCATGTAGAAGAATTTATTGGCTTCCGTTTACTGACGCCTTTGATTTATTGGGCGTCAATAAAAGGTTATGAAGATCAAAAGAAAAATTTTCTTTGAAATTACACCTTGAAAAAGAGGGTGTTGAAGGCTAATGGATCTAAATTCATTATCAAGATTTTGTTTCTTTTGGGCTTCAGTTATGGTTTTGTGATAGTTAGGAAGTTGATTTTTTTTTTCATAGGAACAGTAAGAAATTGTACTATCAAAGAAGGCCCAGGGAAGAAGACCGCAGTGGTATGGCCATGTGATGAGAAGGGAGGAGACGTGTGTAGGGAGGAAAGTGATGCAGATGGAGGTGCCTGGTGGGAGAGAGAGAGAGAGGAAGACCGAAGCGAAGGTGGATGGATGTAGTTAGAGAAGACCTGAGAGTTGAGACGCAAACAATTGTCAGAGGACGATGTGTCTGACCGAGCCGGGTGGAGGAGGAAAACTGTCAGAAACATCGACCCTAGATTTAGATTTAGATTTTTATTGACTGCAAAGAACATACAATATTTTGACAGTTATCAAAAATATACAGTATACATAAACTTATACAAGACTGTATCGATCTTATATAACTGCATACTCTGCAGTCCAAAAAGAAAACCCAAACATAAATTACTCTTTCTATAATAAATAAACAGAGCCCTTCTATGCTATTATCTACATATACAATTTCAAAACATTGTAAATATAATCACATACTTCTACATAGACGTGGGAAAAGATGCAGAGAAAGAAGAAGAAAAAGAAGAGTAAGAAATTGTTCTGGAAATTTCCAATGTTTTGATAAAAACTATCTTGCTTACTCTTATTTCCAAAACTTCAAAATGGATTGAGTTCTGAAAGGGGAATTAAAGATGGCCATTTTTCTTATCTATATCTATATCTATATCTATATATCTATATATAAAGGGAGAGATATATATACAGAGAGAGAGAGAGAGAGAGAGAGAGAGAGAGAGAAAGAGATATAAAGAGAGAGAGGGAGAGAGAGAGATATAAAGAGAGAGAGGGAGGGAGAGAGAGAGAGATATGAATGGAAGTAAGAAAGTTATAGTCGACAAGGAAGAACGGGAGACCTGGGGGAGGGGGTATTTTATGAACAAGCATATAAGATATAAGGGGCGCAGGTGATGGAAGGTGGCGATAAGAGAGAGGGGCCATACCCCTTAGGGGTCTGGCGCGGAGGGCCAGTACCGCCGTGACGGCCCGCCGTGCCAGTCTCTATCGTGTATGGCTAGCTTTAGCCATAGCTTTGGTGGGAAGAAAGCATATAAGTCAATATGGATATTTAGATTGCTCTGACCACAATCTCTCTCTTTTTTTTTAATGGTTGATGATGATTATGGGTATGATTTTGATTTAGTGATAGTAGGTTCTACTTGGTGTGGTTACTGCTCAGGATGTGACAATTTTTTATTTGTTTATTGTAATATTATTTTACGTGGTATTTATCACTCCATTTAATTTTCCTTCGTTGATGTTGTCTGTGTTTTCTTTCTTCGACATTCTTCTTTCTTTTTCTTTTGCTGTCTGTAGACGCAACCTGGAGGAGCTCTTTCAGTTGCAAGGACTAGTCCTGATCAGTTTCTGAGGTCTTTTCCTCACGGGATAGCACTCTTCTCAGTTTCTGCCATTCAGGCACCCAACGTCCTGCTAGCCTGTGGATCTTCAGTTCGTTTCTTTTATGCAGCTCCTGGGGTGTTGTCGTAGCATGAGTGAGTTCCTTTGAAGGCTCTCCATTTTTTTCTTTTCACAGTGATTGCATCCTTAGCTTTGTGGTCTTACAAGCACAGGCTATATCACAGGGATTGCATTCTTAGCTTTGTGGTCTTACAAGCACAGGCTATTTCATAGGGATTCCATCCTTATAGCCTTGTGGTCTTACAAGCACAGGCTATTTCACAGGGATTCCATCATTAGCTTTGTGGTCTTACAAGCACAGGTTATTTCACAGGGATTGCATCCTTATAGCCTTGTGGTCTTACAAGCACAGGCTATTTCACAGGGATTGCATACTTAGCCTTTAGGTCTTACAAGCACAGGCTATTTCACAGGGATTCCATCATTAGCTTTGTGGTCTTACAAGCACAGGTTATTTCACAGGGATTGCATCCTTATAGCCTTGTGGTCTTACAAGCACAGGCTGTTTCACAGGGGTTGCATCCTTAGCCTTTAGGTCTTAAAAGCACAGGCTATTTCACAGGGATTCCATCCTTAGCTTTGTGGTCTTACAAGCACAGGCTGTATCACAGGGATTGCATCCTTAGCCTTGTGGTCTTACAAGCACATGCTATATCACAGGAATTGCATACTTAGCTTTGTGGGCTTACAAGCACAGGCTATTTCACAGGGATTGCATCCTTATCTTTGTGGTCTTACATTGCAGCAAGTCTTCCTTTTTCAGGCAGCTGTACATGTGTTGCTTCGGCCCTTTCCCGGTACATATGACTCCTAGGGCTTATATGCAGTTCATGAAGATCAATTCGTCTTCCTTAAATTAATCTAGAGATTTGAGCATGGTTACTAACAAGATTTGGAATTTTTCCTGGCTCAAAAGGTATTTTATATTTCTTTTCACATGTATTTACTAGATCTGGTGACTTTCCTGGCAGCATTTGCAAAGTCTTTTAATTGGGATGTGTAATGACTTGCGTGTGGTCATCAAAAAAGATTAATCTGTAGCATCTTCAAGAAGGGGGGGACTGGCATGTCTCTTGTATAGAAGTTAAAAAAGAATGAGTGCCACACACTTCCTGGTGATACTTCATTTAGAAGTAGAAATGTTTATCTGTGCTCCCATGTTGTCCAGTAACTGCACACCAGCCTTCAAGCCACTTTGTGAGATGTTTGCAATTAAGACTGCATTATATCCCTGGTCTTCCATTTGGGTAAGGCCATATTAATTTCTGTTAACCAGGTTCTTTTTATGGAGGAATTCCACCAATCTATGTTTGATGCATTGTCAGTTTTTTGGTCGAACGCAAGTATAGAGCAGAGTAGATAACTTCCTGTGGGATCTCTTTACACATGAGACCATTCCTTCCAGGAATGGTTTAAGGTGCTAGCCAGATGGTTTAATTAAGGGGCGCGTCACTGAACGTCGGTAGCTCTCCTGTTCAGCGGTTCAAGCCTGTGAGACGAAGAACTACTTATCAATTATATTTCCCCTTTGGTATACATATACATATAATATATATATATATATATATATATATATATATATATATATATATTACATATAGTATTTCCGAGGTAGAGCGATTGGGATATTAAATGACATTTGTAACTTAATTTGTACCTTAATATATACATATATATCTGGGGTTCATTACAATATATGTATATATAGATATATATATATATTGTAAATTGGATGTATAATGAATATATATATATATATATATATATATATATATATATATATATATATATATATATATATATATATATATTCATTATACATCCAATTTACACGTAAACCGCGTTTTCACTTGACCTATGCCACCTTAAACCCCCCGTTAAATACCGATTTTAAAAAGCATTTTTGTGATTTTTATGTTTTTTACGCCAAACGAAGATTAATATTATTTATTCTCGATGTTTTTTCTAATTACAATAAACCTTCATTATTTTAAATCTGACGGAAACCGACAGTCAACAGATAAGAATTGGGTCCAGCACCTAATGTAACAGCAACAAATTCTGGTTAAATCTCTCTTAAACCCTCGATCAATACCAACTAATTCCGATTCAGTCTCTAAATCCTTCATTACACCTTTGACCGTCATACACCTAAAATTCGACCTTTCCATAATAATAATAATAATAATAATAATAATAATAATAATAATAATAATAATAATAATAATAATATAGGGGTCTCGGATCAGGTCGATTTCTCATTGGCTGTCTGGGGAGATTGTCCTCGGGCGGAGCGTTCTTTCGCGCATCGATGATTGCTTGTTCTCGTATGCGAGCGTTAGGGTACATCTGGGGACGTGTGTATAATAATAATAATAATAATAATAATAATAATAATAATAATAATAATAATAATAATAATAATAATAACATAAGTAGGTAGGTTGAAAGTTACAGCTGCATCAGGTGCAATTTAAATAGCTTTTTTCTGTCTTTATATTAATTGCTTTTTCAAGGTTACTGCATTCTGCCAGCAACTTGTCGATGTTCGTTATTCTCTGGAGAAGTAAATAGTTGTAAACTGGGATAGCTTCATTGAGTAAGTGTTCACTAGGGTATTGACCTTGTGGATGTTACAATTTGCTGACAGCCTGTTTCAATATTACATTATTGTATGAATTTAGAACTGGTAGTGACTGCGTGAAATATATATATATATATATATATATATATATATATATATATATATATATATATATATATATATATATATATATATATATATATAATATGACATTATTCGAAAACAAATGTCATATGGAATTCAGTCCTTTTACCCGTTACGTCCTTTCCTCCGTAAGGGGGTAGTGCCGTCAGTGCACTTCGTGCGGTGCACTGTAGGCATTACGTAAGGTTCTTTTCTTGCCCTCGGCCCCTAGCTGCAACCCCTTTCGTTTCTTTTACTGTACCGCCTTTCATATTACCTTTCTTCCATCTTACTTTCTACCCTCTCCTAACAATTGATTCACAGTGCAACTTTGAGGTTTTACTCCTGTTACACCTTTCAAACCTTTAACTGTCAATTTCCGTTTCAGCGCTGAATGACCTTATAAGTCCCAGCGCCTGGCCTTTGGCTTAAATTCCATATTCATTCCTAGTCATTCATTTCTAGTAACGTCCTTTCTGAGAGTTAGCACCTTGGAAATTCGCCTCTCAAATTATAGTGGTTGCGAACCGCATGCATCTAATATCCAATTATGACTATTCCAAATGCAATTAAGAACTAGCAGCATCTGACTACAAAATTAACATATAGTACATCTCGTGCAGTTTTCACACTACATTAACACTGACGAAAATCTTTACGAAATGTTCGAATTGTAACCTTACTCATTTTATCGACAAGTAGAGATGACTTAACAGCTATTCATTCAAGAGACGTGTTATCGATAAAATGAAGCGAAATATTAAATTCGCCTGGATCATAGACTTAATTACATCCCAGAAGCTAGAAATGTTATGTAATGAGCCTCACGAATTTCATATCACTTTGAATAATAACTTAATGAAATTCAAATATAATTTGAATATAGTGTCGACATCAATCTGACTCCACCTTGCTTTAAAGAGAATAATCATAATGAAAAGCTGAAATCTTTGTATAATTTCCTAACAAGTGTCATTTTATATTTATACCTCAAGGTATCAGCTTGCATTGACATCAGATCCTCATAAATATGAACAAGAGCTTGCTGACAAATACATTTACTATGGAAATTAGGCAGAAACAAAATTGACAGCACAGTTTTGTACGGAACTAATACTGTGGACATGCTAAAAGTACAGAGACAATCTTCACACCAACAAACAATACAAAAAGGTGCCACTAACTAGAATGACAACTACTTTGTCCGTACTTCAGAAGTAGAATAAAAGGGAGCTGATTTGCATAAGACTCGAGATCATAAAAAAGTGTCACTACAACTGCTGCACCAGTTTCTGTATCAGTAAACCTTTTACACAGATAGATGTGCAGAACCAGGGCCCACCAAGACTTAGTGGGTCCTGGGCAGAATTCGTGAAGAGTTATGACAGCTATGATCACGCCAAATATTTGCTAAATAGAGCATGTGAGGATGACTTACAGAAGTTGTCAGATTGCTTGTCCGTTCTAAAACCTGACACCATCCAGACATGAAATTAATGAACTGTTCAGATCCGATATTGTTACAACCATCTTTTGGAGTACATCAAGGCATGCGAAGATGCTATTTCAGCAGAGGAGCTGACTGAAGATTATTTTGAAGTGAAAAAAGCAGGAGACAGAGATCATTATTGTTGATTGTTACTGATCACGTGAACAATGTAGATGAAGTGAGAAAGGATGAAACTTTTACAAAATTGAAAGCTAAGTCTCAGGCAGTCGTTTAAAACTCCCCTCGTACAATGCTTGTGCTAAAGAACAGATGCCTTCTCTAAGTCTATAAATGCGCAGTAGAGCTTCCAGTTACCCAAAGTCCCATTTTCTGTAACTTATATTATAAAGACAGTGTAAGCCGTACCTCTCCCTCTAATGAAACCGTGCAGCTGTACATCAGTCTTTGCAATTTCTCGTAATGTATCATCGAGTATTATCGCTAAGACATATTTTCTGTTAGCTAGATTCCTCTGTAAATACCACATTCCATAACATGCCTCTTCCGTTTAAACAAATTTACTCTCAGACTTCCTTCCCTGTTGTCTGGCATTACTTCTTCCCAGATTGCCATACACAGTTCCACCATAGATTCTTTTTCCTCTACACCATGTTCCCTCAGCATTTCAATTTGCACCTCTGATGGACCAGGTGCTTTGCCATTTTTCATTTTACTGACAGCCTTCTTTAATTCTATGGATTGTGTCTCCATCAACCGCCTCTCCACCCTCCCTATAGCCTCCAAAGCTCCTCTTTTCTTTATCATGTATATTAAAATGATGATGTATATACATAATATCTGGTGATTATAGAAGATTTTGAATTCATCACATTTATTTAAGCTTATTATTATCAGGAACTGTATGAGGATGTTTTATATCTGTTTTGTATGTTACATTTACATATCCTACTGCTTTACAGGAGATTTGGTTCAGCGAAAGTTGGCGATTTCGATTCGTCTTCTTTACCTTTTAACAAATAAAATAAACAAAAATCATATTACCGGTTTTGCAGTGTTCTAAAACCACAGCATGGTCAATTTTGAGCTAAGAAACTGAAATAAATAACTAATAGCTCTTTATTAGCAAAACCTTACAAAGAGAAGCAGGACAAGACCTTTGCAACATGCTTCTACAAAAGGGAATGATTTTCAGCCAATTTGCCTTCCTCATCCAAAGAGTAAGGTCTTCGCTTCAAGGCGGACCGGAAAACTGCCTCCTTCGCTCTCAAAGAAAATGCTCGGTATTCCCGTAAAAGGAATCTTTGAATGTGGTACCTTACGACAAGAGCCACGGATTGCGCCAAACTTTATTTCGGGGAAAATATCCTATTTTACCCCGATTGGAGTTCCGCCGTAATTGTTGCCATTTTCCGATGGTGAACGTTGCAATCAGGAACGCTCCCCATCTTCTGCTACTACCTGCAAGTATTATGATGGTCTTCCAAGCCTCATTTTACCCATCAGAGCAGCCAATGAGTTTTGTGGAGAGAATCTTGCCGCCTTGATTTTCCATTATTAAAAAAATAATCAATATATAAACAATAATAATCTGGCAGAGCATTCTGCGCCCTAGAGCTGGGTTTCCGGGCAAGAAAAAAAAATGCTCTAGAGCCTCCGTTAGCTTTTACCTAATATTAATTGCGATTTTGGTAAAATTTTATCAGTTGCCGATATTAAATAATACCACGTAACCTAGGGGTGTTTACTGGTTACAGTTTTGCCGTATTAGCTACGGAGGGCGAGGGGGAGGGAGGCCGGTATTGTCTTATAAGTCGTAATTTGATGAAGAGTTCTTTTCAAAAATGTAGGTTACAATTTCATATCGTGTAATGGCAACTTATAAAATAACACCGAGACTTTTAGGTAGTTACTAGATGATTATGGCGGTCTGGGAATATACTTCCAGCATAAAAAAGTTTATTTAAGAGAATTTAAATTTGTGAATTATTCAGAAATTCTCATCTCTTGAAATATATTAAGTGTATAATATATAGCCCTGCACATTGCTTATATATATATATATATATATATATATATATATATATATATATATATATATATATATATATATATATATATATATATATATATATATATATATGTGTGTGTGTGTGTGTGTGTGTGTGTGTGTGTGTGTGTGTGTATAATTCGGCCATCAAGAGGGCTACTCTATTCATTGATACTAACTCTGCTGTTCATATTCCTGTCCAGTTCAGGGTTTGCGCTTAGAATCGACAGCAACCCGTCCCTACCAAGACAGCTGATTATAAGTTTGTAACATTTGGCTATTTATGATTTTTTTTTCCACATACACAAATGACTTTCTTATATTCACAAATATTATCAAGAAATATGATTTAATATCGAATTTACAACGTTTAAGAGGATTACAATAATGTAAGAGGATTTCTCTTAGTGAAATGTTAAATTACCAGAAAGTTATAATAACAGTCGTGCCTTTCTTTCTTTTTTTTATAACGTCCTTTCTCAATTATGTTTTATATAATGTTTTCTGTTCACCGCTGACATTTCACACAAAATGCCATAATGTGGATGCTGTCATGCGAAAGGCAATGTTTCAACGCTAAACATTTAACTTAAACTCCAAGGGAATTATATAACTGGGAAGTGTATCATCCTCCACAGCCTATGGTTTAGATGCAGTGGTTAACTTTAGACTTTGACCATCAGGGTATTAAGTGAGATGGGGCTAATCCACTTGTCAATTACGAATCCCCTTGAGTGTACATTTTTCCCAAGGTAAAGTGAATTCGATGTTAGGCGATATATCTGGCTTTTCATTTGTGAATATTGATAAGTCTTGCTGAAAAGTGATAAAAAATCCATAACTAGCCAGGTGGTCACTATGAGCTATTATGGTGGAGGTGGGTTGGTGTCGATTGAAGGCAATGTGAATTCGATAGAAATGTGTGAAGCAGAGTCGATATCAACTTATATCTCTCTTGATAGTCGAATAGCCAAAATCTACTGTTTGTCACTGTATCTAAACCAAAACTCCAGGTTCGAATCCTGCCCAGGGCGTATGAACTTATTGATCATAATTCCCCTTGTGTGCAAGTTATTCCAAAGGCAAAGTGAATTCGATATTAAATATTTTCAGTAGTAGTGCCCTTAGCTTTTTTGTATATTTAAATTAGACCTAGGCATATTGCCCGCATGATGATGCTTCACGATTTCTGAAAAGGTTTCATTTTGAAGTGGCTCCTGAACTTTGCTGAGTTTTTAGTTTTCTGTAAAAGAAAACTATTGAGATGGCTTTGTCTGTCCGTCCGCCCTTTTTCTATCCGCCCTCAGATCTTAAAATCTGCCGAGGTTAGAGGGCTGCAAATTGGTATGTTGATCATCCACCCTTCAATCATCAAACGTACCAAATTGCAGCCCTCTAGACTCAGTGGTTTTTATTTTATTTAAGGTTAAAGTTAGCCATGATCGTGCGTCTGGCAACGCTATAGGACAGGCCACCGCCGGGCCGTGGCTGAAAGTATCATGGGGCTTGGCTCATACAGCATTATACGCTGTACAGAAAACTCAATTGCGCCGAAGAAACTTCTGCTCCTTTTTCACTTGTTTATTTTAATTTCCAATTCGTGTGCTTACCGTTCATCATGGAAACAGGCAATAGCCAAGTTAGTGTACCGTTGTCTATTCATGGTCGGTATATTATATATATATATATATATATATATATATATATATATATATATATATATATATATATATATATATATATATATATATATATATATACATACGTAATATGTATATATTTACATATATATATATACATTATATATATATATATATATATATATATATATTTATACATTTTATATATATATATATATATATATATATATATATATATATATATGTAAAGTTGCTGTCTCGTACTTCAAAGATCAATCAAACCCTCCTCATTTGTTCAAAGCGAGCAAGAGAATTCAGATAACAAACCGTCTATCGGTTTCCACCTCGATTAGCAGAGTTTCCCCCAAAGATAATCCCAATAGCTTTCCATGCAATGTAAAAAAAAATGCATTCTCGAATATTCTGTTATTGAAAGGATTTCATTGAACCTAATTCTTTCCACTTTCTATGTGTATCAGTCCTTGTTAGTTTATTGGTCACTTATTTCGTTTTTCTGGTGGATAATGTCTCTCCAATTTCCGTCCTCCACGAGGTTCGTAATCAACCTTGCTCCACGCTGATAAAAATGTCGCTCCGGGAGATAGTGCTAAAAATTCAGCCTCTTTCTTTCCTCGAAAAATACTCATGACATTAGTCACAGTCTGGAGGATAGTGATAATGTATGCTTATCTCTTCTCGAAAAAGTGCAAAGCCATTGTCTCGACAGTCCGTTGTGCAAAAAGATTTTTTCGACAAGAACTGCCGACGAAGTCTGTTGTTTTCTGCTTATTCTAACGAGGCGTCATATTTAAAATGCATCACGTTTTCTTTTCTCTTTTACGTCTAAGAGGAGTAAATAGTTTTACTTTAATACTTTCCTTCCTTACAAAAGTCCATTAGAAAAGCTCCCTTGGAGCTCCACTTTCATATCCCCTCAAACAATATAAAAAAAGCCCTCATATAAGAAAAAAGATTGGCCTAGGCACCAGCCGCCCGTTGAGATACTACCACTAGAAGGGTCCCTTGTCAGACTGGCTAGTATAGTGTGTTGTTGGGTCCCAATCTGTTCAAGGAGCTTTTTTTGTGCCTACACCAGTACAGAACAGATTGGCATAGTCATTACATATCTTTTACCTGGTGACATACACTTGGCAGCAATGAACACCCTAGTTACTACCATTTTCGTTCTCTCCCTTATTGAGTAAAGAGACTCACTTAAGGAGAAGGCCACGTGGAAATAAACCACTTTTCTCTAGTCTTGGTCGATGCCATAGCCTTTGTACTAGGGTCTTCCATTATGATCGATTAGAGTACCCTTGCTTCGGGGTGCTCTCAAGCACACTCTTCGGTAACTTCTTTCTTCTTGTTTTTCAAACAGCGTGTAGGTCAGGCTTAGTAGAAAGGACGAGGATATGCCTGGTTGAATAGGAAGAGGTTGCCTTTCATTTTTTTAGTTTTCTGGAAAAGAAAACTATGTTGCCGGCTTTGTCTGTCCGTCCGCACTTTTTTCTGTCTTCACTTTTTCTGTCCTCACTTTTTTCTGTCCTCACTTTTTTCTGTCCGCACTTTTTCTGTCCACCCTCAGATCTTAAAAACCACTGAGGCTAGAGGGCTGCAAGTTGGTATGTTCATCATCCACCCTCCAATCATCAAACATACCAAATTGCAACCCTGTAGCTCCAGTGGTTTTTATTTTATTTAAGGTTAAAGTTAGCCATAATCGTGCTTCTGGCAACGATATAGGATAGGCCACCACCTGGCCGTGGTTAAAATTTCATGGGCCGCGGCTCATACAGCATTATACCGAGACCACCGAAAGCTAGACCTATCTTCGGTGGCCTTGGTTATACGCTGTACAGAAAACTCGAGGAAACTTCGGCGCATTTTTTACTTAGTTTATTTTCTGACCCATGACTTCATTTTCAAAACCTGACAAATCTGGAGATGCATTCGTCCTTGCTGGGTGTGCTGGCTCCTCCCAGTTAACCCAGTTCAATTCCGGCAATATTTTTCTCATTAAAAGGGCAGAGGAAATGGAAGAAGTCATTTTTCATTTTTAAGAAAGAGAAAATCAGTACGTCCTTGCATAGACATGTTCTATTGAATGGTTACTATTCTGTTATATATGGTCATAAATTTTCGAACACTGATTTTGGACGTATATTTTGTTCCTATCACTGTATCTGTTAAGTTTGGAAATATCTCTCTACGTTTGATTATACATTATACTGAAAAAAACTTGACTGGTTAAACAGCGGCACTATAACGGGAAAGAGGGTTCTCGCGCTAATTACCCTCTTGGTAGTTAAATATGTTAATAACAGTTTTTTCGCACCATCGCATCGTTATAAATGCAGGACAGTCTCAGTCCTGTACTCTCAGTGAGCTCATAGTCATCTGACATGCTGGAAAAACAGAACATTAAGCTTTTTACTCTTCATGTGGATATTAACCTCAGAATATATACATATATATATATATATATATATATATATATATATATATATATATATATATATATATATATATATATATATATACATATATATATATATATATATATATATATATATATATATATATATATATATAGTATATATATACATTATTTTATATATAATATAATATATATACATATAAATAAATATATAAATATATATATACACATGTATATTTTCGGATATAGCTCTTTACATACAATTTCGGAAATATTCATATTTGCGAGGAATATTGTCATAGACAACCTCGGTGCAGAATCAACTCTCTCTTGGAAATTCTGACTTTTGCTCCAGAAGTTCTCAAGGAAAGTCCTGTGTCTACTGGAAAGGGAGCATCTTTTGACATTAGTTATATTCCCTTAACAATAACTTTTACCTCTTTGTTGAGTGTGCGGCAATTACTTCTGGGTACTTTGGCGATAACTGGAAATAGAGATTGGGTGACCGCCGGAGGCTACATAGATGGAAGAATCATGTCGTTGGGAATTATGTGATATTATGTTGACGCCCGCTGGAAGAGAGAGAGAGAGAGAGAGAGAGAGAGAGAGAGAGAGAGAGAGAGATGTGGTAGTAAGGAGGCTACCTCCAATCGTAATATCTTAGTAGAATCATCAGCGAGGTAATGATCGGAGGAGGAATACTGAGAAATGATAAAAGCAAAGTCACACACAGAATAGTTACTGTGGAATTAAGGAAATAGAGCACATATGTACGTAGTTTTCAAACACATATTCGCCATTAAAAGAGCAGAGGAAATAAAAGAAGTCAATTTTCATTTTAAGAAAGATAAAATCAATACGTCCTTCCATAGACATGTTCTGTTTCACTGTCACGATTCTGATATATACATATATATATATATATATATATATATATATATATATATATATATATATATATATATATATATATAAGCTAATAATGTACCCTACGATAATCTGCATCATCAGTAATAATAAAAATAAAGTATTGGCAATTAATATACTAAAACAACCTTCATCCTAATGCACAGTAGGAAAGCGGTTTTGATTAAAATTCAATTATAGATATCATCATCAGAGCTTTTAATGGACGAATTAATCTAGCTCAATGTGACATTTAAGAACTTGAGTACCCAGTAATCAATGGGATGTATTCTTTGATTTCATGCTTATTAATATAACTTTTTTACTCAGCTCTTGAATACAATGTCCAGCAGTCGTATAAGAAAGAGAATTCTGTAAATAATCTTCATTACTCTATATCATTCCTTTCTTGTCTGGGACAATTGTTAGGGACAATTAATAGCAATTATGAAGAATCTAATACAGTCAGACGTAAATGCATATGTGACGCGATAATTACGATTAAGTGATTAAAGTGAAAGACTGATTTACAGAGATATATGGAAATTTCATGAAAATTTAAGGATCCCAAATTCCGGCGTTCAGTACATTACATATATATATATATATATATATATATATATATATATATATATATATATATATATATATATATATATATATATATATATATATATATATATATATATATATATATATATATATATATATTATATTTTTTAAGGAGGCAAATATCTTGGTAATACAAGACAAGCGAAAGGAAAGCGTCGTCTGCAAATGCAAATAAGTAGAATGTCAATTTAGCAAGAAATTGATAAAACCTTTGCCAGTACATGATATAGGGACTTTTCAAAGATATGATTCAAATCCTTCCAATATATGCAATGCAATGCAAGAGGTTTTTCATGCCCGGAATGTATAAAAAGAGCCGACGGCTGGAGAAAGCCAGGAGGAGCACCATCTTTCTGTGAAAGGGGAGGGAACAGATATGAAACAAAATTAACCAAAAGGGTTTTCGGGTCGTGAAACGCATTCTTGTCAGGAAGCGGAATTTACCAAGCTGATGTTCTTATCTTAAGGTTTCATAGGTTGCTGGGTACAGAATCTGTCAAATATTGTTGCTGTTAAAGTCAAAAATGCATTCTAGGATGCTGCCACATAGAAAATGAAAATAAGAGATTAAAGTAGTGTTAATAATCCCTTGTCAAGGACTAACACTGCCATGTAAAGAAGAAGAAAATATATAAAAAAAAAATTGTATATGAAGGTGACAGAAGTATATGATAAGAAAAATATATCTCCTCCCGTTAGTTCAAGAAATATTAGTTCCAGATAACGACCCCCGAAAACCCTTGGGGGTCACTATCTACGAAAGATCCAAAATATTTCCTGTTTTATTACTTTAATTGCTTTAATTGCCAACATAAATTAATGTGACTTTTTTTCCCTGAGACTTTTTCCTAGCCAAAATTGTGACTTTTTTCTGTGACTTTTTGTCCTGTGACTTTATTACCGGCCGCCGTGAATTATATGGTCTAAAATCAAAAATTTAAACGTATACTGAACAGAAATTTTTATAGAAATTTGAAAGGGAGACGAGACCGAGCAGTCGGTAAAAACTAATTCTTGAAGCCACTGAATTTCATCGAGTCACAAGGTTCACATTCAGATATCATTACAAAATCGTAACTCATAGAATGGCATTTAAAACTCACTGCGAACAACAGAAGAGAACTGAGAGGCGGGGGGGGGGGAGAAAGGGAGATGATATTTTTAAGAGAAGTATAACCAACAAAAGTATGATGATTGGAAGATATACATTACAGATATTTCATACATTAGAAGAGGATGGGTGATGTACTATGAACACTACTAATACTATACTGGGTCGCTATGCATATCCTTACTTGTATGCTATTAAATGACTGTTTAGTAATTTTACTATATTAGAAGCTATGCATTTTTAATTCACACGCGCTTGGCTAATGTCCTTGAGAGTGAAGTGGTTGCCTCTGCAATGATGGCTGTTGTGAACTTTCTTACCTCAAAATATGAAACTCATTTTTGCTTCTTGGCAGCTTTCAGTGTAACGAGAGTGACACCAAAACCTCACCTTAGCTGATGGTCTACTATACCATTTTAAGAAACCGAGGAATAGAGACTTTTTCTTCATCTCGTTTGGTTAGCTGTTTCTGGAAAAACATTAGCACTGGTAATCTCTCTAGAGCAGTGGTTCCCAACGTGGGGCGTACACCCCACCAGGGCGATAATTTTATTTTTAAGGGGGCAATTCGAGAATGCTTAAACCAAGTTAAGGGCCTATTAGGCTTCCTCCACGCGAATACAAAAATTATATATCATCACAGGGAGCATCAGGATTTTTAGAGGTTAGGTAGGTTAAGTTAAGTATATCTTAGTTTAACCAGACCACTGAGCTGATTAACAGCTCTCCTAGGGCTGGCCCGAAGGATTAGATTTATTTTACGTGGCTAAGAACCAACTGGTTACCTAGCAACGGGACCTACAGCTTATTGTGGAATCCGAACCACATTATGACGAGAAATGAATTTCTATCACCAAAAATAAATTCCTCTAATTCTTCACTGGCCGGTCGGAGAGTCGAACGCTGGGGCAGCAGCGTGCTAGCCGAGAGCACTACCCACTCCACCAATGAAGAAATAGAGGTTAGGTGGTGCATAGCCAAAAAAAAGGTGGGGAACACTGCTATAGAGTAGGCCTAATAGTTGCATATCATACTATGGAATTTTCATAGCATGGTGTCGTGAACTTCAATTAGCTTCTAACTGGGCGTGAATTGACAAGAAACTTGGTTGGTAGAGATAAAAACGATGAGCCTGATAGTTTGCTGTGTTTAAATGTTATTCGTTGTTGAAAAATAAAATTCTTCCCGAAAAATGTTTAATTGACTCAAAAATATAGACATACAGGCAGGAAATATCAGTCGGTGAATTTCTCTCAAACCATTTCATTTTTTATGCATGATTTAAATAGTGTTGTAATACCTTATACGCATGTTGGAATGCTATGTAATTTGTTCTTCATTGGAGGGGTGGGTAGAGCTCTCGGCTAGCACGCTGTTGGCCCAGCGCTCGGCTCTCCGACCGGCCAGTGAAGAATTAGAGGAATTTATTTTTGGTGATAGAAATTTGATATAAGGAAGTAACGAGTCCTCATCATAAGTCATCTAAGAGAATATGATGCTTTGTCATTTAAGAACACCGTGAACACTGTAAAGTTCTTCAAGAGAATCTATCCTAAACAAGAACAATCATTTGAACCGTCTCTGCAGCCCGTGTAAAAGGTCGTGCGGTCACTAAGAAGCTTTTTAAAAAAATTGAACAGGCTGTAGAATTGTTTCAGAAATAGCGGAAATATAATATTTTTACCTTGATGGTGCTGTGTTTTCTGTCTTTACAAAAGAGAATATCCGTCAACCATTGCCAGTTAATTTTACTCCTTTTTGCTCCTGCTTGGAAACAGATTTATTTATCAATTTATTCTTAATGTCCAGACACTGCATACTGCAATTTCCACCTCACAATCAAAAACAAAAAACAATAGCTTTCTCATCCATTGGCGTATTAATTTAAAAGCAAGAATATCATTCAGGGTACATCTGTCATCATAATAATAAATCTTAACCTTTCCCCCTCTTCATCTTTCCCTGTGTTTATGTCATTCTTTGCATTCATTTTTTTGGCTTTATTTATTTCTTGATATAAATATATATACGTATATATATGTATATACATATATCAAGAAATAAATATATGTATATATATATATATATATATATATATATATATATATATATATGTATGTATAAATTAAGTATACCTTAGTTTTACCAGACCACTGAGCTGATTAACAGCTCTAATATATACAGTATATATATATATATATATATATATATATATATATATATATATATATATATATATATATATATAATATATATACAAAAGAATAAAGAAAAAAAAATGAACGCAAAGAATGACATAAACACAGGAGAACATGGAGAAGAAAAAGGTTATGATTAATGATTATGATGACAGATGTGCATATATATATATATATATATATATATATATATATATATATATATATATATATATATACACACATACATCCATACATACATACATACATACACGCACTGCTATTCAAACATTCTTTTAATTGCAGTGAACTCTATCATTATGTCAGGATGAAATTTTGTCTTTCTAACCTACTGCATCAAAGAGTGCTAAATAAAAGCTAGAGCAATATCTAGGAAACTCAGCGACAGAATCCTTTGATTGATTGAGACTTTAGTTCTTAAATATCGCACCCAGCTAGATTATGTCGTCCAGTAAAAGCTCTAAAGGCAATATCTGTAATTAAATGTTAATCAGAAGAGCTTTCCTGCTTTACATTAAGATGAATTAATTACTGTGTATTAATCGTTAATCTTTGATTTTTTTATTTCATTATTTACGATGCAGATTGATATATCGTACTCTGAAAAGCTGCGATGAAATATGTCTGTGGAAGGATACGATAATTTTGTCTCTCCTTTCGACATTTAACGAAAAACATCGGCATTTGAAAATTATGCCTTATTTCTTCGAATTTTCGATATTCTTTGATGCCTTACTGTAGTTTTCATTTCATCACACCTATGTAGTTCTTATTGGCTTCATAGAGATTATTGTTGTAAGGCTCTCTCTCTCTCTCTCTCTCTCTCTCTCTCTCTCTCTCTCTCTGGTGTCAACCTTAACTAAACTTCGTCTACACCTGTAGCCTTCATCCCCATCCCACTAATCACTTATCTTCAGTTTCTACACTTAGAGCAATCGGATCTTTCCTAGATAGCGACCCCCAACTAAGTTCGGGGGTCGTTATCTAGGACTAATATTTCTTGAGAGTCATTATCTTTATGATATTTACGGTTTTTTGTTTATGTTTTTACGGTAATCCCCAACGGGCTTGTACTAAACACGCCGCAAAGGTGAATACATATATATATATATATATATATATATATATATATATATATATATATATATATATATATATATATATATATATATATATATATATTATATTTATATTTATATTTATATTTATATACATATACAGATATATATACATATATATAGGATATATATATGTGTGTGTGTGTGTGTTAAATTGGCACTGAGAATATTCACGTCTGTTAACAGCTTTTTCTATTTTTAGGTCTGAATTTAACATTTTCAAAGAGAAACAGGAGATATTCTTTACATTTTTTTGGTATATTTGATACCTGAGCTAATTCCAGACAGCTCCGCCTCTCCTGAAGACACACCGCAAATGTAATGCCTCCCATTGGCATTAAACTGGTTATGTTCCCATGTAATCATAGTTTTTATTTGGAAACTAGAGTCTTCTTTTTAATCTTTGGTGTTTTTTGGCAATATACGTAATTTGTTCCAAAATACCTTAGAGGAAAGACGAAAGTTCTTGCCCTCGTGTGCTTCAGTTTTCTCTTGGACAGATACTCTGTTTTTATTTGAATCTTCTTCGTTATTCTTCTTCGTTATCACCGTTATTCCCACGAGCCCGCGTGAGCCCGCGCGCGTGTACGTATGTGTGTGTGTATATGTATGTATGTATGACTGTGTGTCTAAATCTTTCTGTAGTTTTATATACAAAAATTAAATATATTCATGCAACGGTATGGGAGTAGTTGCATGGCCCTTAAATTTCTTTGCATTTTAATATAACTCCAGGAGTACAAATCGATCTTGAAACATCAGCAAAGGTCACAAAAGGAACGAGGGCAGAGCGCATCATGTGCGTGGAATTTCAGCGCCGCGTTCAAGATGGTTCATTTACACTTTTGATTGCACTCTAAAATCCTGTTTCAGAGCTGAATAAACCGTTCCAGGCATTCATGGGAATGGCTCTGCAAATGACACACTATTCCAATATCGATGCAAATCATCAGTGAGAGAATAATATCCTGGTTATTTGGAATAATTGCAGAATTCTCTCAGCTAATCATTTCGTCCTGTTTTCAGTTGATCGCAGTTTCAATGGTTCATGGAAATGAGTTCCTACATTGATTAATGGCTGCTAGAAAACTCATCAGTGACTAATCATATCCAGTAATATTTCAAGTGACAAAGCTATGGAACCATTCTTTATTATTAAGCTTGCTTCCACTTCAGTGATTCAGTTCCACGATCTTTCACGTTTCTCTGTCTTTGGCCAATAAGTAAACAGAATAATTCTGAGAAACTTTCTGCATGTTTGTGTTTTACCGGATGCTGTTAGATTTCGGTATTTTCCATACATACAAAACCATTTGAAATTGCTGAACTTTTGTTTTGAAAGTTTACATTGTAAAGAATGTAACAGAACAGTAAGAATATTGTTACTATAAGCTTTCTTTATTGCAAATGTTTCTGCATTCATTATTCCTAATGATGCCAGATATATTGTCTAAAAAGCATAAAGACTGATTTCATTGGTGGCAAAATATCTAAAATTTTGCAAATCACGACTGATTATTCGGTGTATTTCGTACAGATCATATCTGATCATTAATGCAACTCACACTGAGACGCATGAAAGAAAAAATCTCTAAATATAAACAAAGCTAATTAAACCTGACACTTTGCAGACCACTGCCAAACTTGCTAACCTGAGAATACTCCTAAGCAAACATTTTTTTGAGTTAGCTTTTAACAGTTTATGATTTTAGTTAATAGGTAATAGTATTTGCATCTAAACCTACAAACTTACATATGTATGTTGAAAAATCCCAGTGACCTCACTGAGGAGTTGGGAAATTTCAGAGATGTTCATCATTGCACATTCAACAACTTTAACAAATTGGCTTACCTGGTTGAAGCATCTGAATGAAGCTCATGATTTCAGCGGGAACATCAGCCGCAGGGAACTTGTCAAAACTGTTTAATCGAAAGGAGAATATTATACCTTAAGATGAATCTTATAGAACGGTATTTCTGAAAAAGCTAGTTTACTTTATAGCACAAAGTTCCTGAATTGAGTATAGCTACGAAATTTAATAAACTTGTTGACTTCAATCATGTTTCTTTACCGAGAAAAGTTACCGAGCAGGAAGTCGTTATTAAGATACATAAAGCTGCTAGCGTTCTTGGTAAAGCATTAATAATAAACCATGTTACCTGATACTAAGTTCAGTATCAGAATAGTTTCTCTTTCTTTTTTGATTATCATGTAGAAAATTTCTCCTTTTTTTAAGTATATGGAAAACTCTCCTTCTGTTTACCCATTAACTACTGAAACGCTCATTTTAACGCAAGTGCTTGGGGCAGTTTCAAGTCAAACGACCTGATCTCTCATTCTTACACATTTTACAATTGCCACTTTTCAGGGCTTCTCATACAAACGAGGCTGAAGTTGCAGTTTTACCAAAATATTTCATGATACGTATTAAAAATCTCATGTTTATTGGAATGGAAAGGAATATAGAATTTAGGCCAAAGGCCAAGCGCTGGGACCTACGAGGTCATTCAGAGCTGAAACGTAAATTCAGAGTAGAAAGGCTTGAAAGGTGTAACAGGAGGAAAACCTCGCAGTTGCACTATGAAACAAGAGTTAGGAGAGGGTGGATAGCAAGATGGAAGAGAGAGAATATGAATGGAGTAACAGTAAAAGGAATGAAAGGAGTTGCAGCCAGGGGCCGCCCGGACGCTGCAAAGAACCTTAAGCAGTGCCTGCAGTGCACCGCGTGAGGTGCACTGACGGCATTATCACCCTGAGGGGCTCATGCTTATTGTGAGGCATGAATTTCTTTGCATCCCTTTTTAAGCCACAGGGGGGAAAGTGAAAGGCAACGAGGGGATGTAAGTCCCCTCGTGTAGTTTATTTAACTTTTCGGAGGTGGAAAAACCTTCAAGAATGACTTAGCTGCCCCGCCATTCCTTTCATCCTCCCTCTTGGCTCATAAGAAATCAAATTATGTTTATCCGACAGTGTACACAACCTACTTTTCATCATTTTCTGTAAATAATTGCTAACTTACTCATATGAAATTAAAGCATAAAAGACAGATACAGAGGTAGCAACTAAACCTTCGATGAACAAGACTACCTATTATTCGATATCATCACTTTCTCGCGATCGTAAATGGAAAAATAAAGTCCGCAGTATTATGCATGTAAATTATATTGCTATATACAGGAAGCTTTCGCCAACTTGATCACTTGGCCTCTTCAGCCTGAATGGGAAGAGGCCAAGTTATCAAGTTAGCGAAAGCTTCCTCTATATAGAAATATACATACTGTACATATTACTGAGGGCTTTATTTTTCCAAGATTACTCATCTTAGAGGTCTCCGGAGGAGAATTTACATGCTAGAAAATAAGGATAATCAGTAAATAACAGCTGCGAACTGTTTTTTTACACCTTATTTAAAATGCTCCTGCTGGAAATAAGACACTATGTCTTTATGTGGAATGGCAATGGGAAAGAATTGAAAAATTTTTTGAAAATAACATTCCAATTCATCTTAGTGAAGACGAATAGGAAAGTTGCAGATATGGACCAATTTGCAACTGGCTGACCGCTCCCGTTTGGAAAGAGGAGATGGGCATGCAATCACATATAGTCACACACATAGCTTATATATATATATATATATATATATATATATATATATATATATATATATGTATATGTGTGTGTGTGTGTGTGTGTGCGTGTGTTTGTGTGTGTGTGTACTTATGTATATAGATGACTTGTCTGGCCTTTCATTTGATAAACTGTGGGTCGATCCTGACGTGAGTCAGAAATATATATATATATATATATATATATATATATATATATATATATATATATATATATATATATATATATATATATATATATATATATATATATATATATATATATATACATACACATACATATTTACATAAACACGAATAAGAACGGTTTACAAAAACAGTTAGTCACGATAAAACAAAACAGTGTCAAAGGCATTTCAAAAACAAAATCACAGATGAGAACTAAAAATTAGTTTTTTTTTATTTAATTAGATACAAGAGAGTATAGAGAACACTAACAGTAACTTACATTAACATATTGCTTACAACAGTTTAGAGACAAGCATTTGAAAATAGTCATTTTGAGGCTGATTATAAACTGGAACATTTTCTTTCAATTTTATCGGGATATCAAGAAAGGAGAATGCTTCACTCTTAGATAGTTGCAAAGAGAAGAATTATTACAGTTTAATATCGGGAACCATTGTGGTTTCAGAGTGCAATGGCATCTACTAATAACAGCATTGGTTTTTCCCTTAACTTATGCATTTAGTAATTTGACTGTTTTCAGCAAATAATAATAATAATGATATATTTCTGTTGAATGCTCTCTCAGGGGGGTACGTTCTGGAGATATAACGTTTGTGAATAATGATATTGATAATCCAAGTAATACTGAAAGAGCATTATCGATAGCCTACACGACTAACAAAATCCAAGTACCCATTAATTCTTTGGCTTCATCCCCTGAAGAAAGAAGCATGCCCCAAGAAAGTATAACTATCAGAGAATCAACAAAACACAAGCGGACAGCTTTCTTAATTGTAGAGGACCCAGTAGACCGCGTTGAACGCCAGGAATGCCGCCGGGTACAGAACGCGGAAGCATCTGTCCAGCCAGAGCGCTGCCACTTGTCCACGCGTCCCAGGGCGTTCGTCTGTGAGATCGGGCTGTGAATTTGAGAGGACAGTCTTTCAATTTATGGTCAGAGAAAACTCGAAGGGAATCTATAGCTTAGGCACATCAATAGAGATGGAGTCTATGCCAGGAAAAAACAGACTTCAGTAGTCAACCGCTCATAAATGTCACAACAGCGTATTTTATTGAAATGGGATATGATTTCTAATTATACTAATATTTACATCAAAACACAAAAATATTAGCTTATGGCGAAAATGGTGATGGAATTGCAATTCAAATGTTCTACTTTTATTCTTGATCAATATCTTGTTATTATTTAGCTATAGAGCTTGTAAGGAATCTGGAATATACTGAATCCATTTAGCAAGATAGGAAAGATAATTACAGATTATCAGTTATTATGTTCTGACTCAGAGTCAGAGCAGAATGATTCTCTGGTGCATCAGAGAATACAGTTTATAAAAAGGACCCAGCATACTGAAATCGCTCGGTGAAAAACAAAACGCCAATTATATCCCAAAAATATGCACCAATATGAGCGTCCAAGAGAGCTTGTGAGCGTATTAACACTTCATCACAAAAAATACTGCCCTAAAAGGGAAAACTGCAGTATCTGCAAAATTTTCGAAAATGTGATATGCCACCTATTGGGCTCGCGAAACACTAACACGCAAGTTACTGCAGTTTCAGAATGGTTCTTCAATGTTTTATTTAGGGGGGCCCAAATGCAGTATCTGCAAAATCAGTAGTAAGGCAAGGGAGTGTCTACCATTTTTCTCAGTTTTATATATATATATATATATATATATATATATATATATATATATATATTTTTTTTTTTTTTTTTTTGCATGGGCTCGTGAAACACTAATGCACAAGTTACTGCAGTTTCAGAATGATTCTTCAATGCTTTATTCAGGGTGTCCCATTGGCAGTATCTGCAAACTCAATAGTTAGGCAAAGGAGCATCTACCATTTTTCTAAGTTTTATATTTTTTGGCAGATAATGTGAAACACTAATGCACAAGTCACTGCAGTTTCAAAATGATTCTTCAGTGCTTTATTTAGGGTGTCCCATTTGCAGTATATGCAAAATCAGTAGTTAGGCAAGGGAATATCTACCATTCTTCTTAGTTTTGTAATTTTGCAGATACTGCGGTCTTCCATTTTAGGGCAGAATACTCCGGTCATTCTGACCTCCAGTGCAAAAGACGTATGAGGGGAAGGAGTGGACCGCCGGCCTTTTGTGGGCAAGTGAGCCAGAACGTCCACGACGACGCTCTCCACAGTCGCGATGAAAATGAAAGTGAGGCAGGTTCCAGTGAAGACTTCCAGCGCCTGAAATGAATTGAATTGGATATAGAATTTAGGCCAAAGGCCAGGCGCTGGGACCAATGAGGTCATTCAGCGCTGAAACGGAAATTGACAGTAAAAGGTTCGAAAGGTGTAACAGGAGGAAAACCCCGCAGTTGCACTATGAAATGATCGTTAGGAGAGGGTGGAAAGTAAGATGGAAGAAAGAGAATATGAAAGGAGGCACAGTAAAAGGAATAAAAGGGGTTGCAGCTAGGGGCCGAATGCACGTTCCTGCAAAGAACCTTAAGTAATACCTACAGTGCACCGCATGAGGTGTACTAACGGCGCTAGCCCCCCTACGGAGATTCCAGCGCCTGAAGAGAAGTTGAATGCTTCATGACTAGTGTTACTTTGTTCTTATATCACCCCGGAACTTTATAAAACTCATGACTCATCACTCGGGTTTCTAGCCTTTACAATTTTGTCGCTGCCATTAATGAAGAAAAGATTCGTAGAAAATGCCCCCTTTTCATCAGTTTTTCAGCTACATTCAAAGCCTTGTATGAGACCCTTACCATTGTATATGCAGCAGGAGGCACTATGCTGTAGGCACTTTCATGGAAGATAGCTGCTGTTACCAGTGACATCATGCAGGTAATCATGCGTGCCCCCACTCCTGTAAAACATAAAACTATTATATTAATGATTAAAAATATAAATCAAAATTGCTGATTAAAACAGAACCCAATCACTTACAAAACCCATCAGCAGTACATAGGAGCAATTTAGCTTAAGGAGAATGTGGCCGAGCTGGAGGATACAGTACATGACCTCAAGAAAACATCAGCAGTATTAAAGAAACAATAAATTAAAGTATAATATTTCGTCAGCGATAACTGAGAATCAGAGGCCAATTCCATACGATGCATAAAAAAAGCAAACGCTATCTTTGTACATTAAGTGCAAAGGCTATGGATTCAGTTGCTTTGAAAATGGTACGCGGTACACAGCATAATTATGAAGATGAGAAGAACTCCAGGGCATCCATATGAAACATCGGTGGATGGACGAATCAAGTAGACTCAACTCTGAGCAGAATGAGATAAACCTGGCGATACTATGAAGTATTTTACATATCATTCACCTTCCTGTGATAATATCAAAATAGGAAAAAACGTAAGACAATAGTGCTAAAAAGAAAATGAAAAGATTTATAGTGTACCAAAGTCCCTGTTTCGAAATTCTTCTGGTACTGAATATTTCAAAATGTACTGAAGGCTTGGTTCGTTCTAGAGCTTCTGAAAAGGTACTGTTAAAATCTATTGTTCAAAATTCTAAAAATGAACTTTTTTTCTGTTTAAGTAACAAGTGGGGTTTTCTTGTGTCCATTATAATAGCTTTCGGTGATGCATTATACCTCATGATATAGCAGGGGCATTATGTATTATGGTGAAAGCGAGTGAGAAGACATTAGGCTTTTCAATTTGCCCGCAAGCATTATATCACACTGAAGCGAGGTTTTGTCTGCATACGATGCACGCTCAAGCACAATGAAATTCGACTCACAAAGATCCTAAGCGATACAATGATTCTTTTGAAGGAAGATGAAAAGAGCTTTGTAATCGGTGTTCCGCTTCTTACATACAGAAGTATGAAAAGAGTTCTGCCGGATCATAAAGTAGACATGTAAAAGCCAAATCGGAGGTAAAATACAAAAATTCAAGGACGATGCGGTCAGACATGGGAGGAACTTGATTTGACCATAAATATATATATATATATATATATATATATATATATATATATATATATATATATATATATATATATATATATACCCTAGTAACACTTATACCAAGCTCTAGAGTAAGTGTTAGACACATTAGCGGGAACTCAGCGTAGGCTAATAGTTGAACAACTGAATCCTTAATACTAATATTTATGAAAACAACCGCTAATGGACGATTTTTATCAACTCTACTTTTAAGCAAAAGTGAAACTGAAAGACAAAATGCCCTGAATACTGCGACCAACTGAATTTTCTTGGGTATATAAATGTCCTTTTAAGCCACTGCCATACCAGGGTGTAACTGAGGGCCACTGCTTTTAGTTTTCTATAAATGAAAACTACTGAGATGGCTGTTTGTCTGTCCGTCTGCACTTTTCTGTCCGCCCTCGGATCTTAAAAACTACTGAAGCTGGAGGGCTGGAAATTGGTATTTTGATCATTCACCCTTCAATAATCAAACGTACCAAATTGCAACCCTCTAGCCTCAGTAGTTTTTATTTTATTTAAGATTAAAGTTAACCTTTATCGTACGTCTGGGAACGGTATAGGACAGGCCACCACCGGGCCGTGGTTAATTTCATGGGCCGCGGCTCATACAGCATTATACCGAGGCCACCGAAAGATGTATCTATTTTCGATGGCCTTAATTATACGCTGTACAGAAAACTTGATTGCACCGAAGAAACTTCACTGCATTTTTTACTTGTTTTAATTCTGCACTCAAAGCTGTAAGATAAAGTCTGAAAAAACTTACATTTAATTTGAGTAAAGAAAACTTCGTAATCATCTTTATATATGACGCCAACACCAGATTATTAATACTTGCGTTCTAAATCTTTTTGTACAATATATTTCTGAGTGTTATAATTACCCTTTCAAATCTGAAAATTCTGTTGGTAAGAAAATCGAAAATGTTAAAAAAAAATGCGGCAATGTCAAAAACTGGACATTTATACTCACTTAACAGTGAAACTATTCTATAGAGAGACCAACGTCTGACTGAAAACTCGTCGTTTAAAAGAGTGAAAGGCCATTTCCAATATCATTGACATAGCATCTGGGGAATTCGCCAACGGGATCGAGGAAAGCGGAGGGAACAAATATGATTATATACATATATTCAAGTTAAAAAGTTAAAGTCCTCCTGGGCCTCCAAAGCTCTTAGGGCTGGCGCTGAACTCCTGTTTCTTAGGCCGACAGCCAGCGGGGCAGAAGTCCCGTTGCCTAAGACACGTGGCCAGTGTGTCGCTAGGCCCACTTTTTAGCACCCCAGCCCGAGGGCTGGTACACTACCTATATTCTTACTAACCCTCTCGAGTTTTCAAACCGCTAGGTTGGCGGTCGAACGAGTTTCTATATTTTTAGATATTTTTATATGAAATTATTTTTAAACCTATTTATTTATTTTTAGTGTTCTGTTTAAATTGATGACGACGTCAATAACCTACATGTTGTGACGCCAGTTTTAACAGACATAATCAATCGATCAATCAGCTAAACTAGTTATCGAAGGAAGAGACGAGCAACGCAAAAAGCTCTCGAGGACGCGCGGGACGGCAGATTTTTATCCCGATGTCAAGACGACTGACTCTCCCTCGATGTAAAGCAAGGGTTCTTAACCGTTCGATGATTCCAGACCCCCAATGGATTGTCCAATATGGTCCCATACCCCCTTCACTTGACTGTCGAAATAATTATCACCAATGCTATTATTTGCCAGTATGTCTTCCAAATATGTCAATAGCTTGAATTTCCTGTACTTTAGATATAGATTGCCAGGAATAGAAAAGCATTGATAACTAAAACACCTAATTCAACATTCTACCCAAGTATAAATTAATACATTCAATAAAATAAATACCAGTACCCAGAGATCGAGTCCCGTACCCCCAGCATTTGGTTCCCATACCCCCAAGGGGTATGGATACCCCCGGTTAAGAACCCCTGATGTAAAGGATGGAAATGTCCCCTCCAGGAGATGAGGAGGCATTCGAGGCGGATCCCAGCGCAGCGCGTCGAGAAAGACTGCCGTGTAAAGATATCCGATCTCGAGACCGAAGGCGATATCTTTTAGTGGGACTGGAAGGAAGCCAGAGAGAGAGAGAGAGAGAGAGAGAGAGAGAATCGCTGGGATAGTGAGCCATAAGAATCGATTTGATTGTTCTTTCTAAAAACGAGGGGACGTTAATCGTGCCTGAGTCGAGGAAGAGCGTTTATAAAGTAGAATACTGAATGAATATACATCGGCATTACTCAGCAAAGCAGAAAGTCTATAAAAGGAATGGAGCAATATTTTTCTGTTTTGGTTTGTTTTTTTTTTTTTTTTTTTTGCGTAGGAAGCTCATGCGAATGGAATTAAAAGCGATTATTCTGCGTAACATTTTTATATAAATAAATACCGCATACAAACTGAAGCTTCTATAAAACTTTAATCATAATTGAAAAACCAAATCTTTTAAGAACTGGCAAAAGAGCAGAGTCCCCTACCCCCGCTCCCCTTCTGTAGCACAGTTGAGTGAAAGCTAAAATTGACGTTCACGATCAGATCTGTGAGAACTTCAGATTCAAAAATGCATGATTTAATAAATAGACAGATATCACCCCCGATGAATTTCGTACAAATTGACAAAGTACTTCGCGGTGAAATTCGAAATAGAGCAGATCCTATCAGATTACACGTCAAATTCAAATTAGCATTTATAGAGGATTTCCGGCTGAACAAGAGGAAAAGTGAGAGGAAAACTTGAGGGGAGCTGACCCACCCTAGAACGACACTTTTTTTTTTTATTTGAATTTATGTCTCCCACGGTCGCGCCGGATCAAGGGTGAATCGCCCAGATACTCTATTACTCTCCAGTAAAAGAACTTATTGTCCCTGAAGTGCTCTCTAGAAAGTTACTTATGTAGCACAGACATTTATATATATATATATATATATATATATATATATATATATATATATATATATATATATATATATATGTGTGTGTGTGTGTGTGTGTGTGTGTGTGTGTGTGTGTGTGTGTGTTTGTGTGTGTGTGTGTGTGCGTGTGAATTTTTATCACATCATCGTGACTTATACCTCTTTTGGCAGCCCTGGTATGGCTTCCGAGGTAGATCGAATTGGATATTAAACGATATTTGTAGCTTAATGTTTGTGTATATGTATGTATGTATATATATATATACTGTACACACGCACACACATATATATATATATATACACACACACACACACACACACACACACACACACACACACACACATATATATATATATATATATATATATATATATATATATATATATATATATATATATATATATATATATATATATATATATATTTGGTGCCGTAGCTTGGTGGTAGAATGCGGAAATCTCTTTAACAAGGTACGAGGTTGGGTCTCAGGCTGCCGCCCACCAGTTCACCCACCAGTGAATAGGCTGAGGTAAAGTAAATGAGCTTGGGCTAGCAATCTCATCCATAAAGGATTTGCTGAGGATTGGAAGGCTCCATCCTACGGCAGCCAGTCCTTAACGAATATTACTGACTTGCCACTGCTATTAGATTTTACAACAGTGGCCGGTAATAAAGTCACAGGAAAAAAGTAATAGGAAAAAATTCATAATCTTGTCTAGGAAAAAAGTCACAGGAAAAAAAGTTACGTTAATTTATGGTGGCTGGTAATAAAGTCACAGCGGAAAAATTCACAATATTTCTCAGGGGTCATTATCGTTATGATATTTACAGTCTTTTGTTAATGTTTATACGGAAATCCCCAACGGGTCTGTACTAAACACGCCGCAAAAGTGGATACATACGGGGTTAAAACCCTTGGGGGTCACTATCTAGGAAAGATTATTGTGCCTTTTTTCCTGTGACTTTTTTTCTGTGACTTTTTTCTGACTTTTATTCCTGTAACTTTTTCACCTGTGACTTTTTTCTGTGACTTTTCCCGTGACTTTTTTTCTGTGACTTGTTTCTGTGACTTTTTTCTGACTTTTTTTCCCCTGTGGCTTTTTCTATGAACTTTTCCTGTGACTTTCTTCTGTGTCTTTTTTTCTGAGATTTTATTACCTGTGTTCCTTACAACACCCACCTCTGATGTTGATGAAGAAAGCCAAATAGGCGGTGGTCACCGTGGCAGTCATAGGAATGACTGTGTGCTTGAGCGCCCATCCACTCGCTGTCTCGATCTCCATTTCAACTCGGAGCTGCCTCTTCGTCCCTGTGGGCAGAAAGTAATAAGGCATTTAACGAATAGAACAGAATATACAATTTAGGCCGAAGGCCAAGCGCTGGGACCTATGAGGTCACGCAGTGCTGAAAGGAAAATTGAAAGTAAAAGAATACAAAGGTGTAACAGGAGGAAAACCTCGCAGTTGCACTACGAAACAATTCTGCTGTAAAATGGAAAGCTGCAGTATCTGCAAAATTTTCGAAATTGAGGTATGCCACCTGCTAGGCTCTTGAAACACTAATACACAAGTTACTGCAATTTCAGAATGATCCCTCAATGCTTTCCACGAGTATTTAGGGGGCCCCATTTGCAGTATCTGCAAAATCAGTAGTAAGGCAAGGGAAAACTGCAGTACCTACCATTTTTCTCAGTTTTGTATTTTTGCAGTTACTGCAGTCTTCCATTTAAGGGCAGAATTGTTAGGAGAGGGTGGAAAGTAAGATGGAAGAAAGAATATGACCGGAGGTACAGTAAAAGGATTGAAAGAGGTTGCAGCATGGGGCCAAAGAGACGCAGCAAAGAAACTTAAGTAATGCCTATAGTGCACCGTGCGTGAGGTGCACTGGCGACACTACCTCCCTACGGGGGCCATTTAATGAAGATCCTCAGGCCCTAAGATTAAGCCGCCATCTCAGTATGGTAAATGCGAGCCCTGACTGTTGTAAACAGCCCTACTATTGGAGTTGTTGATTATGCATTTGATTAATTGCCTTTTCTCAAGTAAACAGCTAATTATATAGTAAAAATAGAGAATAATTAGTCCACATTTGTGTCCTCTTTTAAGTGTCACTACATTAACAATGATATTCACCCTCAACATAGACATTGCTCCATTTTCGAGGCAGTTGCTTGTGAACCAAACATCGTTTTTCTGAACATTTTCTATTCCTTTCCTAAAAGCAATATTTTTCTTCTTATATCCATTTTCTCATTTTCTTTTTACGCCTCCTTTTAGCCGTCATTTACATCCCCAAATTCCATAACGAACCTCATCTGTTCTGCTAGCCATGTCCATCTATTCCCTGGTGAAAGATCTCTCTTTTTGTTGCCACGGAAATTAGCGTAATCCTGTTTTGACAATCATTTTTCCAGCGAGTTGTTTTACGGCATAACGAGGCAGTTTGATGCTTGTCATTCTACTTCCATTTTAAGAGTATTGCGACGCACAATTTAACTGAAATTGAAGTACATGCCGCTGTATATTTAATGAAGTTCCGAGTTTTTTCTTTAAATGTTATTTTCAACCGTTCCTTTTGTCGTTTTTTTTGCAGAAGATAACATTATATATATATATATATATATATATATATATATATATATATATATATATATATATATATATATATATATATTATATATATATTTATATAAATATATATATATATATATATAAATATATATATATATATATATATATATATATATATATTATATATATATATATATAAATATATATATATATATATATATATATATATATATATATATATATATATATATATATATATATATATATATAAATATATATATATATATATATATATATATATATATATATATATATATAAATATATATATATATATATATATATATATATATATATATATTTATACATATAAATATATTATATATATATATATATATATATATATATATATATATATATATATATATATACAGCATATACATCATATCATTCCTCCAGCAAAAGAAAATGAACAGCTTTCCCCCCCCCCCCGTTTTTTTTGTTAATTCACCTCTACTTGAGTTCTAGAACACCTGGTTCAGATTCCCATTTTGACAGCTTGCAGTGGATACAATAAAGATCGAAATAATGATTTTGCTAAAATATGCAGAAGTGAAAGTAATATTTATCCACCTTTTAAAGTATATGGGAAGGAATATATTACCGTTTATTCAGAACTTCTTGAATTAGTTTTAGTTATTATTGTCATTCCAATTGTTCTCCAAACTTTGACCTTGAATAATTTAAACAATATCGAAGAACAGCAATAAAGGACTTCCATGGGAGAACGTGATTTACAAAGTGCCACCTGTTTTACTGCTGAAATTACCCTCGCGCAGGCAACAGAGAAAAACCTGTAAGTTAAGCAATTCCCACTAATTAGTTTTTCATAATGTCTGTTCCGCCTTATTTTATGAATACATTAACATTTAGATATAAAATCTAACTTATTCTGTTCTGTTTGACCTTGAATATTTTCAGCAAATTTAGGAGAAATTGTTTCTAACGGAAAGCATGAAGGAGCAGTGTGAAAAATGGGTTGAGGTTGAATTGAATATAGAATTTGGTCCAAAGGCCAAGCACTGGGACCTATGAGGTCATTCAGCGCTGGAAAGGAAATTGACAGTAGATAGGTTTGAAAGGTGTAACAGGAGGAAAACCTCGCAGTTGCACTGCGAAGTAATTGTCAGGAGAGGGTGGATAGAAAGATGGAAGAAAGATAATATGAATGGAGGTACAGTAAAAGGAATGAAAGGGGTTGCAGCAAGGGGTCGAAGGCACCCTGCAAAGAGCCTTTAGTAATGCCAACAGTGCACAGAATGAGGTGCACTAACGGCACTTTCGCCGTACGGGGTGTTTGACCTTGAATACTCTCAGCAATTTTGGGAGAAATTGCTTCCGCCAGAAAGCATGAGGTAACAGTGTTAAAAAATGAAAGCTGCAAAATGCCACCAATATCACTGTTGCTCTTAACGCTCTTTGAATCCTCCCAACGAAAAAAAAATTAAATAAATAAGACAAAAAGCAAATCCACACTAATCCAGCAAACAACATTGAATGTATAGTTTTAAAACTTGTTCCCATTATACCTAGTGTTTGCTTTCAATGCACCCGTCAGGAACGTTTTTTTTTTAAATTGGCGAAGCGCTGTGAATTTTCTAAGACTTCCTACATCTAAAACATTTAAAATTTATGGTTACAAAAAAATGAGACAAAAAAGAAAATCCACCCTAATCCAGCAACTACAATGAATGTGTAGTTTTAAAACTTGTTCCCATTACACCTAGTGTTTACTTTTAATGCATCCGTCATGAATTTTTTTTCCTAAATTGGCGAAACTTTGTGAATTTTACTAAGACTTCCTACATCTAGAACATTTCGAATTTGTGATTACAAAAATAAGTTTGGTCCGTTTGTCCTCTCTTCCTAACCTATTACATACATTTTTTTTATTCCTCATTACCTCACATTATTCCATGCCTAAAAAGCACTGTTAAGCCTTCTTATACTACACTGGGAACATGTTTTTAACTAGGCATCTATATACTCTATTTCTTATTATTTCCCTCATTCCAACGTTTCTAATTCTTCTTAGGCCTCTCTTTCAAACTTACTATGCACAGTGACAACTGTTTTCGCAGACGTCCGGATATTCCTCAGCTTATAGCCATGAGAGATGGTCATACCACCGTAGTCCACAGCAGCGTCTCCATACCACGAGGGCTGCAGTTCGTCCGCCTGGTAACCAACTGATAAATGAAAAAATAGATAGTAATAATTTGGAATGATGAGGAACTAGGAATCTTTCCTTATGATGAGTTGGTAAGCTTTTAATACTTGGGCTGTATTGTAATTGTGCATGCGTATATTTATAGTATGAAAATGCACACACATACACACGCACACCTCATATATATATATATATATATATATATATATATATATATATATATATATATATATATATATATATATATATATATATATATATATATACATATATATATGTATAGGTATATATATGAGGGTGTGCGTGTGTGTGTGTGTGTGTGATTGTGTGAGTATGTATGTATGAATGATGAATATATATATATATATTATATATATATATATATATATATAATATCATATATATATATATATGATATTATATACATTATATATATATATATATACATTATATATATATATATACATTATATATATATATATACATTATATATATATACATTATATATATATATATATATATATATATATATATATATATATATATATAATGTATACTTTATATATATATATAATATTATATATATATATATATATATATATATATATATATATATATATATATATATATATATATATAGATATATATATATAGTAGAAAAATTCATGCATGCAATATACGGATGCATAGAAATATTTTGTTTCACATTACAGTGATCATATACAGAGACAAAAATACACAAATAAATCCATCCCTAAAGAGTTACAAAATAAAGAAAAATGCAGCGGACATTATTCGTTATCTCCTTTGAGGAATGAATCTCTTTGTCAAACAGAACATGAGGGAATAATCAACTTACGACTGTGGAGCTTCAGGGTGCAGGAGTGGATTCCCATTGGATATCCACTAAGGTCAAGGGGACACGGGAAGCTGTAGTGGACTCTGAAATTCACATTGAATTTAGGCTTAAGTTTCGGTGGTTACAAGCATAATTTCAAAAACTACCACTATCACGAGATGAAAATTGAATATGCTTATTACACCACAATATCATACACATTCATTAAGCCATGCTCTCTCTCTCTCTCTCTCTCTCTCTCTCTCTCTCTCTCTCTCTCTCTCTCTCTCTCTCATACACACCTACATATATATATATATATATATATATATATATATATATATATATATATATATATATATATATATATATATATATATGTGTGTGTGTGTGTGTGTGTGTGTGTGTGTATATGTATATGTATATATATATATATATATATATATATATCTATATCTATATCTATCTATATATATATATATATTATATATATATATATATATATATATATATATATATATATGAAATGTGCATATGGACAATTTGTCACAAGTTTTACCCATTAATATCGAATTCGCTTCACTCTGGAGATACGTCATACCCACAGTAATACACTTCGTAGCACAATTTCTGGTGGAAAATACGCAGACTTCTTTCTTCCATTCATTGGTTTTTGTCACGACAGCTGTTACATTTACCCCTCTACACCCGCACCATTTCAAATCTAGCGTTTTTCTTCGCCCATTATACCAACATTAATTTCCACCCCAGCCCCATACCCACCCACCCCCACTCTTGGTTTCTATAAACCATCATAACCTTACTCTTGGTCACTTTTGCTTTAAACTTCTTCCTATTACAAACAATTTTAACTTCTTCCATTGGCCTCTCAGCTTTTGTTTGCTATCCCCTAGCAAATATCTGTCCCTAGCAAATATCTGTTCATTCAAACTCCGCTAGCGTCCCATTTTTTTCTCTCTCTCTCTCAAATTTGCAAGTAAATCTCCAGTCCTTCCTTTTACTTCTCACGTCGCACCTTCTATCATGATAATAGTTTTCATTTAAGGAATAGAAGACCCAGGTCCCATGCTAACTTTGCACCAGAACAGTCACACTTTGTCTACATCATTTGAAACAGGTTTGGGTTTCGTTTTAAACCTCTTCATCACTATTAGCACGTTACCATATCGTGCATCTTAAACCTTTGCTCCCACGTAGAATTTAAATCAGTTTTCTAATAAGCTTAGCCAATCTACGATATAGTAGTTATTTTCTTTTACTCTCGAATATGTATAGGCTATATAATAATAAAATCTGAGTGGATCTTGTATGTCCTCCCCCGGGTGACAGTAGGGGAGAATGATACAGCCACCCAACCCCTGCAAACCTGTTTGTCCGCCACGGGTGGGGGCTGGGTAGGTAGGAAAACGGGAGGGCAGGGGAGACATCCACCCTCCTCCTGCAATCCTGTTTGCTCCCCCCCCCCTCCCTGGTGGGGGCTGGGTCGGCAGGGGATCGGGAGAGTAGGGAAGACAGCAGCGCCGGGTTCCAGCACGTGTAGCGCGCCGACAAACTCGTTTCATAACAAAATGCGCACATTTCGAGTTCCTTGTCGCAACCCACGCTGCTGTTTCCTATGTATTTTTCTTTCATTTTTATTACTCTCTTGGCCACATGAAACAGAGAGGTAATTAGTCACACCCTCAAGGCTTCCAAGCCTTGAAACTGAACGGAAAACTAATAAAGAAGCTCCTCTTTCCCTGTTAGGATTCGAATCTGTGCATAGTAATGAGAGTAATTTCACCGTAACTATCCTGCTACCATGAGGGATTAAAGTTCATATCTACTCATGCATAGACATATCTATCAAATTCAGATGTATTTTTCTTGAGGTCAAACATTTTAGTCCTGTAACAAAAATTAGTGTGTAAACAGCTGTTATTTTCCTTCTTCGCTAGTTTGTAATCTGTTGAGTCATCCTTGCTTTTATAGCATTAATGTTTTGACCTGAACTCTGATCCGCCACCCTGGGACACCAATGAGCACTCAAACACATTTCAGAGGTTGGGGGGCAAGTTCTGGAAATTGTTAACGGCGAAACTCGCAACCATTACAATATTCAACGTGTATGCTTATGTGCTTTTAAAATCAATGCAGCTGAAAACGACAGCCAACACCAATTCACCAAAAATCATGCGTTTTTTTTAGTTTTTTTATATGCCTTTTTGTCACTTTATTAACGTATATTCTTCTAAGCTATGTTGCATCGCATCTTAGAAGCAATGCATTAATATGTTTTTTTGTCACTTTATTAATGTATATTCTTCTAAGTTATGTTGCATCGCATCTTAGAAGCAATGCATTAATATGTTCTTTGGTATGTATTGATTAAATCTCCTTTATCAAAGCGGGAGGTATTTGTACCTGACCTGAAAAGACAATAATTACCTTTGCGTCCAAGTCACGTGACCCTCCCGGGAGAGTCGGACAAAATCGGAGTAATGGTTTGCGAATCCGGGTTTCACTTCTTGAGCTGACGTGAGGTCGGGGCGCCACAGCTGTTCGAGTACGTGCCTTCCAGATATACCTGGTAATGAGTATAGAAGAATATAGATATGTTTTTCAAATTCATTTTTACAACAAAAATTTCCAACACTAAAAGCTCGTTTTTATTATGTAAAAATAATTAAAATATGCTAGATGTTTCTTATCAAAAAACTCCAATATATCTTAAATTCTGACTTGTGAATACTATTCTGTGGAACTTAATAGGGAACGCAGCCCTGTAAATACAATGCATACAATATTTTCGTTTTCAAAAATTCTCTGCCCCTGATATAATTACTAACCACTGAAAAGCATTACAATTGAAACATAGACAATAATATAAAAGAAGTTGAATTTGGATACCAATTTTCACACTTTAAAACCCTTTCTGGTGTTGATGCCATATCATGTAGCTTCCGCAACCTCTTTCGGACTGCGTAACCGCTCCCCAACCCAGTCACATTTCTTGTCTCTCTAGAGAGCCTTTTGATTAACCACATCTTTCATCTTGCCAAGAAGCCGGAACATCTTTCCAAATGCCTTTGTATCCAAAGAACATCCATTGTTTGGCTCGTTTCTGAAAATTATCGACCTCACCGCGCAACGTCTCCTCGCTGCTGGGAGAAAGGGCGCTGGTGACTGGTACAATACATGTACACATGCTACCGAGGTCTAAGCGATGACAGGCAGGGCAGCCGATCGAGACTACAAAGTCTACCCCAAAGCCAAATCAAAGTCCTTCAAAAGAAGGCATCGTGCTTACCCCATACAAATGGGAAAAAAGCACGTTAAAAGAAGAAGATCCACCTCAATAGTTATTAAGTGCTGCGTTCAAAGCAAAGTGCAAATGGGTAGACAGTCCAATGCCCTTTCTTTGGTGAAAAAGGGGCTTTGGCTTAATCCTGAGGTAAGCAAGTGAACCATTTTAAAGGACAGGAAGTTTTAAGTCTCACGAAATTTGGAATTCAGAAGACAAGGAAAAGGTTTTCTGTAAAGGGGAAGGAACAATCGCACAGAGCTCTGCAGTCGAAGGATAACTGACTTCCATTGAGTACATGTGGGTACTCTAGATGAAACGGCTGATGTTAAGAGGTCACCTGTCAGAAGGGGGAGGATCTCGTTGACCTTAATTGAACACCAGACAAAATTCCTATAGAAAAGGAACTCAAAGGACGCCTTCCGTCGCAGAGGAAGAATAAGAATAGAAGAAGCAAAGGGTTGTGTCTTTAATTTACATCTAACCGAACAGGAAGTAGAAAGATAAAGCACTCCAGATTTGAGAGACATTCTCCAAACAGCATAAAACCTCATTGTGAGAGGTAGAAAAACCTATGAACTAAATTTTGATTAAAATGAGTACCCAAAATACATCAAGAAGTGAGAGGTTGACTTACAGCTCTTTGTTTTTTCTTTATGTGCATGTCGGAATTCTGTGCTTCCCGTGAATGCCCACCTAGAACTATACAAAGATTCAGAAGTGAATAAGTCATTAAGCTCATTAAAATACATAGTTCTATGAAAATGATGACTGAAGAAAGCACGTTTAACACTGTATTGCCATTATAGGTATAGTTTTATTTCAGTTTCTTAAGAAATTAATCTGAATTCGCCAATTGCGTCTAAAGTAGCTAATATAAGTCAGTTTCATTCTGGGAACTACAGCAGAATAATGTTGATCTCATTCCTCAGGCAAGTGTGAGGGTGAGTCTCTGGGAAAGGGGATTCTTTCATTCATTTTTAGTTTTCTGTAAAAGGAAACTGTTGTGCCGGTTTTGTCTGTCCGTCTGCGCTTTATTCTGTCCCCACTTTTTCTGTCCACAATTTTTCTGTCCGCCCCCAGATCTTAAGAACTACTGAGGCTAGAGGGTTGCAAATTGGTATGTTGATCATCCACCTTCCAATCATCAAATATACCAAATTGCAGCCCTCTGGCCTTAGTAGTTTTTATTTTATTGAAGGTTAAAGTTAGCCATGATCGTGCTTCTGGCAACTATATAGAATAGGCCACCACCGGGCCGTGGCTGAAAGCCTCATGGGTAGCACTATACTGAGACCACCGAAAGATAATCTATTTTCGGTGGCCTTGATTATACGCTGTAGCGGCTATGCAGAAAACTCGATTGCGCCAAAGACACTTCGGTGCATTTTTTACTTGTTTATTTCGGATTTCAAACTTTCAATGAAAATATTTCGAATATATTTTATGCTGATTTTATTTAATGTTGACGAATTCCACGTAATAAGCATATTTCTGATTAGCACACCTGGGCGTTAAAACTGAGAGAGAGAGAGAGAGAGAGAGATTGCGGGAGAGAGAGAGAGAGAGAGAGAGAGAGAGAGAGAGAGAGAGAGAGAGAGAGAGAAAGAGGGAGAGAGAGAGAGACTGAGGGAAAGGAATAGGGAGAGAGAGAGAGAGAGAGAAAGAGGAGAGAGACAGAGAAAGAGGGATAGAAAGAGAAAGAGACAGAGAGAGAGAAGAAAAATAACAGATTTTTAATGAAAAACTGAACTGGAATCGTATGCGTAGAGGCTACCCATTGTCTAACTTACCTTTCACTTCCGTATATAAAAAGAATTTACGTTCCAAATATGTTCCTTCTTTTTTCCCTTTGACCCAGAAAGACACTAAACGATAACGATAAAATCACATTTTCAACGGACAGCATAAAATTCTTGTTGGTGATACCGAGCTTTATATCTATCTTTAGGTCAATGTGTGTGTGTGTGTGTGTGTGTGTGTGTGTGTGTAGGGAGAACGTTGCGCGAACCCAACAACATATTTTCGTGAGGAAGCAAAAAATGCAAAGAAAAGAAAGACAAAGAGGAAATCACTTAGAAAAGAAAATTGTTCTAAAACTGCAGTCGATGATTGTTTTTTTTTTTTTTCAAGGGGGACATTCAGAGCGCCTCTTGTACTTGGCAAAGGATCTCATGGCTCTGAAAATGGAATCCCATTTTTCGTAGGCTGTGTAAAGTCAATTTTACCCCCAAATCTCATATGCATAGAAAGTAGACTGAAATAAAAATTGCAAGGATAATTTCAAAACGCAAAATGAATACTAATTCTCTCTCTCTCTCTCTCTCTCTCTCTCTCTCTCTCTCTCTCTCTCTCTCTCTCTCTCTCTCTATTTCCAAGGTGTGCAATCAAGTTAGGGTTAGGGCTGAATTAAGCAAACTCATCTCTCATAGTTAATCTCCTTACTGATTGCCTCCCTAAGGAAAATCTTTATTAAGAAAATATTAAAAACATCCCAGTTGTAACATTAAACAAGTAAAAAATGCGCCGAAGTTTCTTCTGAGAAATCGAGTTTTCTGTACTGCGTATGATCAAGGCCACAGAAAATAGATCTACCTTTCGGTGGTCTCGGTATAATGCTGTATGAGCCGAGGCCCATGAAACTTGAACCACGGCGCGGTGGTGGCCTGTCCTACATAGATTCCAGACGCACGATTATGGCTAACTTTAACCTTAAATAAAATAAAAACTACTGAGGCTAGAGGACTGCAATTTGGTATGTTCGATGATTGGAGGGTGGATGATCAACATAGCAGTTTGCAGCCCTCCAGCGTCAGTAGTTTTTGAGATCTGAGGGTGGACAGAAAAAATGCGGACGGACAGATAAAGCCGGCACAATAGTTTTCTTTCACAGAAAACTAAAACATGAAGAAAACAGCATATATCTTGATGTTAAGTACATAATTACAATTAACGCTACACAAATGAATAAGTTAATCAAATTAACCCCAGAGCTGAGGTAAGTTTGAAATATTGATTAGATAGCCACCACTGGATAAGGTAACAAATAGAATCAAAGATCCTCCAATAAGTTTAGCAATACATAATGGAAGGAAAGGGATGCTGTACCCCTCTATTTATCAAAGTACTTGATTACCCCTTGCAAAATGAAACCAGATATCTATAAAAGTTTGCTTTCACCCTGGTCCTGCTTTCACAAAGTCATGGAGACCATCTTCAAACAAGGGAACAATCAAAGCTGCTTAGCCTAAGAATCAGTCTCTTACCATATCAGTATAAACAACATGAATCCTAATGTCAAGAATAAACTTGTGATGATCTTTCGATAAAGGTTTTATTGTTGTGTACATTAATACCAAAATTACTGGTCCTCCAGGGATATTTCGATAGGAAGAACATTCGAGGACAATTTTATCCGTATACTTCCACAGCAGTTGTGGAAAACTTGTACAATATGGTTTCCTTATGCCAGTCCAAAGATAAAAGCAAACCGGATTGCGTTCGCTGTGACATTATTTTCTCTTTAACTAAATGTGTAATTTAGATGAAATAACAGCATTTTAGTTATGTATATAATAAAAGTGAATGTAACTATGTGAACTTGTGCCCTATAGAAATCAGAACCCCTCGACTGATCTACACAAAATTTTGCACGCGGCCCTCATTTGACCCCAGGAAGGATTTCGTGTGGGTTTGAAACCCGTAACCCCGCCTTCTTACCCTTCCCCGGCCCCCTTCCCCCATCCCCCTCCCCTTTGTAATTAATATGGTAAATAAACTCTACGGGATTATAACACCTCATTTCATGTACTCGAGACCTTAGGAATATACAGTATTACCGAAAACATGTGATTAATAATTCTGTATCACGATTTGTATTTAGGTTTAGTCGGAGTGTATGTTTAGTTTAGCAGGGGATGTGTTTCGACTAAGGGGGTGTTCAGGTTTAGTGGGGGCGTGTTTAGTTTTAGTTGGGAATGTGTTTAGGTTTAGTGAGGGTGCATTTAGAGTTGTGGGTGCATTTAGGTTTGGGAGGCGGGGGAGGCGTTTAGATTTGGTGGGAGGGGTGTTTTAGGTTTAGTGGACGATGTGTTTAGGTTCTCCGTAGATAAACCAGCTAACCTCCTCGAGCTTCTAGGTGGTGGTTCATCCAATGGGCCACTCTGATGACCGTCCAAATCAGCTTGGGCGCTGAACCACCACTTAGACGCTCGGGGAATTACCTGAGCTGCGGAATTGGCCATCTTCAAAATTACGACCGGTTTTCTTATGCCAACAACACGTTTTAAACTTTCATTAAATTTTGTTCAAAATTTTTTTTACTTCGATATTTGAGAAGGGGAATCGATCAGGCTCTCAAAGCTCTCGTTTTGTATATTTATTTTAATATATATCTACACTTACATAATACCGTACATATATATATAATATGTAATATGTGTGCATGTGTATGTGTGTATAATACATAGCACTGTGTGTTTGAGTTACAGATCTGGTACAGCAGCTATGATCGCTGACACCGTATCAGTATAAGTGCTGTAATTGGGCAGACCATTGTAATTTTGGAAATACATCATTTTCCGCATCAAAAGCCGACCCTGCAATATCATCAAAGTATGAAAGGTAATAAACGTCGATCTTATACCTGAAAATTCACAAATACTGAAGTTCTTCGCTTCCAGAATCGATGGTGCTTCGGATTATTCATGAGAATTACTCTACAAATGACGTATTGCTGCAATTTCGATGCAAATCATCTCCGGGAGAGTAATATTCTGGTAACTGGAAATAATTGCAAATTAAATCAGCTAATCACCTGATCCTGATTCCAGCTGATCAGAGTTTCAATGGCTTATGAAAATAAATTTCTATTTTAATTAGTTGTTGGGACAGGGATAATGGCTGATTAAATAGCAGGAATAGATTACAATAGACGCTTATTTTTGTACATGCGGTCCTTAAGATAAAGAATTTTGCCTAACGAAATTTGAGGATTCTATTTTTTTCTGTGAATTTGAATTATGGTATTCAGTACAAATGCAAAATAATACAGTTCCGGTTAATATATTGCTTTGAATATTTCTTGGAAATAACGCTTCGCAATTTCATTTCTCTCTCAGAACACATTTCCTAGATTAGGTTAGGTTTAACATTATTTTTATATCTCCTAGTCTGTTTGTTGACAATAGTAATGTCATAGCGACAGAGATCTACAATTACAAATGTTTCGTCATTAAATTATTTCATAATAATTTATGCCTGTATTTACCATGACGGTAGTAGCCTCCAAAACAGGTTTCATAAATGAAGAGTTTTTAATAGTAAGTTAGTTATTGAACAGTGGCCGTATCTTGGATTTGGTTGTAATAACATGCCTATGAGGGATCCAAATATAACGATTCTCTAAAAAATTCAGTCTTCATTCGTTTGTGGACAACTTCATGATGAACTACCTGCAACAATTTTTTTCCAAATTATCAGCCACTTTAAGGAACAGAGGTAAAGCAAATCTGTTATCAGAAGGCCTTCTACTCCACAAAATATCCTTCCAGGGAGAGTTCACAAAATACTTTTTGTTCTTGAAGAAAACGGTCATCTTAAAATCCTCCATTATTTAGCAGAGTCTAAGCCCAACGAGTCTTCCAGCCCTTATTCTACTGTGCCAGTGAGGATCATATATTGTAACACATCAAAATAACACTTACTAAGTTGGCGTCTACAACTGACAAAAGCCGAGGACAAAGTTCTCACAGGCTACAACGTTGTCAAATTTCATCTATGATGTCAAGGGATCTGAAGTGCCTAATCGACAGTGATGTGATGAGAGTACAAGAATGCACCATATTTTCCACAGGGTACAATCCCTGGGGGGTAAATTCTGTAATTTTCTTCGCAGATTGAAGGAAAAAACGATGAAGTATAGAAACAAATTAAACCCTGAGCAAGGTTCAGCGAAGGCATAACCTTCACACGCTAAATCTAGTGGCTCTGAATTGGATGTGAGAATCAGATTCTATCGAAAAAGTGGGCAATTTCTTCGCTTGTAGTTTCTTAAGAGTTTTTTCTTATACCCTCAAAAGTTGTTGCATCATACTGAACAGAGGTAAATATTATTTCTTTGTGTATGTTCAGTGCAATAAGCTGATTACAGTATGTGGCTTGCTGACTACCTGTACAAGAAAATTTACCACCAGATCTGTGCAGAGATAAACTTATCATTTGGAACCTGAACCTTGAATGTTTTAACATGTTCCAGCGCCACCAGTGCGGGTCTCAGGGCATAGGTTAAAATGCATGATAGTATTTTGCAATAAAGAATAACTTTTCTAGAATATATCTATGCATGAAAGAGGTTTAAAAACTCTTTTTGGCCTTGAATATTGAAAGACTTCCAGCATTTGGTCATGGCTTTCTTTTCGGCATTCAACGAATTTTTATTTCAGACAGGGTATTCTGATTTATTTCATTTTAAATGTAATACTTTGAAACAAGCCAATATGAAATGATGGTAAAAAAATGAAATAATAAATCATATAGAGACCTTAAAGAGTCATACAACAACAATGGATCCTCTGTTCTATTTGGCCTCCTTTTTTCCCTCTAGTATTTTTCCCCCCTTTTTGCTTCTTAGTGGGACAGGCTAGACCTAGGTGTCGACAAACACAAAAGGATGACGTGAAGAGTTCATGGGAACTCTTTATGGCCAAAGATGTCCATCCTTATGAAAACAAGCTGTAACAAAAATCTATAATAATAAAATCCGAGTGGATCTTTCTTGTGTGTCCGCCCCGGTTGGGGCAGGGTAGGAAGGGGATCAGGAGGGTAAGGGAGACATGACACATCCACCCTCCTCCTGGAAACCTGTTTGTCCGCCCCCGTTGTGGCAGGATAGGTAGGGGATTGGGAGGGTAGGGGAGACATGACACATCCACCCTCCTCCTGCAAACCTGTTTTCCGTTTGGGGTGAGGGCGGAGGTAGGGGAGGCATGACGGGCAGCATCGGGTTCCAGCACAGCATAGCGCGCGCCATCAAGCTCGATTTTCTATATTCTTCATAATGTCTGTTGTTGGCTGGCATGCTTCTCGCAAGTGGAAAATTTCAATGCGACGCAAGTATTTGCTCTTATTCAGAACAATAATTTTCTGACTGAAATGTTGATTTTTGGTCTGGACACAGCCTTAGTAAGACTTCTGGAATTTCCGGGGTTAAACCGTCTGATAAAAGACATGGGCTATATTTAGTGTAATATACGAATAGACATAGTTTAGAAATGTAGTGATGAATCCTTCCCAGTTAAACAATTACAGTAAATTGAAACGAATTATGGATTCCTCAGAAAAACATTTATTACATCTATTTTATCTAATTGCCCACTCTTCATTACTGAAGCGAAAGATGTAACCTCCTGTATAACACTCTCTTCTCTCCTTTCATCCACCGTTCTTCCGTGCTTGTTCTTCTTTAATAGTTTGCCTGTAACATCTCATTCGTTCTGTCTTCTAACTTCACCGTTTTCATAATGCATTCTTGGAAAATCGTTCCTCTGTCTAGCCTATTTTTAATTGTTTTCTTATGGGAAATTCATCATGTAATTCCTCTTCCCGGTTTCATTCGAAAGTGCTTTGAAGATTCTTTGTATCAGACTTCTAACGCCTTTGGGAGTCAGCCTTGTAATTCACAGAAACTTCTTCTTTATTCTCAACGGCCATTGAAGCCTGGGGTAGCATACGAGTCGTAGCAGTTCAAAGTAATGTTTTCCATTGAAGATTAAAAAGACCATTGGGAACGCTTTAAAAATGAACATTGTAACATCAATTCTGTTGTTGAATTATGGATCCGGAGCAAGTCCTAGGTTCATACAATATTTTATTTTATATTCTTTCCTAGGTTCATACAATATTTTATTTTATTCTTTCCTATCTTCATACACTTGATTTTTTTTCCTACATATTTCTATCCGTCTGTTACCTACATCGTCGTTTTGACAAATATGTTTATGATCTCCACATAAAATATTAATCGTGAAAAAACCGTATTCTCTCTCGAAACCTCAATTCTACATATGCTTACTAGTTTCTGATTTTATATTTTCGATCACAATTTTACGACTTGACGAAAAATTTACATCAATGCAAAATATCCCTTTTGAAAGGTTGGAGAAGATATAGTGAATATCAGTAATCAAAAGAGTGTATTGATACATACCGAAAAAACACTGCAAAATTTAATATGATAAAATACCATTTACTATTACATAGAACAAACAAAAAGGACAATTAAAAAGTTTGTTTAAAATTAGGAAAAAACTTCCAGGAATAACAATCGTAAATATCGAAACTGTTATCTCCACAAACAAGTTAAGTGAATGTTGCATTAGTACCAGTGTCCTTCTGTCTCCTCACAACATGTAATACTAGATTATGATGAATTTCAATGAAAATTTGGGAACGTGTGGAACAGAAGTCAAGGAAGAGTTAATGAATTCTGTCTCGTATCCAAGTCCGGGCAGCATTTTCCCCGAGATATAACCGAGTGCCGGGACCTTTCACTGAAAAAAGCGGGACGCCATATCTTAAAAACTAACCATAGAATTTTCTTGAAAATAATCTCATTATGCTTCCCACACCCAAATTACTACCAATTATATTTGAGGTTTAACCCAACCTAACCTAACCTAGCCTAGGGGCATGGCAAAAAAAACCGGGGCTGGTGCATCCGGACGCAGGTCCTACATGCACTAGTGACGATCTCCTCAGCGTTGTCACCTAGCTGTTGTGGTGGGTTCTTGAGCACCTGAAATTTGCACTTGGGTACCTGTCTCCCACTGGCTGTCGGCCAAGGAAACCGGAGATCAGCGCTAGCCCTATGAGCCTCGCAGAGGCTCAGGAGGACTTCAACTTTAAACTTTGGGAGAAGTTATGAAAGAAAAAGGTATCATATGTGGAGTGTGGGTTCACAATTGTACCCAACTGCCATGGGAGTGCCAGCTATCTCATATTGTAAGGGCATGAATATGAATATGAGCTAAAGATGCTTTATTGGCGATTTGCCCAGCAACATGATTACGGTAGGAATGATGGGCATGATCGTCCTCTTTGATGGTGATGCCCTGTTTCGGTAGATGAGATGCTAGATATTTGGGTATCTGTTCTTACTGGTGCCAGTGATAGATGTTTGAGTCTCACGAAAAGTCCTGATGCCTTCTTAATATTTTCAAGCAGTTTGTTTTCCTCAGGTCATTTTACTCGTGGATAAGTCCCATAAGACTCACTGACATTACCATGACCAAAGAAAATGCTGAAAGCAAAAGCAAGGATGAAGCGAACAAAGCAAAAACGTCTACCCTTTCTTCCCTCTGGTTCTGATATTATGATATTGGAACAATAGAAATACAAGAACAAAGAAGAACATGAAGTTATTATGGAGAGTCATGTCGAGTTGCTGTAATGAATATTTAAAACTGGTTGTGAAGGACAGTGATGTTACCATTTTTTTTAATAAGAAAACTATATCTTTATTAATATTCGAGAGTTTAAATTCAAAAGTATACGAAAGTAAGTAAAACAAATAAATATTTAACCGTTTTAGCAGGTCCGCTGGTATAGTGGCTAGTGTCGTGGCACGCCACTCAGATGTCGCGGGTTTACGTCTCCCCCAGGGCGGTGAAAAATCACTGGCTCTGTATCATGATCAGTTACTGCTTCAGTGTGGGGTCTGCGGTGGGAGTTTGAAACCAACATTCTTTGAAAGCTTGAACTTCAAGTCAATGGCCCTTGTGTGCTCGTTCCATGTGAATAGGCTTCATCTACTGAAATAATAATAATTCTGCCGGAAGACGAGGTCGTCTTTTTTCTCTCGAGAGTTCGAACCTTCTTGAGAGAACATTAAACGGGGAGGACTGCACAACCAATCACGTAGAGGCAGACCACTGTCAATAAAAATGCGAACTCAGCATGCAGCATCCCACTATATGGAAATTATTAGTCGGCTTCGTGAAGTACAGAGAAGTAGAGATGCATATTATGAAAAGCTAATAGTTGAGCAGGAACCACCCCAGAATCTGGAAGGGCACAGAGGTGTAAAGAGAAGAATATACGTGAATGTTCTAAGCTTAAATTTGAAAACCTTCATGATGTTGAGCCTAGATGATGAGGAATCTTGTTCATAATTACCAAATGAAAAAGTATATAAAGCTACGTAGAGAACCCATAGCTGTGTATTTACACAGAAACAAAATGAAATCCATTAAACTGCAACCCATAAAGCCGTCATGATTGTGGACCCTGGCGAGATCTCTCTTGAACTGCGTTTCCAGTTTCTTCTGGCTGGAGATTGGATAAGAATTCCCTCTCTCTCTCTCTCTCTCTCTCTCTCTCTCTCTCTCTCTCTCTCTCTGCACAGTATAGCGACCAGCCTCATATACAGTAACTCAGCCATTTCTTTCAAAGTGAAAGAAACTTGAACAAACTTAGAAATTGAAACAAATAACACAAAGCATGTTATAGACTTCAGAGTCCCTACATGGCATTTACTAGGGACAAGGTGTAAGTATTATGATACAGAAAAGATAAACGTATCACAAGAACTAAATTTTCTCTCAGAACACGTTTCTGAAAACGAGAATACTATGCATATATAGACAGGTAGTTCCAAACGAGACGTTGACATTGCATTTTGAGCTGTTTTTCATTAAGTTTTAGCTCAGACTAAGAAAAATTCTAATTTTTAATCATTCCCATAATGCCCTATAAACCTCAGAGAAACTTTGATACCAGTCATCAAATAGTAATAGAAATCCTCAAATGTATACTTTTATTAAACCATTGGTGTGTAAGGCATTGGAAGATCAGACCACTTAGCAGAGGATATAGCTACCTACATGCTAAGAAGGATTCTTTTGTTGCACAGGGATACCTTCGCAAGAACCATCAAGAAGAATGAGAAAGCTTGGGCAGTCTCATGGAAGAGATTGGTTATAAGAACCGCAACGTTTCGAGAACTACCTTATAAATTGTCCAGCAACAGGCCAATGCGATAGGAGACTACCATTTGTAATTTGGATTTTTATGGCTATTGCAGTCATAGCCATTCTGTTATGACTGTTTGGTTCCCTTCACTGTAAGCCACCTGCTGAGACTTGAAAGGTCGTGTACTGTCAGAGTTCCTTGGTGATGAGCCTTGTCGCCAGGGTTCTCAAGAAGTACGTGGCAAAAAATCTATGTGGTATTTTTAGGTCTGCGGAGAAATTTTGGTTTCTTAAAAATATATGTTTTATAATCACTCTTTAAATATTAATGATATCAGAAGATTTCCGTATGTAAGGCATGAGAGCAAAGTATTCATGAATTATGTATGTATGACAAAGTGATCCTCTATCATGATTACAAATTTTCTTGAGTTTTTTAACATAGTTTACCTTCGCTGTTTTGAAGGAATATTCTCTTACATTTCTACAGGGAAAGTTTTCATGCATGCATCCACAATCAAGAAATACACCTTATGAACATTTGAAAAGGTGATTACCTGGAAAGATAAAGTTCAGCACAGGCACAACCGATGTCAGGAGGGACATTTGCAACTACCGAGACAAACAGCCAAACAAGCAAGGGCAAAGCCATGTGTCGCCCTTTGGTAAGCAAACATCCATGCACCCACTAGAGATTCCGAAAAGAAAGTCTCCAAATCTCACTGGATAAAGGTGAATAAAGTCGCCTAATAAAGGCGAAGGGAGATCATCAACCGGAGGAAATGAGGGCTTAACCAACCGTGATGAGAGGGGAGAAAGAGGGAGAGGCCGAGGGGTGCTTATGGAACGGAAGAGGAGAAATACAGGATAAGAACCGGTTACGTCCTAAAGAAAATCCGCGACGTAATTAAGAATGGTCTTAGGGTTGTGAGGGGATGGGAGATCCATTATGAGCTTAGCTTCAGGAGGAACTGAATGAATATCAACCGAGCACAAAAGACACGACGGAGGACCCGTGAAACGATTCAGCACAAAATGAGTTACGTACATTTATAAGCGAGCGCATAAGCTTGTGAATACATAGGATTTTATTGCATAGTGTATAGCTCAAAGCCCAAGATAACCCCATAGTATATCATTTCTCTCTCTCTCTCTCTCTCTCTCTCTCTCTCTCTCTCTCTCTCTCTCTCTCTCTCTCTCGGGTAAATGGAATCCAATTTATCTTTCTCTGAGCGCTCAGCAGGGAACCTCCACTATAGGTTCCCCAAATGGCCATATTTTCAAAATATTTCGTCAACTCGGAATATAGATCACCGAGGTCTGATACTGAAGGCTCTTTTGGATTACGTATATATGCATATAAATGACACGAAAATTAACGTAGAGGTGGCTGGTAGTAAGTAAAAGGGAGAGAGATAAACGCCAATAACAGAGTATTAAAGGGCACCTCGTAGAGCATAACATAAAAAGGTTATTCATTAAAAATATTAATGACAGTGGCATATATATATATATATATATATATATATATATATATATATATATATATATATATATATATATATATATATATATATATATATATATAGTAATTATATGAATGGCTGAGCAAAATTACCAAGCCAAAAAAACATTCAAAAATGTTGTTCATTCACACCTTCCGCATTAAAAAAAACTGTTAACCTTCAGAAAGCTGTAAACTTACTCAAAGTTTGTTATTTTCGATTCAGTTGTAGAATAAAAGGAACCCATCTTGGCAAAGATTCTGACTATAACGAACTATTTCACTATGATCCTGTTTAACTATGATTCAGTTTGGCGCAGTTCCAAATTTTCACAGGGCTCCTTATGACGATCAGGCTCATCAAAGCAATATGTTCGTTGGTCCTGCTAGATAATCGATATTCAAAGTAGATCTGTAAACATCCTTATTTGCCACAGTTAGTGATAGAAAAACAAAGATTTTTTATCAGTACACAATACATCAAACACTTCTTACTTTTACCTGCGCCGACGACATATATGTTTCTGCTTTAATTTGTTTTTGTGCCTGTTTGATACCCGGTTCACGCAAAAATGTGTGAGTGGATTTTTAGATGAATTTTTCCAAAGAAAGCCCTGGGGACAAATCATTAGATTTTGAGAGAGATAGGAAGGCAACTTTTCAGAAGTGACCACTGAAGCGAATGGATTGCTCAGCCCTGGCGGAGAGCTGTTGTGTCCAAATGCTCTTGATTATTTACGACTTTTCTTCTGGCATTTTCCATTTCATTAGCGACGTGATCTGCTGTTAAACGATGTCTTCCAATCTGATCCCTCAAAACTTGAATGAAGCAACCACAGGCGTTTTTCATCATATACCTTTTTTCACTTAATTATGAATTGTTTCAATAAAACATATAATTTGCAAAATTTGTCCCGCTGCAGTAATACATCATCTAAAATCCAGTCACATCACTGTCGACGACCCCCTTCATTGAATTTCGAAACCGGTTTTAGTCAAAATAATTCATCATTAAAATTAACAGCAGTGATGAAAATATTGTTCGTATGTATATGATACAAAATAATCCAGGAATAAGTATTAAACTAAAAAAAAAAAAAAAGTCAGAATGTCTTACCTCTGCCAACGTCAGGCCACTGTGAGAAGACATTTCTGTCACCCACGAACATTAAGATGTCGGAAACCCAAAGAAATCTAATAGGTTAAGACTCAGCCTCCAGTCTGAGTTTCCTAGCAGAGATAATGATTACATTTAACTGTCTAAATTTACGGTAATGGCAAGCAGCGTTGTAGTTTATTATGACCGGAATATTATTTTGAAATGATTGTATCTCAGCTTATATAGTCATGAGTAAATCTTTCAAGGAAATCTGCCAGATACATAGACTTCCCTTAACTATGCTCCTGATTTAAAAAATAAACCAGTAAAAAAATAAGCCGAAGTTTCTTCGGCGCAATCGAGTTTTCTGTCCGGTGGTGGCCTCAGCCACGGCTCATAAAACTCTCAGCCGCGGCCCCAGAAACTCAGCCACTGTCCAGTGGTGGCCTATGTTGTTGGTAGGTATAGCGCTGCCAGAAGTAAATAAAATAAAAACTACTGAGGCTAGAGGGCTGAAATTTTGTATGTTTGATGATTGGAGTTTGGGTGATCAACATACCAATTTGCGGCCCTCTAGCCTCAGTAGTTTTTAAGACCTGAGGGCGGACGGACAGACAAAGCAGGCACAATAGTTTTCTTTTACAGAAAACTGAAGAGTGAAATATTCCGAGTCAAACAGAACTTCTGAAACGTACATACGAAAGTAACCACCTAATTCATGGTGGAAGGCAGTGTATTCAAAATTCAATGAATAAGACCCTGCCATCTCAAGAATAATATTATAAGTACAGATACATATGAACGTGAAGCGAAAGACATCATCATAAGTCTCGTCTCTTTTTGACAGCCTTCCAGGAAAGACTTCGTGGATAGTATCGAAGTTCCTAAGCTGAATCGTCTTCGTATCTGTCAAGGCTGTAGCAAAGTTCAGTCATATTAGGTGAAACTAAATTACCGCATAAAAACTAGTGAAATTATTTTAATCGGCTTACAAAATACCTAAACACCCGGTCAATTAATAAGACAGGACACAGCGTTCATTAGCCAGCAATAAGATGTCAATAACGTCAATGACAATACAATGTTATAAAACATCGTCAACGTCAATGAACACTAATAAATTAAGTAAATTAGTCATATACAGCATATACCTAATTTCTGAAAAATAATCATTAATCAAATTCTCAGAGTACTTAGAATTGTGCAATGAGACATGTTAAATCATACCAACAGCGTTGTGTACTAAGTCTGCATCAGATATAATCGGGTCAAGAACATCTAACTTTTGAGAAGCATCTAATGAAAGTTTTACCAAATGCTGCATGAAAATTAGGGATTGTTCATAAGACCTCGTATATCTATAACAGCAATAAAATCAGTGCAACCCGTTTTAGGTCATTTGCCCTTCCTTAACTCGAATACTGTTCTCCGGTGTGGCTGTCTGCTTCTGCCAGAGATTTATATCTTTTAGATGGAGTGGTTCGTGTTGTTAGGTTTCTGTTTCCTAATATTAGCGGTTACGACTTGGACCATCGACGGATGACTCAGGTTTGTCAGTTCTTCTTAAGCTGTGTTTTAACAGAGATCTTACAAATTCACGATTGATCCCTAATCCCCTTTTTCCTGCCTAGAGCAACCAGATTCACTGAACAGCAGCACCAACGTGCAGTAAATGTGCCTCGCTGTCGAACCTCCCAGAGGTTATTTATTCCTCACACCGTTGGACTGTGGAACAGCCTCCCTGAGGAAGCCGAGTAACTGGAACTTCAGAAGTTCAAGTGGAGATGCAGTGCATTACTACCCTAATACAATATTCCTTGTATTTTAAGAATTTACCTACATTTTTATTTATTTATGTATTTGCTTGTTAAATTATCAGTTTTTTCTAAAAACAGATCTCCTCTTTCTATATTTTTCATTACCTTCTGTTACTTCTTGCGAATGAACACCATATTCTTTTGGAAGTTTCAGTTTCAAGTCAATGGTCCCTTTGGGCTTGCCCATATGAATAGGGTTCGTCTCCTGGATAATTGTAATTCTTCTTCTTTTAACGTGCTTCTTTTTCCCATTTGTATGGGGTAAGCACGATGCCTTCTTTGAAGGACTTTGATTTGGCTTTGGGGTAGACCGTAGTCTCGATCGGCTGCCCTGCCTGTCATAATTCCAGAAAAGGTCGTTCATCAGTGACTCAGCAGTTAATATATGAAAATGACTGTTGCCAATGCTTTGATTTTACGTTTGAAATCACCTGTACACACACACATGCACACATACACACACATATATATACATATATATAAACGTATATATATATATATATATATATATATATATATATATATATATATATATATATATATATATGTGTGTGTATACTGTATATATGTATGTGTGTGAATGTGTATATATGTATGAATACTACTCCCCATTCAATCACTAAATTCCATTTCCATACGAACAAAAAGACACAAAAGGTCGCTGAGTGATTTTTTTGAGGTGGGGGTGGGGAAGAGCCAGAGGAAAGTGAGCCGTTCTCTGGAGCCACTTGCATATCATCAGAGGTCCATATATTTCAGTGAACAATATACCAGAGGACCGCGTCTAGTTCTTTTTTTTTTTCGTTTTGGACTCAATGCGCCACGTTTGTACGCATTTTCTATCCATTCTGTATGGTAATTTCTCTCGGGTCCTGAAAAGGAGAATTGCTGTCTTTATTTCTTTTATTATTTCCAAATGGTTACGAGTTTGGGGGTGTCGAAACCGTGAATTCGGTTAGAAATGGATCGTTCCTTGTTATAAATATCCAGTAATGGATAAGTATTTGGTTTAGGGGTTCCTTTGAAACAAAAATAAACAAAAATTAAACACGAATAAGCAACAGGGAAGGCATTTGAGGAATAATAACTTTTCTATTTAGTATTACCTTTACGTAACGTGAAAATATGGACTACAACCACATCAAATTGAATCCGGAAACTGTTTGTTGTAGCCAAAACACAAAACACACAAAAAGCAAGTAACAAAATCACTGTAGATCAAACGAACTCCAGCTGCTAGCTTATGCATGACCGATGCAAAGCTTGCAAATCTGGAAAACGGCAACGCGCCCACAGGCATCGTGTTTCGAAACACGTAGGTAAATGAAGTTTGTGTACTTTCAGAATTCCCCCTCTAGGAATAAGAATCAGGGGCTGTGTAAACAAATGCCTTCGTGTAGTCTAGACTAGGAAAAATAAAGAGAAAAGTTGTGAGAAAGTGGTTTCTTAGAGAATGAAAAGTCGAAAGAGTAGAAGAAGCAAATACAGATGTCAAAAGCCTGAACTACTTATGGGATAATCAGTAAAATGAACAAATGCATATGGTCTTTTTTATTAGATGGAATTATTTTTTCCATACATTCCCTTCTTATAATGCGAATTTCTGCCTTCTAGCCCCACTCTTCTCTCCCATGCCGTCAACAATAAATTCAAGGATGAAATGTAGATGGGAGACCTAACGGAAAATGTATGGAATGAGAGAATGATTTTTTCTTCCATTCTATGTATCATCTCAAGCCTAGGGAGACGGAATATTGCATTAAAAGATCTCTGCCCTATTCCGCCCCGGGGGAAGCACGGCTTTGCGGAGATTAAGTACCGTCTTGATTAAAAAACGTTATTGGTAATAGTAAGACTGCGATGTTTCCTTACTAATAAATGAAGACAAGTGGTGATTAAAGGGACGACCGAGGATCCCAAGGTATAACGTCAATGATCCTTCCTTCCGAAAAGTATTCTGTGTGTCATCTGACTGACAGATTTTATGAGCATGTATTTATATGCCTTATCATAAACTTTGTTTCATTAATATCGTTATTAGTAATAGTAGTAGTGGTAGTAGTAGTAGGTAGTAGTAGAAGTAGTAGTAGTAGCGGCAGTAGTGGTTGTGCAACAATACAAGTATTTTTGGAAGACATACAGTAGGTTTAGCATTATAAGAATCAGGCGGATGACACTACTATAATACCATGAGTACAGTACGTAAGCTCGTCGATTTTTTTTTTTTTTTTCGCAACGAACAAAATAAAACAATAAAGAATAAAAGTAATAGCGGTTGCCTATTACTGCTACCGAGAACCATCATAAAAATATTGTTCCTGTGTACATCATTCACTCATTTCCAGTGCTGTGTTTTAATCATTTGTTTATTTTTCATAGATGAAATATGGTAAATAATGTGAATATTTTAACATATTTGTTAACAAATTTTAGGTTTTATTACAATACTACCTCATCATCCAATCATATATTCTTTCACCTAATTCACATTTTAGAGCATAACATTCATCATTTGTGAGTTTTAAAAGGTTTCCAGTCATTATCCGCTACTTACCAGTCAGAGGGATGGAATTTCCCAGTAAGGCAACGGCGCTGACCGTGAACTCGAGGCCTGGGTTGTCCCATTCTTGGTGTAAATCTCCGGAGAGCTCCAGCACCTGTCGGTTGAGAGAATAGCCTACATCAGCCAGTATAAACAAACGTTAGCATTTCTTTAGCAAGGAACTCCCGTAAGGGGGTAGTGACGTCAGTCCACCTGAATTGCTGCACTGTAGACATTAGTTAAGGGTCTTTGCAGCGTCCCTTCGGCCCCTAGCTGCAACCTCTTTCATTCCTTTCAAAGTACCTCCGTTCATGTTAACTTTCTTCCATCTGATTTTTCACCTCCTCCAGAAATTGTTTCATGGTGCAACTGCGAGGTTTCCCTCCTCTTACACCTTTCAAACTTCCTTACTGTCAACTTCCCTTTCAGAGCTGAATGACTTCATAGGTTCCAGCGCTTGGCCTTTGGCCGAAATATTATATGATATAACAAGGAACTCAGCAAAACAGAGCAATATAAGTTAAGGATGGCAAAAATGAATGTCAAAGTGTGAGCAACATTCCACCACCAAACATCCTGTGTTTATTTTCGTGTGCATTGTATGTATTAATTAGTTAAGTTTAGTTAACAAAACTGGTTTCCATTATGATAATTCCATTAAACAGTAGGGCTGAATTTTATTCCAAATCTAAGAATACAAACTTAGAGTCTGGGGCCTTTGAATCAATATTTTAGCCTGTTTGTTCGTGTGCTTGTTCAACGTCATGACGTCATGATGTTCTTGTGGTGTTCTGTATTTTATTATCCAAAACTTATTAATGTTGATCCTACATGCTGTGCAGTTACAGTGATATGAGATGTTTAGTATGTTCGTTATTAGTATACGATCGGAGAGAGAGAGAGAGAGAGAGAGAGAGAGAGAGAGAGAGAGAGAGAGAGAGAGAGAGAGAGAGAGAGAGATTAGAAAAAGTTTTTCAAAGTTTCAGAAGATCTGATTAGTCGGTAGTTAAACTTGTGCTGATAATAATATAGAACATAATTATCAGATCCAGACTGTGCAGAGAGAGAGAGAGAGAGAGAGAGAGAGAGAGAGAGAGAGAGAGAGAGAGAGAGAGAGGGGAGAGAGAGGGGGGGGAGAGAGAGAGAGAGAGAGAGAGATTAGAAAAAGTTTTTCAAAGTTCCCGAAGATCTGATTAGTCGGTAGTTAAACTTGTGCTAATAATAATATAGAACATAATTATCAGATCCAGAATGTGCAGAGAGAGAGAGAGAGAGAGAGAGAGAGAGAGATTAGAAAAAGTTTTTAAAAATTTCCGAAGATCTGATTAGTCACTAGTTAAACGTGTGCTGATTATAATATAGAACATAATTAACAGATCCAGAATGTGCAGAGAGAGAGAGAGAGAGAGAGAGAGAGAGGAGAGAGAGAGAGAGAGAGAGAGAGAGAGAGAAATGAGAAAAAGTTTTGCAAAATTTCCGAAGATCTGATCAGTAAATAGTTGAACTTGTACTGCTAGCAATAAAAAACATAATTGTCAGATCCAGACTGTGCAGAAAGAGAGAGAGAGAGAGAGAGAGAGAGAGAGAGAGAGAGAGAGAGAGAGAGAGAGAGAGAGAGAGAAAGTTTTGCAAAATTTCCGAAGATCTGACTGGTCAATAGTTAAACTTGTGCTGATGGTAATATTGAACGTAATTACCAAATCTAGAATATGTCAACGTTGCACATCGTAGAAAACGCTTCAAGAGTTACAAAAAAAATAAAACAAAATAAAAATTATAATATTGCGAAGAAATTCACTTCGTATCCTAAAAAGTGAAGACGCTCAGGAGAAACAGACGAGGAGACAAATAGCCTCGTAATTTACGAAAATGATTTCCTAAGAATCTGGTGAGAACCTAATTAATGAATTCATCACGAGGAGAAAAAATACGTTAATTAACTCTAATTATGACCAAGTTTTACGTCAAGCTTACGAAGTTTTTTAAGTGCCAGTCAGATTAACTCTTAACTCTTAACAAGGGATTAAATGATACGACATTAAGACCCGTTTTATTCTTTCTCAACTACGTATCTGTCTTGCACATAGAAATAGATTCTGATATATATATATATATATATATATATATATATATATATATATATATATATATATATATATATATAAAATCCTATATACATATACATATTAATCTAACTATTTATTAAATACATATGTATATATGTATTCATAAAAATAAATTTGTGGGTGTGTGTGTGTACACACGCACACACATATACATGCATAAACACACACAATATATGTATATATATATATATATATATATATATATATATATATATATATATATATATTTATATGAATAGATAGATAGATAGGTTGATAGATAGATAGATTGATATATATATATATATATATATATATATATATATATATATATATATATATATATATATATATATATATATATGTGTGTGTGTGTGTGTGTGTGTGTGTGTGTGTGTGTAATTTTAAGATTTGCATCAATACATTGATAATTTCATAGTAAAGATTTCTTGGTATTCTAAAAGTTCTCCTGAGTTCAAAAGCTAATTTGGCTCTTTTTAACATCCGTTCATAGTTGAAAAGTGGAATCATCAGCCGCCCAAGCTGTGCTACAGAAACCAAAGCAATAACTTCATAAATATCATAAGTGACAGCAATAATTGTCAAAATAATAATAGCAGTACTAGTAACAGGAAGAAAATGGTAGCAAAAATATTTAACAGAATCTGGACCAATGTTTCTCAAAGTTTTCCATACCATTTCTCACCTCAGGGGATCATGACAAGCTTCCCTTAATCCCTTCAAAATGCATGCCGATGAAAGTACCTGTTCTCTTAATTTATTCACAATATGCATTCACCAATATATATATATATATATATATATATATATATATATATATATATATATATATATATATATATATATATATATATATATATATTATATATATATGTGTGTGTATGTATATATATATATATATATATATATATATATATATATATATATATATATATATATATATATAGACGAAGGCATCGTGCTTACCCCATATGAAAAATGGGAAAAAGCACGTTAAACGAAGAAGAAGTATGTATATATATATATATATATATATATATATATATATATATATATATATATATATATATATATATATATATATATATGTATATATATATATATATATATATATATATATACTGTATATATATCCTTGTACGTAGGGGTTTAGTATTTTATTTTTTCTCAGCATTTTGCTCTATCAGTACGGCCTGTGGGGTACAAATTCGAGGTCATTAGCCTAATGGTGATTCCTCAACACCGTATCAAGACTTTAGTTTACATCTTATCTTAGCATCTTTCAGAAGTGAAAGCCCGGTTGATACTACTGGCTTCAGGAGAAAAGGTTCATATGCCATTAACGGAGCATCTTCTCCCACCAAGGGACACATGACCCTCTGTCTGAAGCAAATTCTATTTGTATCCCAAACTACTGGTACTTTTTAGGGGGGCCAATGTATGGGTTTTACACTTCTGCTACTGCAGTAGCTACTCTCAGTACACAGACTGCCATGGCATTGTATGATGGCAGATGACCTTAAGATGTACAATTTAGAAAGTACCTCCTTCCACAAGGGATAAATAACGTACTTGGCCTTGGAGTAAGGACCATTAGAGCTGCAAAATCCAGGCAGAATCGATTACTGTCACCATGGCAACGTTTAATTTGGATTCACTGACCTCGACATCATGCCTCTAAAACGCAATAGCATATAAATTTGATAGAGAGCTATTCTTTTTCATAGATCAGTGGTTTTCAACCTATTTGTGCCCATGGCCCATTTTTGGCATCCCTGAGGACTCACCGGCCACTGCCCTTCGGAATTGTGTAATGATGATAAAAGAACTATTATAAAGCATTTTCAGAATACTATATTAGTTTTACATTTTCATTTACGGAATTATTTTCCCGAACACTTTATTAGTTATACGTTTTCATTTATGAAAGAAAGCACTGGCCTGTAGTTACTGTAAATGATTTTTCATTTTTTTAATACCATGTCCGTGTCATGGTACCCCCTCAGAACTACCCATGGCCCACCTGTGGGCCATGGAAACCACTGTCTTAGATATTCAGATACTGGATATTAAAGAAATAGTAATCCAGGTTCCTCCAAATCCTTAATAAGAGACTGCATTTCTAATGAAATTGTTCGTCTAGAAATATCGTAGCGAAAACGACGCAATGGTTTACTGGGTCCGTCCCAACGACGTAGATAGTGTCTGATAAAGTTGCTCAACGGTATGCCATCAGGAAGGCTTATTTAAATTTGTGATCATTTTGGGATGAAGGCATCCTGAGAAGAGAGAGAGAGAGAGAGAGAGAGAGAGAGAGAGAGAGAGAGAGAGAGAGAGAGAGAGGAAAAACAACTTATATAATATAGAAACATTTGACCCACCTGTCTCTTATCGTCAATGACTAGGGAGTGCAGCACTAGGGAAACATTCACCATCGTTGGTCCTGGAAATAAAAATGTCGAATTTAGTCGACAAGATTGACCAAAAAAATCTACAAATCTGCAAGCATTCAAGAAGTAAATATTTGTCAAAGGAAAAAACAACATTTCACCTAGCGGTATAGCTGTAACACCATTTTGCATTTCCATATTAGTCATATTAAAATAGAAGATTTACAGTATGAGAATAGAGAATGTACACCATTTTCCATTCTCACTCTATAGCACCCTTAAAATAATTTGTTTACCTTTTGCACGGGCAATGCAGCTAAATCACACTCATTCCTACCTTTGCGTAGATGCGCGTGTGTGTGTGTGGTGTGTGTGTGTGTGTGTGTTTGTGTGTGTGTGTGTGTGTGTGTGTGTGTGTGTGTGTGTGACGCACTAGCGGATCCAGAAAAATTTCATGGGGCTACCAGTTTTCATATTATACTTATATATATATATATATAATATATATATATATATATATATATATATATATATATATATATATATATATATATATATTATTTCTTTAATCAATTTTTTTTATTTTTTCCCATTTTTATATTTCTTATTTATGTTATTATTATCTAAATATTCAATATTATTATTTTATCACTATTTTTCATGGGGGGCACGTGCCCTGGTGCCTCCCTTCCGCCCTGCGCTAGTGTGTGTGTGTGTGTGTGTGTGTGTGCGTTCGTGGGCAGCCCTTGCCCCTTTGCAAACAGTCATTTTGAGAGGACAAACCACTGAAATAGTTTTCGAAAGTATTTAGCTAAGACGAGAAACCGAAGAGGATAGAATTTCAGACAAAGTATCTGGGAAAAAAAAAAAACTAAAGGTGCCTGGAACCTCATTCAACCTGCCGTTTTCTTTTCAAACGCTCACGCAAAACTTTTCCTTTTCTCCGTAATATATTTCCCCCATGAAAATGAAAAAGCTCTCGGTCAGAGCTCTAAAAAATTGGAATGTCTCAAGGTAAGGGACAGATTATGCAACGTAAATGAAAATTATAACTAATACGAAGGATTTGATTTCACTTAATACAAATGGAATTGGGGTGCTTGTCTTGCTCAATAAAATGTTCCAAGATGTCACTTCAGTGAATAATCGTGATAACTTATTCGTGATAACTCTTGTGTAATTAAAGTGTAGAACAGAAGAAAAGGCTCCCTCCTTGCCATGTGATTCGTATGGGCAAAATATATATTATGCATTTTAATAGGAAAGTTTTTCATGATCTTTTGCAATAGACATTGCCACAGAATTCATTTAGTCCACTTGTGGAAAATTCGTTAGAACCAGAGTATCATAATTTTGCCTCAAACACGCCTTGCATTCACACAAGTTATTCTTGTTCATAGTTCTAACTTTCTGGTTAATCGTCAGCCATTGCAAACAAGAGCTATGTCACCTTCTTAAACTCAAACTGCGGATTAACGTAAATGTATCAGTAACATCAAGAACGTAAAGTCAAAATCTTGAGAAACCTGTCCCAAGAAATTCCCAGTTTTCTGCAGACAAAAGCGTCAAACAATCAGCGTCGGCAAAATTCTTCTGGGGAAAATGTGCCGCTACATTCGAGGAAAATCAGAAGATAAGAGTCTGATTATTCTTCGGAAAGATATTAAAGGATATTGCAAAGGAACGTCACTTTTGAGGGAGGATATAATCTCTTGGCTTCTGCCTCAAGTTCATGAGAATCCCTGCGATTAACTCTCTCTTATTCTCTCTTTTTCACAGGCGTGTGGTTTGGTGGGGGCTGATTTCTCTCTCTCTCTCTCTCTCTCTCTCTCTCTCTCTCACACACACACACACACACACACACACACACACACACACACACACATATATATATATATATATATATATATATATATATATATATATATATATATATATGCATATATTATAATATGTGTGTACGTACATATGTATGTATGTATGTACTCACAACAAATCTCTGGAACGTTCGAAGTATAAATGAAAGCGTTCGTATTTATTATGCCTCAGAGTCAAGTGTGATTTACCTTCATGTCTGTTTTATGTTTTTATGAATAAAGCGTTCAGGGAATTCAGGGAAAGGAAATTTGACACTGAAGTAAAGTGTGTAATGGTTGAATAAATAGAGTGAAAGGAAACTGGAGAAACTAATAAAAGTGTTAGAAAATTTTTCATGTGGAGATGATTAAGAACAAATGTGTGCAAATGTAAATTTTGAGGAGGAACGGAAACCAAAAACGTAAATGTGGATGTTTGGAAGAATGGAAGTATATACTCGATTTGAATTGGTATTTGGAGGTAATTATGATGGATGAAGGTAAGATGAGATGAGAGAAAAGGTGAGTTAAAGAATTTTTGTAGCCAGGGAGGTGACATGTTTGTTTACTCAAGAATGGGAAGAGACCTTCAGTGTCTATCCTCCGCAGGGGGGTAGTGCCGTTAGTGCACCTCATGCGGTGCACTGTGGGCATTACTTAAGGTTCTTTGCGGCGTGCCTTCGGCCCTTAGCTGCAACCTCTTTCGTTCCTTTTACTGTACCTCCTTTCATATCCTCTTTCTTCCATCTTACTTTCTAGCCACTCCTAACAATTGATTCATAGTGCAACTGCGAGGCTTTCCTCCTGTCACACCTTTCAAACCTTGTACTGTCAATTTCCGTTTCAGAACTGAATGACTTCATAGGTCCCAGTGCTTGGCCTTTAGCCTAAATTCTATGTTCAATTCATTTCAATTCAATTTAGTGTCTATCGAAGCTAAGTTGGGAATGTAAGATGGCATTTTTAAGCCAATTCGCCTTAATGTAAATGAAATGTGCATGTTGAAATTGGATGAAAGGAAAAAAGGGTGAATGTTAGAATGAGTAAACGCACACTATAACTGGTATAAGAGGAACTGAAAGGATAAGAAAATGATGCATAAAAATCATAAAAAGTTTAGTGAATTTGAAAGGAAATATCGTATCAAAGCGTTTTGAGACTGCTTTGCCATGAAGAAAGAATTAAGGACTATCGCTTGTTAAAATGGCAGCAAAATTCAGAAGTGTTAGAAAAGTGGAGGAGCGGGAAACGATGATGTTGCTGGATAGATAAACCGAACAAGGCACTGGAAAAGAGGCGTTAACAAGATACACGTGAAGGGAGGAACGATGCGAGTTTAATGAATCAATTCGTGCTTCTTAGTCCTTTGAGGGATAATTGAGTGAAATGTATCACATGCTTTCTAGCCTTTGCTTGCTTGAACGCGCCCTTTTTCCCTACCATTGATCTATAATATTTCTTCGACCAAATACCAACAAATGTGTAGTTGATGTTTTTCTTTGATTTTTATCATAATATTAAAATTTTAATCGCACCATTTTTACTCCTATTCATTAGGATAATTTCACCATCTGTGAGTGAACAGGTTATTCTTGTTCATAGTTCTAACTTTTTGGTTAATCGTCAGCCATTGCAAACAACAGTTATGTCGCCTTCTTATAAGTCTTCAGCTTAAACTTATTCATGAATGCATCAAGCAACCAAGCGAAACTAGGAAATTAGAGAAACTTATTTTAGATGCTGGAATTTTTTATAGAATAAAGAGCAATCATCCCATACATGACTTTTTAATTTGACGTCTCTATTTACAGGCGTCCCAGTTATTTACGTAGATAAGATACGTTCACTCAAAAATGAAAGTCATTCTTTACAGACAGACTTTCATCACATCATTTTCCTCGCCTTAGTAAAATACTATTTATAATAAAAGGTCGCCTCTATACTTGGTTGTGCCGCCTGCACATTTATCCGTTACGTTCAGATCTGAGGGAAACAATCCGAGCCATTCCCAAAATAGATTTATTTATTCCGTCTGGCTGCTACATTTTTAAATACATTTTACCTGTCGGCATCCTTCCGTGCCCTTCCCAGGTCTTCCCCGGGGGAGGGGGAGTAGTGCCGTCAGTGCACCTCATGCGGTGCACTGTAGGCGTTACTTAAGGTTCTTTGCAGCGTCCCTTCGGCCCCTAGCTGCAACCCATTTCATTCCTTTTACTGTATCTCCATTCATAATCTCTTTCTTCCATCTTGCTATCCACCTTCTCCTAACAAATGTTTCATAGTGCAACTGCGAGGTTTTCCTCCTGTTACACCTTTCAAACCTTTCTACTGTCAGTTTCCGTTTCAGCGCTGAATGACTTCATAGGTCTCAGCGCTTGGCCTTTGGCCTAACTTCTATATTCCTTCCTTCCCACGTCTTCCAGGTGAGCTTTAACCTGCGAGGTGTTTTCTCTCCTTAATTATTGCATAGGTATCGTCAGCCCTCAGTTTTCATACTGAGACTCAACTTTCCGCAATGTCCCTTATATTACTGGTCAGCCGCATTTCCATAATTTTTCCACTGGGATAGAGCTTTCGGCTGATGACCTAACTTGTTCCCGAACTGCCCAATCCTCCGACTTTCTCACTTAGTGTTCGGTCGTTCTAATTGTCGTCCCCAAGATAACAGAGAGCGCGATTCAACTTCAGCTTCACCTCTTCTCTACCAACAACGTTGAGGGGGTCCTGCAAAATTCTCATTTCATCGACCCGTTAAATTTTTTGTTTGTTTGTTTTTATTTTTTTACATATTTGTCGTTTCATCATATACCATAAAAGCATGAAGCCTCTGCAGACGAAACGAAGAATGCGTGCATGCAACAGGCATAAAAAAAAAATAACAAAACATATGATTTTTTTTATGAAAACGAAGAACCCTATTCTTTCTTTCTTTCCCACCCCCAACTAAAATACAAAAACAAACAGAGAAAGAAAAACAAACAGAGAGAAAAAAAACAAGAAAAAGAAAAAGCGAGGAGAAAGAACAAAGAGGCAGGCAGGAAGACAGAAAACCAGACACACGAACACAGACAGAATGGCAGATGCAATTAGCAGAGAAGGAAGCCTGGAAAACAGTCGCGTCACCGTATTGTCAGACGCAAGCAAAATAAAAAAAAGTAAAAAAAAAAATACGGATAAAAACAGAAACAGCTCGGGGATATTTAGACGTGCATGATGGAAATGAGGCTTTGCATCTGGATATGAGACAAAAATACGCCCATTTATCATTTCAGAATTATGAGGCCTCGAACATTCATATTTTCAAGATCGTGTTCCAGAATATTTATGGGCACATGAACAGTAACGGAGGGAGATTTGATAACAAGAGGCATATGCGCACACACACACACATACACACACACACGACACATAGAGGGGAAAAGGGAGGGAGAGAGTTCAGTGAAGTGATAAAATGAGAGATATGAATGGGCGGAAAAGCCGTTGAAGAATAACCGAAGGGACCAGAATGAATTCAGCCGAAAAGAATGAATGTAGTATGTGTCGCTTACGTGCACTGAGGGAATATGTGAAATAGTACAGAAGAATAATAAATGACGTAGCCATTATCAAAACTCGGGATATGTGCAAATGCAATAGCTCTGAAATGCGAAAGAACTGACCGAAAGAAAATCTGCGAGACAAAATATTTGGTAAGAGGAGATTGCAATACTGCTAGTCAGTACGTGGGATCATTCTGTACCGTAACAAAATCGATCTCCGAAGATGACCAAAGGTTCTAAAATTTAAAACAATCAATAATGTCGTTGATATTGACGGTAGCAGAATCAAATCTACAGCCGGAGGTGTAACGTGAGTGAGTGTTCATCGCAGTGCATTTCGAATAAACAAAAAATCGCTTCTCCTAGTCCTTGCTATGTTTTATAGGAAGGCTATAAAGATTCGCTGTTCTTCATTGAATAAAGGGTGAAAACTGAGAAATTCATCAAAAACAGACATAAGGAGCGAAATCTCAAAGAAAAAAATCCGTAGTAGTCGCCACTATCTTGGTGCAGTGGTTAGTGTGGTGGTATGCCACTCATGTGTCGCAGGTTCGCGTGTCTCCCAGGGCGATGAAATATCACTGGCTCTGTTTCATGATCAGTTACTGCTGCGTTGTGGGGTCTGCGGTGGGAAGTTGAAACCAACATTCTTTGGAAGCTTGAATATCAAGCCAATGCCCCCTGTGTGCTTGTTCCATGTGAATAGGTTTCATCTACTGAAATAATAATAATAATAATAATAATAATAATAATAATAATAATTATTATTATTATTATTATTATTATTATTATTATTATTATTATTATTATTATTTTAATAATAACAATAATAATAATATCTATTCTTGCTGTTCCCTCACTTGAAATAAAGGCAAGAAAGCAAAGAATTTTTCTAACACCAGAACGGAGGCGAGTGACACCGTGACGGGGAAAAAAAAATATCGATGTCTCCTTTCCCCGTAGTATTTATCCCCCACTTTAATAATCTACTATCACCAAGATACGGAAGATTAAGTCAGACGTCCGTTTATCCCGCAGCGCCGCCTCTTCTCCGATGCAGAACCAGGTCATGGTTGTTTGGTCAGACCATAAACTTTTCTTCATAGACAATAAATTGTACCCTATATGGAGTCACGTAGCCAGTGGAAGGGCTGTAGATAAGGCAAAAGTGGACCATCTGTACGACTTATAGGTAGGGATAAAGACACTCGAGGTTGTTTTTCATATTCTTGAAGGAAAAGAAAATGTACGAACAAAAAATTAAAAAACTCTCCCATCTTCTTAAGTATTTTCACAGTGTGAAATCACACGGCGTAAATTCCTGAAGAAAGTCGAGGCGTAATTTTTTTTTCTAATTTCCGCCCCGAATGCGCTCTTGTTATCTAAAGTCTGGCCAACTTTTCGATTATGGATAGTTCGGGGTTCGAATCGATATCCTTTCCCAATAGTAGCTATGGCATTTACTATTCCATTCCATAACCGTAGGCATTATTTCTTATGTTCAGTATCAGTTACGTTTTTATCAGATTCAAAACCCAGTGCTCCGTAAAAATAAATCTGTCAACCATTTCTTTTTTTCATTAAATTGATGTACACGTACAGTAGATGATACAGAGAAATATCAATGAACAATATAACACTAAATAAAATCAATAAACGAAAATCGGAAAAAAAAGAGAGCTATCTGCTTTCATTTGCATGATTACTGTTTAAAAGATGATTTTACGTATTGTCCGGAGAATCATGCAATAAACATTTTACACTTCATGTTTTTAACAGAGAGGTGAAATAATTATACAAGGAGTAACTAGAATTCCGTGGAAGGTCATAAGGGCAGTGCAGGTACAGGAAGGTAGGAAGTGGAAGGATGTGGAAGGAAGAAACTAAGTAAAGGAAAAAAAATAATCAAAGTTGCAAATGCATACAAGAAGAGGTCATGTACAGGTATATGGGAGAAATAGGTATTCGAGAACAACGTGAGAGCAAATTATTCTGGGAATATATGCCGAGAGAAAGAAGGTGACCAGAAAATTTAGGAATGGTAGTAAGTTGGTTTATAGGAAGGCGATTTCGAATAAAGGTACACATTGAGAGGTGCTGTTTGGAGTGAATGCTGTCTTCACTGGGTGGGGTAAATATTTTGGACGGTGGTTTCATTTGGAAGGTAGATGATACGAAGACCTTTAATTACGCATTCAAAAGAGTATATTAATTACTGTTTTTGAGTAGCCAGTAACTAAAGCAAGATGTGTTAATTGTCAGTTTAGAGGGATTATGCTTGTTTAAAGATATGCTTATGTAAAGAAATGACTATGTAGACCTACACTGTGTTGATATGTAATATAACCATATTGTAAATATTGTAATTGTAAGTAATGTAAGTTTAATCCTTTCAATAAAAAGTAAAAAAAAATAAATAAATAAAAAATTACGCATTCAAAGAGACAGCTGAGTAACTCTGATTCAGTGTCTGACTGATGTTTGTAAAGTATATCTGCATGACGAATCGGTTCCAAAAAAGTGCTTTAACAGGAGTAGCTGTTCCACTGTATGTACGTAACTGTGATGGAAGTGACTGCAAGGGCCATAACGGTTTTTGGTATACTAGGGAAGGTGCATGGTCAGATTCTGACAGACACAACAAGACAGGTAAGAGAAGTATTGACAGTGGACACAGAGCGTGATTTACACAAAGAGGAGGATGCAGGTATCAGTTGTTTGTTATGAAAAAGGTGAGCAGGAAGTTCAAAAGTAAAAGATGAATATAATGAATATAAGAAGATAATGACAGAATCAACAGAAAATCATTGTTCGATGGAGGAGATAAGTAGCTGAGAGCGGTTAAAAGACTTTTCTGATGGGAGTGAAGCATCTCTTGAAATATTTAGATGGGAGTGTGACTAAACGGAATAAAATCAGGTCCAAGATAAGGGTGTGTCATGTCCCCATGGATGTCTGATGTATTTATGAAATGAATAATGGATATTAGACGGACATACGTGCAAAGTCACAGGGTAAGAACATAACCATAGATGGTTAAAGGTTAATGTGTTCATATGATAGAGTAATGACTGTAGACATTTACGTTTGGTACAGTACTGATTGAAGATAACGAAGAGAAGTTGTAGAAACTCGTGAAAGAAAAAGTTGATAAGAGGAAGTTGATAGTAAATATTAGCAGGAGTAAGGTTATGAAGGTACATTGAAACTAGATAAATGGAACAGGAACAATGAATGTTAATATAAATGAGCGGTAGATTGGAAGCAGTTGATCTGCACAGGGGCTTTGAAGTGGATATAAATCAATGTTGAGGACGAGAGAGAAGGCGGGTCACAGGGGAGGTGAAACAAGGAAGGTCGAAGTTTGTTTACAAAACACTGGGATGGGGCTTGGAAGGTCTATGAAAGCTCAGGTGCGAATGTCTGAAGCGACTGTTGAGCCAACTCTGCTTTACAGAAGTGAAGCATAGGTACTGTATGATCTGAAGGAGAAAAGGCTGAATTCTAAGAGATGAATTCTTTGTGCAGTGAACGTTGTGCAAGACCTGAAAGGTAGGGAAATGGAGAATAAGTTGAAGAAGAGGGGAAAATAGTAGTTAGTGGATGTATCAAGGTATTTTAAGATAGGAGGACAATAGGAGGTGTTAGGAGGGAGGGGGATAGGAAGAACTCACATAATTGATGGAGTGATAAAGTATTAAAAGGACAGTTAGCATCGTGTTCTTTTTTCTCAACAGCAGCATCAATAATATCCATGATCATAACAATAACTGAACCTTCAGGTCAACAAAAAACTTCGGATCTAGGTTCAATAGAGACCAAACTGAGCCATATTCACAAAATATTTGACAAGAAATCGTTGTTTTTTTTGCTGGACAGGAGTGTATGAATTTTTCATTTTGTTATTTGATATTGCGTAGAGAGGGCTGAGATGAGTTTGTTCTTTTTGGAGATCTTGTTTCCCTTCGCTGGCATATAGCTTATCAATTCTTAACACTCAGACTTGCAGATCAGATGATAATAGCAGTAACATTAGCGATAAAATTTATAACGCTGGAGACGAACAAAACCTTTACACATATATTAGCAAAACATAAAAAATCAAAGTGAAAAGAGTAATACTATTTCTGGGATTCTGCAAATAAAATCCCACCCTTTCACGAGCAACTGAAGATTTCTTCGGAGGAAAAGGAAAGAAAGATTCCCGTTTTATCTCAGATCTTTCTTAGACCTTTACAAGCCGCCAAGGACAAGCAGGAGGATCTCAGCCCCTTGCGGGAAATTCAAATGATGATTTAAATATTCTTGTTAAATGTCACCGTTAATTTCTGTGCTTTTGCCTTGTGCCCAAGACCACCCAGTGGGCAATAAGAAGGCCGTCCGTGCCCTTCCCAGCAACTCCCCTGAGTGGGAGCCACATTTTTTGGGTCGCTGTTGGAAACGTCAAGATGATCTCGTAAAGAACCATTCTCTCCCAAATGGAGAGGCTTTTGTGCGCCGAGTTTTAAAAGAAAGAGAGAGGAACTTTTCAACCTTTCTTTCCGTAAGCTTTGCACGTTGGTTGCATTATCTGTTGAAATTAGTCAATGAATGTTGATTGCGTAGAGTAAAAACGTTTAATTATTAAGTATACTCCGGGTTAATGATAATACTCAATAGAAAATTTTATCATTCATTATTCTTTTTTTTTTTTTTGCATAAAGTTGTGTATAAGCATAAATTTCATATTAATATGTAGATACGTGGAACGGAATTTTTTTTTTTGAGATATGACACACTTAATTTTATGTGGTCAGCAAATAAGGAATATCCGATTTTTATTTGTTTTTTAAATAATTATTGATTGTCAAAACAGAGCTGCCAAATAACACTACTAGGAAATTCGAACAATTAGAAAGTAATTTCAAAAACATGAATACCGTCTGATTTTTCTTTCATACAATACGATATTATTTCTAATTACTATCCAGTACCCTTCAGTGAGGACGAATTCCTTCCTCAGAAGGCAATGATCAAGATCAATAAACACCTCGTTCCTACTCTCTCTCTCAGAAACACAAACACATACACACACACACACACACACACCTGCAATGACGTACGCACACATTTGCCTTTGAGGCCAACCCTTTGGGCAAAAATACTTCCAGAAAAGTAGAGGTCTGTTCCAGACTTCATGCATCTGGTCTAGGCAGTTCGAGACCTGTCGCAGACAAGGGCCGGGCATTACGCGAATAAAGTACGAAAATGGTTGGTGGTAAGCTTTGCGTCCGGGAGGAGATGACGCTAACACCTACCCCGTACTTTCTACTCTCAAATAGGAAGAATTAATTAGCGGTATGTGCTTGCGGTGACGCACATACACATACACCGTTACATAATCTTAAAAAAAGTGACTTCGTACTCCCGATTCAGCCTTATTCTGGTTTGAAGAAAAAAATGACAGTATTATTTAAAATCGAAGAGATATCATGTATTATTGTGGATTTATGAGATGTTATATAACACACACACACACACACGCACACACACACACACACACACACACATATATATATATATATATATATATATATATATATATATATATATATATATATATATATATATATATATATATATATATATATATTATATATATATATATATATATATATATATATATATATATATATTATATATATATATATATATATATATATATATATATATATATATATATATATATTATATACTGTATATGGCTAACTTAGCAAATACAATGAGGTATAGATAAATATACATTTACACATGAAAACTTGAGCTAAGAAAAAAGAACTTGCAATTATGATAAGACCAAAAAAAAAATACCAAACATTAAGGGAGCTGTCTAACTACCAGTTTATCTTACAAATTTTTCATTTTCACACGGCAAACAACAGAAATCTTATGACAAAATGTAGGCCTCCTCCAACCAATTCAGCATAAAAAATCAGGAGTCTTTCATCAGAAATTTCTGCACAATGTTACTGCGTGATTGAAAAGTTTCAGGTCGACATTTTTTTCCTCTCACTTTTGTGTGTCTTGTGTGTTTGTGTTCCTTTCGTATAGACCGTATGAATATCGTAAAGAATATACAAAATCATTATGCCGCATACAGTATCTTTATGCTACTCTGTATCCTAGTCAGTGAAGAGGATTGTTTGTGACTAACCAGAAACGTTTTTTCGTTTATCTTTTGCGAGAATCGCTTATTTTAGAACACGCCTCTTTCTTTAGCCCATTTTAAGTTGAAAATATTGTGCAGTACAGCCAAATCTTTATGACAAATAAGATTGAACAATATAAATATATTTCTGCGATTTCTATTAGCTGCATCCTATTGTAATTTACACATGTTTCGCATATCTTAGTCCTGGATAAGACCGGAATAATTCTCACAGACACAGTACTTATGTAGATTGGAATACAATACTGTTCAACGAATAAAATTCAACGTTGTTAATCAACCTAGGCTCTGGACTTTGCATAAGATAAATTCCTTCCTTGGAAAGCGCCACATAGGGAACACGGAACATACTAGCAGTGGTAGCATTAGTAACAGTAGCAGTAATAGCATGAGACAGGAGGCTTTAAGACGGCGTGGTTGGGCTGTTGAGTATCGATCTTCCTCCCACGAACTACCGCTCGGTATCTTCGCAGATAGGGCTCAAAAAGGGGAAGCCAAAAATTGTGTTGAATGGGGCTGGCATCGTTGAGTTAAACGTTAACAAAGGAAAATTAAGTGAAGAGAAATCGTTGCATGGAAACAGAGAGTAGTATTCATTTGCTGAGAGTGAGTATATGAAATTATTCCTTCCTCATCTTGCAGTTAAAAAGCTAGGCAGAATTGTTTGCATTAGGAGTAGCAGTTGGGGCCTGGAAATAATTTCATATCCTGCATCTTCAGTCCTTGGGAAACAGTGGTATACTGAAACAAACTCGCAAAACTTGAGTTTATTCAAATCACACTGCAAAATTCAATAAATAAGGACTCCTTGGTGCACTTAGTCCTAAGATAATGTCTTCTTTGCTGTGTACTGGCATGCAAACTTATAAAAAAAGCTGAGACGTTGCAAAAAATTATCTCTCTCTCTCTCTCTCTCTCTCTCTCTCTCTCTCTCTCTCTCTCTCTCTCTCTCTCTCTCTCTCTCTCTGAACATGCTGAATAAGAGCAGATGGTAGCGCTTTCAGAATCTACCATTCAGAGCTACTCGGCATTCATGAGACGCAAATGACATATTTCCATACATACATACTTAACTAAAATCATACTTAACTAACCATGGTTCTGTGGACGTAGAGTACCATCATTCTCCTTCAGATTTATAATTTCTTCCATGCGGATTTTGATAGCTGATGCCCCCATCCTGGAAATACAGTGTCAAAGCTATTATCATTTCAAACTAGATCCTTGTACCATTTGCAAGTTGAAACTGAATTTAAGAGAATATACATATATATTCAGTATAACTCCTCTCAAACATTTTGCACCTATATGCAAATGAAGTTTAAGGAAAAGAGGCAGCATTGTGAGTAGGATTTTATTCCCAAAAAAGAAAATAATAAAAAAAACATTTCCAGCAGTTCTTACATGCTTTACAAAAATATGTCAGATTATTAAAAAAAAAAAAAAGCACCATCCTAATTCTATATGAAAATCGTAAGCCGAGTTTGATGAAGAGTAAATTTTAAAGTATTATTATTATTATTATTATTATTATTATTATTATTATTATTATTATTATTATTATTATTATTATTATTATTATTATTCAGAAGATGAACCCTCCCACATGGAACAAGCCTACAGGAGCCATTGACTTGAAATTCAAGCTTTCAAAGAATATGGTGTTCATGAGAAAGAAATACAGAAAGTAATGGGAAATAAAGAAAGAAGAGATCACTTATATCACTTATAACAACAAAAAATAAATTAACATATTATAAATATATTGATAAAAATGTAAGCAGATTATTAAAATAACAAGTACAATTGCACTTTCGCTTGAACTTTTGAAGTTCCAATTGCACGACATCCTCAGGCAGACAGTTCCACAGTCCGACGGTGTGAAGAGTAAAGGACCTCTGGAACTGAGAAGTTCAACAGCGAGGCACATTTACTGCATATTGGTGCTGCTGTTCATCAAATCTGGTTGCTCTCGGCAGTCAACGGGGATCAGGGATCAACTGTTTTTCCAATGGTGGCGTTAGGAAGTGACAGATATGTCCATCTCAATGGCACAATGATTGGAAGTGCCTAAATACTTGCAGACCTTGGACTTGACAATAGCTGGAACGTCTGTGAATATGAGATCTAATCAATTACCAGAAATATGTGTGTGTTCCTCAGTTAGCTAGATAAAATCTGAGGATACACAGAACTCAAGAGCAGACATGCCATGTTGATCAGTGGAATTTGAAATAAGCAACTCGCTGTGTTTTGCATTACAGTCTCCACAAACAACTTATGAAGCTTTGGAATCCTGTGGCTGAGCCATACTGATCCTCTCCAAGAGACTGTCATATATAGGATTGTCAATATTTGGATTGCGGTAAACAGCAACTACGTACACGTTGTAGAACTTCCTGAAAATCTTAACCCAAAGAACTTTATGGCTACTACACTCCAAGTTTTTCTGACAATAAATAGGTTGTCAGGGATTAGTGTATACAGCCATACATTGCGCATGCTGGATGTTGCGACGATAAATATAGTCAGGCCACCAAACCCTGGGATTAAAAACTCAACCACTGACTTCTTACTACATACAAGTGTCCCAGATAACTCTGGATCATGAAAATTTGACCTTAAACCCCGAAATTTTGAGTTAGGTGCTCTGGAATTTTTCTTACAGTAATGAGTAGCAGGCCCAGGGTTCAGCTGAATGTCTCCCGAAAGAATTAAAATTTACAGCATAAAAATAGTAGCAAAACTAATAAATAGACTCATACCAACGGCAACATAGTAAAAATCAACAGAACAATTAACTATAATAATACAGTCAACAAAAACAGTACTTACGTTATTTGCAAACATTTCCTTGAAAGTATAAGTAATCCTGACCTTATGTCACTGAAAAAAAGTACCGGAAGCAACTGGTCGACAAGGTGGAGCTGGAACACCTTGTAGAGTAAACAAGGTTGGCCACAACAACTGGGGGAGGGCAGTCAGGATGGATTCAGAAATTATAAAAAGCCTAGAAGGAAAAGATTAGCCAAAGAAGAAGGCACTTTAATGATGATCTACCAAGCACCTTTTGCTTTCTCATCAGCCTGTCTTCACACTTTTTGAAAAAAAAAAAAACAGGAGAGTGAATAAAAAAAAGGAAATTTACCTGATTGTACCCTCAAGCAAGAGAACTCGTACCCAAGACCATGGAAGGTCATGGTACAATGGCTATGTCACAATCCTAGGTTGGAGAACAAGGTTTGTAATCAGAGTAACTTTCACTTAGAAGGATTGCCTACCAAGGCTAAAGGGTCCTCCCACCCACTGGTTTGATTTCAGAGTGTCCTTCTCTTAGAAGAATTGTTTACCAAGGCTAAAGAGTCTCTTCTACCCTAACTCCAGTAGGCAAGGACGTCACATCCTGAACTGAATGTTGCTAAGGAAAAGCCACATTAACCTACTATTTCAAACGGAAGTTGATGCATACATCACTTTCAAATATTTCCATTGCGGTACGAAAATATTTTATAATTGTTTCATATTAAAATCCTATTTACAACCCAGAATCATTGGGCAGTGTTAAGAAACATCTAAATTTTGACAATCACAAAGCCCTATTTCCAAACATCAAGTCTTCCTTTTACATTGAGAGGGGGTTAACATCTAAAGTAATTATCAATAATTCATGCTTCCCCCTCTAAAGTCAGGGCCGATGAGATATACGGATAAATTCTGGAAATCGTATACTTGCAATTTAACCTAGCACGATGCCTTCCAAACCGATGTCATAGTGTAGGCAAATGTACCTTACAAGGAGGAACCATATGGAGTCTTACACTGCTCAGCCTTGGCACAGAATTAGGGGTCTACAGGGCCTTGTTGTTAATGTATTAATTTACGTTTTTGTAAACTAATTTATTGCTCTTCATCTAAACAATTGATGGCCTTTCCTTTTCATTTTGAAATCACAACTTCTTCCTTCCTCCTCATCGATGCTCTTTTTCAATTAGTTTTTAATCTTATCCTACATCTACATAAGTTCAAAGTCCCCATCCAGTAATTCCTACCATTTTTTCTGTTCATTTCCTCTTCCGATATTTAGGACTGTTTTTTTTTTTCGAGAGAGAGAGAGATCAAATGTTTCGAGTTGCTTAATTTGTTTCGGAAAGGTTTCTCATTAATATCACAGGCAAACGTTCCCGTCTTCCAAATTGCTATAGATTTCAATTGGCTTCCCATTTGGGGTGCTGCTTCCATGTGAAAGGGTTTGTATCGTTTCATCAGATCGATGGCATTATAATGGCTTTTTGTGTAGACATGTCCTCTGGTTTCCTTATAGTATTTTTGCCACTGCTCTTGTGAGATGATAAAAAGTTCCTCCTCCTAAGCGGCTTTCAAGTGCTTAAGAAACAATATTATTCGCCGACTGTTTGGTTCCTTTCTTGGTCTTGCCAACCTCCGAAATTCTTTTCTTGCTCTTTCCGTGATTCCTATTATGTTGGTTCCTTCCAGGCGCAGCTCATCAGTTCCTTTGGGACTCAGCTGGCGCAAGAAATTAAAATTAAAAAGCAGCGGGATATTTGTTGTTTTTTTTTATAACAAGTTAATCTAAGTCCGTGCCTGTCTTCTCGCCAGATGCAAATCCAAATTTATCAAGCGACATTCAACGAAATAATTGTATAAATGTGTGTATGCATACACACATACATGGAAAAACTTATTTGCAGGGGCGCATCATACAAAGAATGAATGAGAGCTGCCGTTGTATCGAGAGCGGAGGAATGAGATTGCAAGCATCTTCTTTTCATTACTCACAAAGTTAATGACCCGTATTTACTCAAGGAGCTTGACTTGGCGACCGTATTCTCTCTCTCTCTCTCTCTCTCTCTCTCTCTCTCTCTCTCTCTCTCTCTCTCTCTCTCTCTCTCTCGCTGTCTTTATGAGACATTACAGTGGGATGCTTTGGCTGTCACTGCAGGGTTAGGATTTTACATTCTATGATCAATAACGTCTTCCTCTTTAGTTTTTTGTAAAAGAAAACTATTGTGCCGGCTCTTTCTATCCGTCCGCACTTTTTTCTGTCCGCCCTCAGATCTTAAAATCTGCTGAGGCTAGAGGGCTTCAAACTGGTATGTTGACCATCCACCCTCCAATCTTCAAATATACCAAATTGCAGCCCTCTAGCCTCAGTACTTTTTATTTTATTTTAGGTTAAAGTTAGCCATAATCGCGCTTCTGGCAACGATATAGGATAGGGCAGCACCGCGTAGTAGTTAAAATTTCACGGCCCGCGGCTCATACAGCATTATACCGAGACCACCGAAAGATAGATCTATTTTCGGTGGCCTTGATTATACGCTGTACAGAAAACTCGATTGCGCCGAGGAAACTTTGGCGCATTTTGTACTTGTTTTATCCATCAAGTAAAGGATAAACGAGATTGTATTTTACATAAACTACTTTTAATTACCAGCTAGACTTATGAGAATGAAGTCTTCTTGCGCGTTATTTCAGCTGTTGTTTGTTGTGTTTTTCATCAATTTTTCAGCTGTTGTTTGCTGTGTTTTTCATCAATTTTTCAGCTGTTGTTTGCTGTGTTTTTCATCAATTTTTCAGCTGTTGTTTGCTGTGTTTTTCATCAATTTTTCAGCTGTTGTTTGCTGTGTTTTTCATCAATTTTTCAGCTGTTGTTTGCTGTGTTTTTCATCAGTTTTTCAGCTGTTGTTTGCTGTGTTTTTCATCAATTTTTCAGCTGTTGTTTGCTGTGTTTTTCATCAATTTTTCAGCTGTTGTTTGCTGTGCTTTCCATCAATTTTTCAGCTGTTGTTTGCTGTGTTTTTCATCAATTTTTCAGCTGTTGTTTGCTGTGTTTTCCATCAATTTTTCAGCTGTTGTTTGCTGTGTTTTTCATCAATTTTTCAGTTGTTGTTTGCTGTGTTTTTCATCAATTTTTCAGTTGTTGTTTGCTGTGTTTTTCATCAATTTTTCAGCTGTTGTTTGCTGTGTTTTTCATCAATTTTTAAAGAAGATATTCCAAAATTGTTTCTGCCAGTCACTCCTATATTTTATCATAAAATATTTGGATGAAGACGCTTAAAGCTAAATGTTTCCTTTTGACCTTTCGACGTTGCAGTATAATTCTCTATTTGCAAATAAGTTTAAACATATCAGTATTATGTAATTCTAATACCCACAATGCCCTCTTAACTTCTCGAATTCTCCGCGCTTTTTTGGATATGCTTGTAACTACGAGCTTCATAGTTACAAGCATATCCAAAAAAGCGCGAAGAATTCGAGAAGTTAAGAGGGCATTGTGGCTATTAGAATTACATATGTGTCTGGTAAAAGTGACCAGTAGATTCTACATATCAGTATTATTTTCAATAAGTCGTTTTAAATAAACAGGAGAGCGTCCACCTTAAACAATTTTTTTGCTTAATTTTGATATTACAAAGACGTTTGCTATAAAAAAAAAAGTTAATAAAGCTAACAATGGAACGCATTCAAGCGATGAAGTTTAGTCTCTCATTTCATTGAAAAATGGACGATGGTAGATCCCACGTACACAAACAGTGACCGAGAGAGGGGTAAATTGAGAGAGAGAAAGAGAAAGAATGGCTGGGGAGGGGAGGGAGAGACAGAGAGACCTATATTGAATATAATTAGATAATAGGTCTTATGAAGCCGTATCCGGTAGGCTGCAAAGAGAGAGAGAGAGAGAGAGAGAGAGAGAGAGAGAGAGAGAGAGAGAGAGAGAGAGAGAGAGAGAGGGAGAGAAGGAGGGAGAGAGAGGGAGAGAGAGTTAGAAATTGAGGGAGAGAGAGAGAGATAGAGAGAGAGAGAGAGAGAGAGAGAGAGAGGGAGGGAGAGGGAGAGAAATTGAGGGAGAGAAAGATAGGGAGAGAGAGAGAGAGAGAGAGAGAGAGAGAGAGAGAGAGAGAGAGAAAGAGAGAGAGAGAGAGAGAAAGAGAGGGAGAGAGAAAGAGTTGAAATGGGGAGAGAGAGAGAGAGAGACAGACAGACAGACAGACAGACAGAGAAATTGAGGGAGACAAAGAGGGAGCGAGAGAGAAAGAGATAGAAATTGAGGGAGAGAGAGAGAGAGAGAGAGAGAGAGAGAGAGAGAGAGAGAGAGAGAGAGAGAGAGGGAAAGAGAGAACAGACCTTGTCAAAATGTATGTCATTCAGACAGAGAGGACGAGAGAGGGTGGGAGGGGATCGTCCGCCCGTGGGAAAGCAAGTTGCTGAAGAGGTCCTTCAATTGTACGCCCCCATCAGGTTGCCCCCGCTTTCACAGACGTTCGTAATGAACTTCGACAGATGAACAAAGGAAAGTCCTAAAGGTTAACTATTTTTGATTATTTATGCTAAATTATGAAATTCCCTTCACCGTTTTAGACGTCAGTAATTAGCAATAAGAAGAAATTATCAACAAAAGAAATAGGGGTACTTATTTTTATTAGCAAGTTACTGTCGGTTCCTGCTTATCTTCTAGTCAAATGCAGAACCAAATTTATCAAGCGATTTTCGACGAAATATGTATATTCGTATGAGCATACACAGGTACATAGAAAAGCAAATTCATACAAGCAAATCATACGACATTGTATGACTGCTGCCGTTATATCGAAAGCAGAGGAAACAGCACCTTAGATATCTCAATGCAAGGTCATGATTTTTGTAGCCCACTGAGCTGGCTGAGCTTATAACATTGCTTCAACAAAGTACTTCTCACTAATAATGCAGACACAAATGCACTCATGCACGCAAGCAAGAGCACACGCACAAACACACACACACACACATAAACACACACATACCAAAGAATCAGGCAAGGCCAAGTTGTTCTTCCCTTAACTGGTGAACCCAAGACGACCCCAGTGTGTAATGCATCACACTAGTTGTTTCATAATTCTAAACAAGTCCCACAGTGTCTCCTCCACACCACCCAGCCAGCACCTTCTCGATCTCCATTTCCTTTCTGCTTGGGTTGCCGAATCAGAGAAGTTTCTGACTGGTTCTGTCAGCGTGAGAAAGCCCCTCTAAACAGTTTGATCCGTCTTTTCTTTTCACCAATGCAAACGTTTTTGCAGCTTCTTGAACCATTTAAAAACGTCTTGCTCCATATGATATAAGTAACAGTTTGTCTTGAGTTTCTACCTATCTTAACTCTTTTACTTTCAGTATCCACATTTTCTTCCAAAAAAGAGAATTGGCTCAACAATTCTCATATTCCATCCTTTACTTCCATAGACAGTCCACTGCTTTTCCAAACCTTTTGCAGGGACGATGCTACCTTCTTGTCTCCCTTATATTTGCGTGAATCAACCTCCTCCATTCTAACGTCCACTGATATTCATCTTCTTGGTTTCATATCAACCTCATTACTTAAATCTTACTGACACTTAGTCTGACAAAACCTTAAACTCATTTGCTTAATTTTTTAGCTTTCCTTTACCATCGCCAACGAGCACTGTTTCAACAATAGCCATCAGCTGTTCCACACCCCATTCATGGGCGTTTCATTATCCCACAACTTTGCACTTACATCATCATTTTTTTTTCCTTGCCTTCCTTCTCATTACTCCACTCATGAAGATATTGAGCAATCATCATAAAATCTTTTACTAGCACTCGGTATATTATTCTTTACACCACACATTGTAGCTATTACTGTAGCTAGTGACATTTTGATTGAAAAAGTATATATCAAAGCGTTTTTCTCATCCATTGCTGAATGCTTGCTATTATATTATGCCTATTTTTCAACCCCACTAACAATAAATGACTTCTTCAGAGCCATGTAACCATTCCATTAATAAGTAATTTTAAGCAATCCCCGTGTCACTGACGCCTTGCAACGATAATCAAAAAAAAGTTTAAAAGTTTTACAAAACTGGAAGCAAGTATCTGTTAGATCTATTAGATAAAAACCTAAATCATTTTGGAGACTAAATCTTCATGACGATGTCTTAAAGCTTGACTTCATACAAGCAACTAAGAATTATTTAGTTTTGCCTTTCTAACATTCCATTTATTTCTCTTAAATTTCATTCATCTTATTTCTAGTGTCTGTTTTATGTTTACTACAGTAAATTATATATTTCTGTGCTATTTTGTTCAAGATGGATAACACCTTCCACAATAAGTTGTAGGTCGCGTTGCCAGGTAACCAGTTGGTTCTTAGCCACGTAAAATAAGTCTAATTCTTCGGGCCAGCCCTAGGAGAGCTGTTAATCAGCTCAGTGGTCTGGTTAAACTAAGATAACTTAACCTTCACTCTTTTCATCCTAAAATCTGCTAAATAGTTGAGACCTCTGGCCAATTGCGTAATTCTTCTTGCTGTATTTTGTATTTAGCACTACAGGCTTCGTTAAAGATAATACCTCAAATTATATAACATCATTTCGCAGCTTGGACGAGTGATTTCAGTCCTTTGATATGGCACTGGTCATATGATTTTATTCCTTTATTCTTAATTCGTCTTTCGCACTCTTGTGCTGCTTGCCATCAACTGTGCTTGTGGCAGATAGATCAAGACGAATGCGCCAGTTAGTCATCCGTATAGGGTTGGAGACCCTTGCAACAAATTTACTTTGTATTGGGCCTTCACTAATATTTGTTTTATGAGTAATAGCTTTTGCTAACTCCATGATAATTTTCGTTACGAATAACGATAAAGCCTTTTCAATGTTATCCTAATCTTTTGCACAACCGAGTACGAACGTTTATCATAATGGCGTGCTTATACAGAAATACGAATTGTTAATAAAAGATATGAAATACCTCAGAAACAACATCGACTTCCGTTCCACCCACGTGCCAAGACCCCGGGAGGCGGCCGCCATTAATCCCTTCCCCTCCCCAGAGCGCTGTCAGAATTTCTATGGGAGACGTCCCGTACACTACTTAGCACCGCGGCGTTTTTTTAAGAGAGGTAATTAGATCCTTTGTTGCTCCTGGGCTTGATGTAATGGGTGAGCGTGTGCAGGGACGCGTTCATTAAGCCCTTCGTTTATGGCGTTTCATAATTATTAAAGTGAAGGTACATGCACGCCAGCATGCGCCCGGGACAAGTTGTCGAGGGATCATGGTTTAACTGACGCACTTCAGCAGACGCTGTTTCTTTTTATATCTACGTTTCTATTTGTTTAAAAGGTTGTTTCGTTGATTGTAGTGCACAGTTTGTTTGCCTGTCTATCAAGCCTTCAGAAAAGTCAACACATAGACAATATATTTATAATATAAATGCAAATAAAACTCCTGCGTTAAAATATGGAAGAGTGGTTGGTATGAAAAAATGTGACTTCGTACAATTTTGGAAACTACGATCTATGGGAACTTGATATATGGATTTTGTTGAATATTAACCTTTAAAAGTGTTAAGGAGATTACAGTACGGAAGCTGTTACCCAATTTTTATCGTGTTTTTACAGCTGTACATCTTACAGAACCTCTTAACAAATTCAGTATTTCTCCGTCTCAAAACGTGTCAACAAGAACTTTTTTTTTGGGGGGGGCCGAGTTGGGGGGGCAAAAAATAACGATATTTAACCATATGCGATAAGTCAAGTTATCACTCTTGAATTATTTAAAACACTAAAAAATAAAACAAGTAAAAAATGCGCAGAAATTTCTTCGGCGCAATCGAGTTTTCTGTATATCGTATAATCAAGGCCACCGAAAATAGATCTATCTTTCGGTGGTGGTCTTGGTATAATGCTGTATGAACCGCGGCCCATGAAACTTGAACCACTGTCCGGTGGTGGCTTGGCCTATATCGTTGCCAGGAGCACGACTATGGCTAACTTTAACCTTGAATAAAATAAAAATTACTGAAGCCTAGAGGGCTGCAATTTGGCATCTTTGATGATTGGAGGGTGGATACATACCAATTTGCAGACCTCTAGCCTCAGTAGTTTTTAAGATCTGAGGGCGGACAGAAAAAAGTGCGGACGGACAGACAAAGTCGGCACAATAGTTTTCTTTTCAGAAAACTAAAAGCCTCCACTCCTTGACGATAATGTCTCACTGACGGAAAAATTAGATTTTTGTACATAAAAGATACCGTTCTGGGTGAGCAACTTAGGTTATGGACCAGGTAGCTATGGCCATTAAAATGAATATCCAGTACCTTTCTGGCTGCATTTCCAGATAACTCATTTCGCCATGAAGCTTATGAATTAATCTGGAATTCAGTCAAAACAGTGTCCTCGGAATCCTTAAGATCTATAAACCCACAAGACTCTGCCTAAAAAAGAACAATGGGACCATATGCAGTATAGTTTATTTTATTAGTTCATTGAGACGGAAGGTTTATAATAAATGATGGTTACTCATGCTATGTAACTTGTTCTTAAGAAATTATCTCTTTGTTCACAAACTCATTTTTAGTTTTCTGTAAGAGAAAACTATTGAGATGGCTACTTGTCTGTCCGTCCGCACTTTTTCTGTCCGCCCCCAGATCTTCAAAAACTACTGAGGCTAGAGGGCTGCAGACTGGTATGCTGATCATCCACCCTCCAATCATCAAACATACCAAATTGCAGCCCTTTTAAGGTTAAAGATATTCATGATCGTCGGTCTGGCACCGCTATAGATACCAACAACACTGGACACCACCGGGCAGTGGCTGAAAGTTTCATGGGTCACGGCTGAGAGTTTCGTGGTCCGTGGCTGAGAGTTTCATACAGCATATGCTGCACAGAAAACTCGATTGCGCCGAAGTTTCTTCGGCGAATTTTTTACTAATTTGGCCTGGGCCAGGCCTCAGAATGACGTCAAGCCTCAGACTTTCTCCAGTGTTCGTTTCTGTTTGCCGATTTAGGGCGAGTCCACACTACAATGAAACTTGCTATAAACACTTGTCGGCAACTCATCGCATGCAGATCACAAGTCAACGATTGTAAGTAGAGAGAGAATCTTTGTTAAATGCAGGATGATCATGTGAAGCACTGGATAGGACAACCAATAAGCCGTTGACTTATAATCTATCTGTTTGTGATGAGTGCGCGACATGTCGCCGAAGTGTGTATATGACATTCTTGACTGCAGTGCCGACGCACCGACGCACCCTTAATCTGAAGGGCAGACGTCATCGCTCGAAGCTCAGGATTTCGCAAAATACACCTAATTCTCCATCGTCTACATGGCTGTGCATGATGCACGCAATCAGGCAGATGTGTAATACCTTGTCTTTCAGCTGGAGTCATGGAGTTGATCGCTATCGCTAATCTCCCCTGCAGTGTTTATATTTCAGCTTGCCTCTCCCAAGCACTTTAGCTTCAGATGTATCATATAGCAAATGCCTTTCCCTAATCAAGGGTCTTTTTTTAGATTTCTGTAAAATAAAACTATTGTGCCGGCTTTGTCTGTCCGTCCGCACTTTATTCTGTCCGCTCTTCTCTCTGTCCTACCCTTTTTCTGTCGCACTTTTTTTCTGTCCGCACTTTTTCTGTCCGCCCTCAGATCTTAAAAACTACTGAGAGGGCTACAGCCCTCTAGCCTCAGTAGTTTTTATTCTATTTAAGGTTAAAGTTAGCCATAATCGTGCTTCTGGCAACGATATAGGATAGGCCACCACCGGCCAATGGTTAAAGTTTCGTGGGCCGCGGCTCATACAGCATTATACCGAGACCACCGAAAGATAGATCTATTTTCGGTGGCCTTGATTATACGCTGTAGCGGCTGTACAGAAAACTCAATTGCGCCGATGAAACTTCGGCGAATTTCTTACTTGTTAACTTTAAGGTCTCTTATTTTCAAGGATAAACTGCAGTGAGTGAGCGTATTACTGCCTTATTAAGCCGGTGATTACAGAGGAATCACAACGTTATGGCAAATGTATTTTCGGCTGTTCGGGCGCCGAAAGGTTTCCTTCAAAAGTTATTTCCTTCCTCGACGATTACTAATAGGGGAGTCTTCGTCAGCATTGTTATTGATTGGCCTACTTCAGCGAGTCACCCATTCACCAGATCTTTTCTTCGTTCTGAAAAATTGTTTTTCGATATTGTACCGAATTTATTTCAATTTGGGTCAATTTATCAGTTACTAACATCAGAAATTAGCTTAACAGCAATTAAATTCAGAAATTCGAATGGCACTTTTATCATCAATGAAAATAAAAATCAAGATTATTCCAAAATTTCAAATCAAAAGGATTATAAAAAAAATGGTTACAGCAACGTGTGGGGAATAAGAAGTAAAATAAAAAAAAAAAAAACACAGAGAAAAGAGGAAGGGATGGAAAACTGTGCAGCAGCAGCAGCACAAAAACAGCAATTAAATTTAGAGCTTTGAAGGGCACTGGTATCAATGAAAATAAAAATCAAAACTATTCCAAAAATGTCAAATCAAAAGGATTATAAAAAAAAATTTTTCACAGCAGCGTGTGGGGGAATAAGAAGTAAAATAAAAAAAAAAAAAAAGAATACCGAGAGAAAATAGGAGGGGAAGGAGAAAGTTTGCAGGAGCGCAAAAATCGGATAAAAGAAGAGCAGAGGAGATTTTCTAGTTGGTCTCCGGGGGAAATAACTCGTTCCCAACGGCGTTCTAAGGAGTAGGTGCGTGCCGCGGCCCCTAATGAGAGCGACAGATATGGAGAGTTATCGCCGCTTTCTTTGATAAGGAGCCCAGATTAATTTCATTGTTGATCCGGAGTTGACGAGTGATAATTGCTTCCATAGCAGAAGAGCCTCAATTACTTTCAGGGCTTTACAGCTATGATTATCATCGTGGCTGGAGCCTGCTTATCTCTTTAATAGTTGCTAAATATAGGACACAGCTTTCGTAGCTGACGGAGGATAATTACCTCCGTGGTTCGAAAGTAATAATTACCTTCAGAGTTCATGAAAGACCATCGCTTTGCAGTCTGTAAATCACTAATTACAAAGCAGCAACGCCATTTGTGAATGCCAGGGATTTGTGAACGATGAAATGAATCGGAGGCCGATTATATAACGACTGAAAATCGAAGTCAGCGGAGAGTATATAAAATAGTGTTTACGTTATGAGGCACCATCAGGTACAAAAAAGAACTTGTGATGGCTTTTCCATGGTAGATCATCATTCTATAAACAAGAGCCCGAGTTGATGTAAGACCACAAAAGTGGACAAGAGATATTGGAATGGAATATAGGGTTTAGACCAAAGGCCAGGCACTGGGACCTATAAGGTCATTCAGCGCTGGAAAGGAAATTGAGAGTAGGTAGGTTTGCAAGGTGTAACAGGAGGAAAACCTCGCAGTTGCACTTTGAAATAATTGTTAGGAGAGGGTGGATAGCAAGATGGAAGAAAGATAGTATGAATGGAGGTACAGTAAAAGGAATGAATGGGATTGCAGCTAGGGGGCGAAGGGAACAAGAGATATTGTGCAGACTCATATTAATATGAATGACAGTTTTGTTAAATTCATTACTACTGATATAAACTTACTTCACTTTTAAAAGCGAAAGTTCCTCATTGGACTGGTTGGTATCGTTCTCGGATAGCACTCTACTGGGCCCGCGTTCGAATCTCCGACCGGCCAATGAAGAATTAGAGGAATTTATTTCTGTTGATAGAAATTCATTTCTCTCTATAATGTGGTTCGGATTCCACAATAGGCTAAGCCGTAGGTCCCGTTGCTATAGGTAACCAATTGGTTCTTAGCCACGTAAAATAAATCTAATCCTTCGGGCCAGCCCTAGGAGAGCTGTTAATCAGCTCAGTGGTCTGGTTAAACTAAGGTATACTAAACTTTAACCTGTAAAAGCGAAGTCAGAAAAATATATACTGGTGCCGCATGTCCCAGCAAACTCAGATTTTGTCAGATTACCTTCTGTAAAAGCTGATGCGGCCGCACGCACATACTCACAAGCATTACTTGCCTAACGCTACACTCACACTCCCTCATAAACTTCGGAATCACGGGCATAAAGACAGATTCGAACAAATAACGAGCACCCATAACTCGGACGAATAACGAGCAACCATAACTCCTCCACTATCATTTGGGTTATGGACTTAAACCTCGTAACCTGGGCGAAGCGAGAAAAGTTGGGATTAAATTGTCTCGGGTTGCAATTCTACAAGTGAAAATTACAGTGTCATCATTCGCAGATAAGGCTGCGATCATTTTGGCTTTTACCTTGGCGCCAACATACGAGATGTCTTCATGGAGTTATTTCATCAAGCAAATGGTAAGTGACGAGGCTAGATATTTCGGTCGTTACATAGAATTCTGTTTCAAGGCAAAATTAGACCGCATTTTCCTAGCTTCCAGCTCGGTGATAAACCCATTAGGCTGTCGGGTAGTCGGTGGAGGTAAATTTCCGAAGATCAAAAGATAATGTTGCAAAGGAAATTGTATTCACGAAGTTACGACCGAGCTCTTTGCCAAAACGCAATCCATTTAAGCATCAGTTGTCTTTTAATAACATCTAATCCTTTGCTAGATTTCGATCTCTCTGCTTCATCATTACGTAAAAAACGTAGTGACAAAAGGTCGGTCGTTTCTTCTTAGGTAAAATTACAAATTATGGTTGTAAATACTGGAAACACATGCAGAAACTAAATTAGTTCAAGAGCAAATAAACCTGTACAAAAAAATCTTATGTATTTCCTTATCGGCTATTACATATACATACGCACACGCACACACACACACACACACACACACATATATATATATATATATATATATATATATATATATATATATATATATATATATAGATAGATAGATAGAAGATAGATAGATAGATAAATATATATATATATATATATATATATATATATATATATATATATATATATATATATATATATATATATATATATATATATATAGATATATATATATATATAATATATATAAACAAACCCACAAATATCGTTTAATATCGATTCCACTATATCTTAGGATTTACAGCAGATAAATGAATATACCCTGGCCAGGATTCGAACCTGGGTCTCTGGTTTAGACACAACGGTAAACAGTCTACCTAATATCTGCGACTGTAAAAAAGTGTGACAAAATTTCACACACACACACACACACACACGGGCGTGTGTCTGGGTGGGTGCAGGTGAGTGTGTGTGTGCGTGTTTTATGTGTGTGTGCTCGCGCTAATGCCATGGGAAAATAACTCCCCAAAGTTCTGCGTTCCCACTGCTCAGTCCTTTGAGAAAATCACCTGAATTATTAAGATCTTGGAGTTTGCCACCCCATACCCTACCCTCTGTTGTCATCAAAAGAAGAGCCGAAGAAAAAATAAAAGCTGTTATGAGATTTCTAATGCGTCTGGATGCGCTGCAGATAAAAAAAGATACACTGTAGTGAAAGGTAGGATATACACGATGTAGAAGGACGAAGTTGAATGAGTCTAGGGTAGCTGATGGATGTAGAGATAAGGATTGGTAGCACTTTTGTCAGGAAGACTGGGGATGGATGAAAATATACAAATGGATTAGGTCAATGGTTGTTTTATTAAGAATGTTTGTGAAACAAAAAGCAATTGTATCAGTGAGTTTATAGTTACAAGGAAAGGGGTATTTTTTCTGAAAGTATGAGTGTACCTGGCTTGGTTTGGAAATTGTGAAAGGAAGGCTGTGCTGGGTTAACTGACAAAGCCACAAGGAGTACTTGTAAAAAAAAATATGATTAGAAAATTGGCTTGGTTGTTGAAAATATATGCTATCTAAAGAAAATATTCAAAAGTATACTTAGGCAAGAAAAACAGGTGGACAAAAAATATAATGTGTCTGGGCAAAGTAGATGGAAGAGTAAGTCAGTGGAGAGAAAAGACTGGAAGCAAATCTGATTCTTATCCAGTTATGGTTAAATTCAAAACAGATACAAGGAAAGGCTGGCATAATAA
>JANJGK010000030.1:23192239-23194739 GCA_039081455.1 Macrobrachium rosenbergii
GTTGTGTGTTACAGATAAAAAGCCTCGACTCGTGCTGTTTCAGCACACTGCCAACAACATATTCTCTCTCTCTCTCTCTCTCTCTCTCTCTCTCTCTCTCTCTCTCTCTCTCTCTCTCTCTCTCAAAATAATGTTACGCTTACAAGGAAATAGCATTAGGAAGCCAGACGCATCCAGGCTGAATAGAGCCAGTTGGACCAACATGACTTTATGGGACATAACTTTTACTGAAAAAATGTAGGTCATTAATTCTCTCTCTCTCTCTCTCTCTCTCTCTCTCTCTCTCTCTCTCTCTCTCTCTCTCTTGCTTGCGCGCGTGCGTGCGTCCGCTCTCTTTTTCACACACACATAATACATACATATATTTATGTATGAATGTAATGATACTGAGATCCTGATATAGCCCAGAATCCAATAAGGTTCATGATCTACCATTTTTGCTCTTGGGTATAAATATATAAATATATGTATGTATACATATATATATATATATATATATATATATATATATATATATATATATATATATATATATATATATATATATATATACCCTATAAACAAACATGGTAGATCATGAACCACTGGATTCTGTGCTACTTCAATATCTCAGTAGCTATACCCAAGAAAGTAGGCAAATGTTTTACACAAAAATATACGAACACGATTTCTCAAGTCTCGCGTCATTCTTACATAATTTTCGTTGTTCTAGAGGAATAAAGCAAAAATAAGATAAACAGATGAAGCAGGAACACGTAATACTGCCGTGGCGCTCAAGTTGGTATTATCTCAGGAATTTTACTTATGCCCGAGAAATTGCGTTGTGAGCATTAGGCATAATCATTCTATTCAGTTTGCCAGGACATTGCCAAGCGGTGTTTTTTTTTTTTTTCTTGCCACGATAGCAAAATGTATGTGTATTTTATTTACATAAATGCGCAAATACACACGCACACGCACACGCACACGCACACACACACACACACACACACACATATATATATATATATATATATATATATATATATATATATATATATATATATATATATATATATATACATATATATATATATATACATATATATATATATATATATATATATATATATATATATATATATATATATTATACATATATATTAATTTATATAAATATATATATATATATATATATATATATGCATGTATATATATATATATGTATGTGTGTGTTTATGTATATATATATATATATATATATATATATATATATATATATATATATATATATATATATATATATATACTTACTTTTTCGCGTGATATATAGGAATAATGCAACTGGAAATCGATTGAGCGAAGTGAACTATGTGTCTCAATCAAGATTTGAATGTCTGTTTTCCGAGTTGCACCAAGGGGAAAACTAATTTTCTTCGATTTAGAAGTATGCCCCACTGATGTGCCTACCTGCTGTTTTGTCTCAAGCATACTCTTTCAGGAAGATACGTGGCATGCCAGTAATGTCGACATTTTAACCCTTATACTCCGCGAGGCCATGACCAAGGCTTTACAGGTAGCTTCAGTGAGGCTTTCCAAAAGTACAGTTCCATAGAGAGGTCTAAGGAAAGATATGGCTGGTGTAATTTCAGTGTTTTTGCTGCACGGCGATGCTGATGATGACGATATTATATTATATATATTCTTGGACAAGGATATGTGCCCAATCTTCTAAGACCGAAAAGTCAGTACCTAAAGAAAACAAGTAAAAAATGCGCCGAAATTTCTTCGGCCCAATCGTGAAATGCTGTATGAGCCGCGGCCCATGGTGGGATGTCCTATAGCGTTGCCGGGCGCACTATCATGGATAACTTTAACCTTAAATAAAATAAAAACTACCGAGGCTAGAGGGATGCACTTTGGCATGTTTGATGATTGGAGGGTGGATGATCAACATACCAATTTGCAGCCCTCTAGCCTTGGTAGTTTTTTAAGATCTGAGGGCGGACAGAAAAACTGCGGACGGACAGACAAATAAACATCTCAATAGCTTTCTTTTACAGAAAACTAAAACTATTTTAGAGACAGCGTGATACCGGAATGAAGACGCCGAATGAAATCAGTTTAGGTATTCTACTTCGTCCCGGGGGCTTCTACGGAATCTCTCTATATTAGGAGAGCTCGAATCTCCGGCACACGTGGGACCCGGAAGCCTGTTCGAAAAGATATTCACACGATACGTTGAAAAACGACTGCCGTCATTTTTTGTGAAATGTTTTTCTCTCTCCTACACCTGCCTCCGCTGTTGATGAATGAGGTGCCCAGCAGCAATGAATGGGGTATCATGAATGATGAACTGGGCAGACGATTGATCTGACAGGCTCTGGTGATAACAAAAAAAATATATTCTTAAATGAATACAAGAACCTTTTGCATTGTTAAATTCTATTTTTATAGTTTTCTGTAAAAGAAAACTATTGAGATGGCTTTGTCTGTCCGTCCTCACTATTTCTGTCTGCCC
>JANJGK010000030.1:23204739-23217239 GCA_039081455.1 Macrobrachium rosenbergii
CTCCACCCTCATTCCTCTCAACTGAGGAAAACCTTTGACCGGCCTCTTATTCCTCCCTTCTTAATGAACATATCCCTCTCATCACGACGTTTGCCTTTATCCAGCTTCATCAGTAATGAGGCTCTGCAGCAGTTTCAATATAGTAATAATAATAATCATCACAGTCGTCATCATCATAAGTGTTTTAGACAATCTCATGACTCAAAGAAGGATAGCAATAGTGACTCGTGATATAAAGGAAAGAAACGCGGAAAATGGAAGTCATATTAGTAAAGAACTTAACAACTTTCCACGAAGATCATATGAGAGAGAGAGAGAGAGAGAGAGAGAGAGAGAGAGAGAGAGAGAGAGAGAGAGAGAGAGAGAGAGAGAATAATTAGACGGAACTCTTTTTCGCACACGTCTTTTCCCACAAGAATAACGTGAAAATAGAAATGAAGATATTATATCAGTTATCATGAATGTATGACATTAGATTATTTACTGTTCTTTTCTTTACGAATAGATCAAGTACCACAGGATGAAAGCATCAAAACTTGAAAACACGAGATGAAAAGGATACGTTTAATTACTGCGAACCCCTTTGATCTTAGTATAGTTCTGGAAAACTAAATGAAATCTGCTTAGGATGTCAATTTCATCATCATCCAGCAGTCGCAACAAAAGAATCCTTCAGAGGATTATATCATAAACTTGCTTTAATGGAATGGAAGGGAATATTAGAGTTTAGGCCAAAGGCCAAGCACTGGAATCAGCAGTGAGGTCATTCAGCGCTGGAAAGGAAATTGGGAAGAGGTAGGTTTCAGTTGTGTAACAGGAGGAAAATCTGGCAGTTACACTATGAAATAATTGTTAGGAGAGGGTGGATATCAAGATGGAAGAAAGATAATATGAATGGAGGCACAGTAAAAGGAATGAAAGGGGTTGCAGCCAGTGGCCGAAGGGACGCTGCAAAGAACCTTTATTAATGCCTACACTGCAGCCCGTGAGGTGCACTGATGGCACTAACCCCCCTCTAGGGGGTATAAACTTGCTTGAAGAATTGTAGCCTATGATCACATCACTAATATCAGGACAATTGTCTAAATCCCAGTCCCTTATTCACAGGATTTATATCCCATCTTAGCCTTAATTTCAGTATCAAACCTGGTCTTTTCTTTCAGCTTCCAGGGTATGATGAAGTCTGGCAAGAAATTCAGATCTTTGTTGAATGTGTCAAGAATTCTTCTTCCTAAAGGTGGAAGGGTGAACTTAGACCACGTATTTTCATCTGATGGTGTAGCTAAGGATGTCGTGTGCCGTGACAGCCTCAAGCAATTGAGATAAGTTTAGTCAATGGGAATAGGAATGGGAATGATAGGTAAAGATATTGGTTTCACCTCGTTAGTCTCAATGAATACAAATGAATATAGCATCCTGAAATTCAAGGTTAAAGTGCAGCATAATATTAAAAAAAACTACTGTTTCATTTTACTAGCCCAACTCGTCTAATAGATTGCTTTGATTAACTCACCATCAAAACACTTCTCTCTCTCTCTCTCTCTCTCTCTCTCTCTCTCTCTCTCTCTCTCTCTCTCTCTCTCTCTCTCTCTCTCTCTATATATATATATATATATATATATATATATATATATATATATATATATATATATATATATATATTGTATATGTATGTATAACTGAATCACGAAAATATGGAACGTGATGAATATATAAAGACAAAATCCACGAAGTAAAGAAAAACAATGGAGTGCTGCAAGGCCTTTCGACTTATTGTCCCTTACTTAGCAGAGTCTGCTAAGTAAAGGACTCTAAGTCGAAAGGCCTTGCAGCACTCCATTGTTTCTCTTTCCTTCATGAATTTTGTCTTTATACTGTATATATATATATATATATATATATATATATATATATATATATATATATAGATGTATATGAGTGTGTGTGAATGTCTGTATATAATCAGTAGAATTAAACAGAAAAGGAAAAAAGAACATGAAAAAATTTTTAATTTAAGAGAAAGCAAAGGTGTACGCTTGGGGAGGGGTGTGTGGGGAGCAACCTAATCACATTTCGCCTTAGTTCATTAAAATCTATTGTGCCTCTGTAGGTGGTTAGACGACCGTCAACCATATCACAAAAGTCTTGCTGAAAACCAGAGCCAGTCTGCTAAAGGCAAATATATATTATATATATATATATATATATATATATATATATATATATATATATATATATATATATATATATATATCGAGAGAGAGAGAGAGAGAGAGAGAGAGAGAGAGTTAATGGGAACAAAGTTTCCAGAATGAATGAGAATGAAGAAAATATATCGAAAATGTAATCATCGCAAGGGGGATTTGTCTCCGGAAATAAACAGATTTCGATGAAGTATTTTCAAAAAATGTATTTAGGAAAGAGACAATTGTGAGGCAAAGAATTCGGAAGATTGTGTGTTAGTACAGAGCATACTGAAGAGAGCGTTGATGAATAACTAGTGAGAATAAGACTTACTGGAGGTACAACTGTTCAACAGCTGACTGATGTTTTAGTTAGAGTGGAACAAATGAAAATGCTGATATAAATGTAATCAAAATAATTAAGTTTGACAAGAACGGAGATTAAATACTGAATTTATGTACATGTGATGGATGGCAATGGATGAGCGTTCATGACACTCAGACGGAAGATATGCACGAGGAATAGGTAAAATTCCAGAATGAGATAAGTGAAACTCTAGATAGTGCTTGTGAGGATAAGAGGAATGGGAGGAATAATAGCGAGAATAGAGAGATGAGAATATAAATTAACTGAGACACTGTCGAATGACAGAGGAAATCAGGTACAGTTGTATAACAGGATGGGTTGCCTTGTCAAGAAGAACGTTTAGGGATATTGAAGAGGAGAACCTTAGCTATAACTTAGGTGAGAAGTTGCCAATAGTGAATTACATCCAGAAACAAGTAAAAAATACACCGAACGAGTTTTCTGCACAGCTGCTACAGCGTATAATAGATCTATCTTTCGGTGGTCTCGGTATAATGCTGTACGAGCCGCGGTCCATGAAACTTTAACCACAGCCCGGTGGTGGCCTATCCTATATCGTTTCCAGAAGCACGATTATGACTAACTCTAAACTTAAATAAAATCAAAACTATTGAGGCTAGAGGGTTGCAGTTTGGTATGTTTGATGGCTGGAGGGTGGATGATCAACATACCGATTTGCAGCCCTATAGCCTCGGTAGTTTTTAAGATCAGAGGGCGGACAGAAAAAGTGCGGACACGAAAAAGTGCGAACAGAAAAAAGTGCTAACAGAATAAAGTGTGGACGGACAGACAAAACCGGCACAAAAGTTTTCTTTTACAGAAAACTAAAAAGAGCAATGAGCAAATAAATGTTAGAATAAACGACGCAAATAGAGAAATTCTCTCTGAAGAGAATGTGGTCCCGAGTCAATAGGAATAAATATTTTGAAGACCTGTTGACGGTGAAGGGAAAAGGGAGACAAATCCAAATAACGTAACAATTGGAAGGGTTGCCAGTTAATTTAGCATGCTTGTGGACGCAATTGTGTAGAACGTAATGAGGGCAATTAAGAAAAGGAAGAACGGAAAGGAACCAGCTGGTGAGGTTAAAAGTTAGATGCTGCAATACAGTGGCATGTCTAGCCGAAGGAAGGTCCCAAGTAAATGTATGATGAAAGAAATAATCTTACTTTGCGTAAGGGTGAAGGGGATAGTAATGGCTGTAAGAAGTATATGGGCATATCATTACTCAGTATAATGAAAATTGCGTTTAGTTGAATTTCGATGGAAAAAGTTAGAATTGATAAGGCAAGAGCAGTGTACGTCTTTGACAAGGGAAAGGGCTGGTTGTAACAAGTGTTTACTACAAAACAGTTATGCAGTCAGCTTCAGGATAGAAGGTATGGAAATTTATAACGTACAAATACCTCGGAAAAACATAGGTCAGTACAAAGTGAGATACATTACTAAGGATGTTGAGAAAATAATGGTGTAGATGGTAATTTATGAATGTCGATTCATAGCGTTTTAATGACTGGGGAGCAAGTTGCAGAACTGTAATGGTGTGGCAGTGACTACTTCAGTATGAACTTCTATCCCCGTGGCTACGCAATACTTTCATGAAAGGAGTGCTATAAGAAAAGAAAGAAAGAACATTACATGAGAGTTAAACATTTCTGTGGGGTAACCAAACGTTCCACGAATGCGGTTTGAAACGGCTGATGCTCGCTTATGAGAATAGCGAGGGGAAACTGCAGGAACTACTAACTGCAAGATGGGAAAGTTGAAAATACATGTGAGCAGAAGTAAGGTCATGACACTAAATGAGAACCATACAGATGAAGCAATGAATGTTAACATGGAGGAATTCAATTCATGATCTCTACAAGTATTTGGGAGTAAATGAAAATAGACAGTTGTACGATGAGAGAAAAGAAAAGCCACAAAATAGGTGACAATGTTGGAATGTCTGAAGGGGTTGTTGAGCAAATACTACTTTATTGAAGAGAAGTGTAGATTTTGAGTGCATATGGACGAAAGAAGTTTGAATATATTAAGATGAAATGTTTAAGGACGGTTTGATCTTAAGGAAAGATTATAGAGCATTAGGTTAAGAAAATGAATCTATAATTCTGGAGTCTTATAAAGAGCGAGCTGGATATATAAAGTAACAGGTGTTTGCTATGGAATATTCTTAATATCCAGATAGCGAGAGAGATGAATGTAACGGTCAGCTAACAAGGTTCGATCAACTGCTGGTGAACCTTTAGTTTATGTGTTATCAAGCGGCTAATGTAGAATTATATATATATATATATATATATATATATATATATATATATATATATATATATATATATATATATATATATATATATATATATATATATATATATACGAGTATATACATATATGTATATATATATATACACATATATAAACATATATATTATATATATAAGTGTGTTAGTGTGTGTGCGTGTTTGTGTGAGTGTTTGTGTGCATGTGTATGTATATATGCATTCAATCATGTATCAGGCATCGAATAAAAACTCTGATTACTAACTTATCTTTATACACAGTAGAATAATCGTTATACTATCTTACTTAGTGCACACCTACTTCAAGGTAACACCATGTTATAATACGAAATATTCCGAAATAAATAATCATTAAATTTATTCTTATACCTTCATATATTTCTAGATCTTTTTAGTCTGTACTCTTTGACAATAACGATATATTGCATACGCCAAACTGATAGTTACAAATAATGTTATTAAGAATGCACGTTAACTTGAATAAAATTGAATATTTCAACGAAGTAAAAAAAAAAAGGATGAGGGGAGTAAGCAGAGGAAGAGAAAGAGCGAAGTAAAAAAAGAAAAACGGGAATAATCCCTAGTTCTTGTCTACTTTGAAACTTCCCTGATCTCGGGAAATTTACCCTAACTTTTAAGATTACGGAGTTTTGTTGCGATAAAAACTATTGTTCTTCCAGATGAGAAAAGTGGCGCTCGGAATGAATATTGATCAGCTTAGCAATACTTTCAAACTTTGCCAAGTTGGGTTAATAATATAACTCTTTTTTTTTTTAGGATTCTTTTTTTCTTTTACGCTTGACGACAGATTACTTGAGGAACTTGCAGGAAACACAGATAAGTTTTTATTATCTGTACCTGGTCGTTGACGAAACACACTCACTTATTTCATATATACATATGTGTATATACGTATATATATGTATATATATATATATATATATATATATATATATATATATATATATATATATATATATATGCGTGTGTGTATGTGAGTGCATGTGAAATTTAAAATGCCCGTAAAATCTATATCACCGTGATGAAAACAAATATTTCGATTAAAAATGTCAGTTGCGTGTGTGAACTGAATATATATATATATATATATATATATATATATATATATATATATATATATATATATATATGTGTGTGTGTGTGTGTGTGTGTGTGTGTGTATGTATGTAAATACATATATATATATATATATATATATATATATATATATATATATATATATATATATATATATATATATATATGTATGTATATATATATATATATATATATATATATATATATATATATATATATATATATATATAGAAATAATCAACACACAATCACGTGTGAAACAGAAATGCATTTCTGACTCACATCAAGATCGAACCTAAGTCTTAAAATTGAAAGGCAAGACCACTGCCAACTAAGCCATACAAGTCATAAAAGTAGTTGGAACCTAAGTACAACTCTACCTTAGGCTTTACCTGGGCGGGCTACCTGCCTCGCATACCAGCAATGTTTTGCCTTGCCTGAAGCCTGGTTGAAGTATCTAATGTTTTAACTATGCTGTTCAGCTATTTCTCTGCATGCTTTGCTGGCCTGTCCAAAATATGTCTCCTCACAGTCGTTACATGGCATAACGTACACACCCCTTTCCTCTCCGTGTAATGAATGTGAAGCGACATATTTTGGACAGCATCCACTCACTTTGCCTGAATTCCTCCTTCTTTCTTCAGTTTCTCAGCCCAACCTCTCACTTAGTGCAGCTGGGGGATTTTCTCTTAGTTCCACTTTTAGATTCTTGTATTCCATCTCCTCTACTTCCTGGATCTCTGTATCTTGCCACTCATCCATTCTAGTCTTTCTTTTCATTGACTTAATCGCCGAATGGCCGAAAGTGCCTCAGTGCTTGGCTTGACAGCCTAAATTTCATCAAATCAATCTTGCTTGGGACAATCTTCTGCTTAAGTCTCAGGCTTATACCAGCATTTTTCCCCCTGCTTCCCGACTCAGCAATAACCGGTTGACATGATTTCAGTCGAATTATCCCTTCTGGGTGAATATGATAGAAATAATCAACACACAGTCACGAATGGGACATATATACATTTCTGACTCACATCAGTATCGAACCCAGTTCTTTCAATTGAAAGTCAAGGCCGCTGCCAACTAAGCCATATAAGTCATAAAAGAAGTAGGAACCTAAGTACAACTGTACCTAAGGCTTTAGGTACAGGCTCATCCCTTATCATATCCACCTCATGCATATGAGTTCCTGTTCTGGTATTCTGAATATGAGTTCCTGTTCTGGTATTCTGGATATGAGTTCCTGTTCTGGTATTCTGGATATGAGTTCCTGTTCTGGTATTCTGGATATGAGTTCCTGTTCTGATATTCTGAATATGAGTTCCTGTTCTGGTATTCTGGATATGAGTTCCTGTTCTGGTATTCTGGATATGAGTTCCTGTTCTGGTATTCTGGATATGAGTTCCTGTTCTGGTATTCTGAATATGAGTTCCTGTTCTGGTATTCTGGATATGAGTTCCTGTTCTGGTATTCTGAATATGAGTTCCTGTTCTGGTATTCTGGATATGAGTTCCTGTTCTGATATTCTGGATATGAGTTCCTGTTCTGATATTCTGGACATGAATTCCTGTTCTAGTATTCTGAATATGAGTTCCTGTTCTGGTATTCTGAACATGAGTTCCAGTTCTGATATTCTGGATATGAGTTCCTGTTCTGATATTCTGAATATGAGTTCCTGTTCTGGTATTCTGGATATGAGTTCCTCTTCTAGTATTCTGAATATGAGTTCCTGTTCTGGTATTCTGAACATGAGTTCCTGTTCTGGTATTCTGGATATGAGTTCCTGTTCTGATATTCTGGATATGAGTTCCTGTTCTGATATTCTGGATATGAGTTCCTGTTCTGGTATTCTGAATATGAGTTCCTGTTCTGGTATTCTGGATATGAGTTCCTGTTCTGATATTCTGGATATGAGTTCCTGTTCTGATATTCTGGATATGAGTTCCTGTTCTGATATTCTAGATATAAGTTCCTGTACTGATATTCTGAATATGAGTTCCTGTTCTGATATTCTGGATATGAGTTCCTGTTCTGGTATTCTGGATATAAATTCTTGTTCTGATATTCTGGATATGAGTTCCTGTTCTGGTATTCTGGATATGAGTTCCTGTTCTGGTATTCTGGATATGAGTTCCTGTTCTGATATTCTGGATATGAGTTCCTGTTCTGGTATTCTGAATATGAGTTAATGTTCTGGTATTCTGGATATGAGTTCCTGTTCTGATATTCTGGATATGAGTTCCTGTTGTGGTATTCTGAATATGAGTTAATGTTCTGGTATTCTGGATATGAGTTCCTGTTCTGATATTCTGGATAAGAGTTCCTGTTCTGATATTCTGGATATGAGTTCCTGTTCTGATATTCTGGATATGAGTTCCTGTTCTGATATTCTGGATATGAGTTCCTGTTCTGATATTCTGGATAGTAGTTCCTGTTCTGGTATTCTGGATATGAGTTCCTGTTCTGATATTCTGGATATGAGTTCCTGTCCTGATATTCTGGATATGAGTTCCTGTTCTGATATTCTGGATATGAGTTCCTGTTCTGGTATTCTGAAAATGAGTTCCTGTTCTGATATTCTGGATATGAGTTCCTGTTCTGGTATTCTGGATATGAGTTCCTGTTCTGATATTCTGGATAAGAGTTCCTGTTCTGATATTCTGGATATGAGTTCCTGTCCTGATATTCTGGATATGAGTTCCTGTTCTGATATTCTGGATGTAAGTTCCTGTTCTGATATTCTGGATATGAGTTCTGTTCCGACATTCTGGATAAGAGTTCCTGTTCTGATATTCTGGATATGAGTTCCTGTTCTGATATTCTGGTTAAGCGTTCCTGTTCTGATATTCTGGATATGAGTTCCCGTTCTGATATTCTGGTTAAGCGTTCCTGTTCTGATATTCTGGATAAGAGTTCCAGTTCTGATATTCTGGATAAGAGTTCCTGTTCTGATATTCTGGATAAGAGTTCCTGTTCTGATATTCTGGATATGAGTTCCTGTTCTGATATTCTGGATATGAGTTCCTGTTCTGATATTCTGGATATGAGTTCCTATCCTGATATTCTGGATAAGAGTTCCCGTTCTGATATTCTGGATAAGAGTTCCTGTTCTGATATTCTGGATAAGAGTTCCTGTTCTGATATTCTGGATATGAGTTCCTGTTCTGATATTCTGGATATGAGTTCCTGATCTGATATTCTGGATACGAGTTCCTGTCCTGATATTCTGGATAAGAGTTCCTGTTCTGATATTCTGGTTAAGTGTTCCTGTTCTGATATTCTGGATATGAGTTCCTGTTCTGATATTCTGGTTAAGAGTTCCTGTTCTGATATTCTGGATATGAGTTCCTGTTCTGATATTTTGAATATGAGTACCTGTTCTGATATTCTGGATATGAGTTCCTATCCTGATATTCTGGATAAGAGTTCCCGTTCTGATATTCTGGATAAGAGTTCTTGTTCTGATATTCTAGATAAGAGTTCTTGTTCTGATATTCTGGTTAAGCGTTCCTGTTCTGATGTTCTGGATATGAGTTCCTGTCCTGATATTCTGGGTAAGAGTTCCCGTTCTGATGTTCTGGATAAGAGTTCCTGTTCTGATATTCTGGATATGAGTTCCTGTTCTGATATTCTGGATATGAGTTCCTGTTCTGATATTCTGGATATGAGTTCATGTCCTGATATTCTCATAGTTCCTGTTCTGATATTCTGGATATGAGTTCCTGTTCTGATATTCTGGATGAGAGTTCCTGTTCTGATATTCTGGATGAGAGTTCCTGTTCTGATATTCTGGATGAGAGTTCCTGTTCTGATATTCTGGATATGAGTCCCTGTCCTGATGTTCTGGATATGAGTTCCTATCCTATGAGTTCCTGTTCTATTATTCTGGATATGAGTTCTTGTCCTGATATTCTGGATAAGAGTTCCTGTTCTGATATTCTGGATATGAGTTCCTGTCCTGATGTTCTGGATATGAGTTCCTGTTCTGATATTCTGGACATGAGTTCCTGTTCTGATATTCTGGCTAAGAGTTCCTGTCCTGATGTTCTGGATATGAGTTCCTCTCCTGATATTCTGGATATGAGTTCCTGTCCTGATATTCTGGATAAGAGTTCCTGTTCTGATATTCTGGATATGAGTCCCTGTCCTGATGTTCTGGATATGAGTTCCTGTTCTGATATTCTGGATATGAGTCCCTGTCCTGATGTTCTGGATATGAGTTCCTGTTCTGATATTCTGGATATGAGTCCCTGTCCTGATGTTCTGGATAAGAGTTCCTGTTCTGATATTCTGGCTAAGAGTTCCTGTTCTGATATTCTGGATATGAGTTCCTGTTCTGATATTCTGGATATGAGTCCCTGTCCTGATGTTCTGGACATGAGTTCCTGTCCTGATATTCTGGCTAAGAGTTCCTGTTCTGATATTCTGATATTTCACAACGTATAAAAATACATCTGGAATAAAACGAGTCCATTGCGACATGTTTTCGAAGAGAGAGGAAATAGAGATATTTGTTATTTTTCTCTAAGTCCTTGAAAATCTGGGTTACGTATCGTAAATATCTTTAACAATGTTTCCCCTTTGAGATATACTCAGCCAAGCAATATACTAATTTAAAATTATTTCATCCAACTATTGCCTAGAGTTTTAAATTCTTTCTCTGTGAAGGCGACAGTCAAACCAGAAAAAAATAATTAGAAGAATACTGAGAAAAAATATATGAAAAACAAAACATCAGCGGTAAAGTTGCCCTATATCTCAATATCATATATAATAAATTACATAACGTATAACGCACACGTGTATTAATTGTCTTTTTTTATAAACAGCAGTAAAGGATGATATTGGGTGCCTTTGAAAACTGTTAAAACTGTTTAAAACGGTTAAAAACTGACTGAAGTGCCGCATAATTCATATCGGTCATTGTGTATTAATAGGTTGAAAAATAAACCCTGGACAACAGACCACAAGTGAAGTTTTCAAGCACAAGCGCACACACACACACACACACACACATATATATATATTTAATATATATATATATATATATATATATATATATATATATATATATATATATATATATAAAATATATATATACATGTATATATTATGTATATATAGAGAGAGAGAGAGAAAGAGAAAGAGAAATTAAAAATTCCTAGATGACAGATAAATACTGAAATCATTTTAAAAAGATCTGCAGGAGTGTACACAGACATTCCCTTTATATGTGAATACGAATATTTTCAGCCTGATTCATTATTTGTGTTTTTACTCTGAGAAAACATATTCCCTTTTGATCCATCTTGTTTACAACAGACTGTTTGTGTAAAGCCCGAGCTTTAACTTCCATCCACATACAAATTTAATTTTCATTCAATTTGTTGATACCTGTCCGGATCCTTTTTAGTTTTCTGTAAAAGAGAGCTATCATGCCGACTTTGTCTGTCCGTCTGCACACTTTCCTTCCGCACTTTTTCTGTCCGCACTTTTTCTGTCCGCCCTCAGATCTTAAAAACCACTGAGGCTAGGGGGGCTGCAAATTGGTAAATTGATCATCCACCCTCCAATTATCAAGCATACGAAATTGCAGCCCTCTAGCCTCAGTAGGTTTTATTTCATTTAAGGTTAAAGTTAGTCATGATTGTGCGTATGGCACCACTATAGTTGCCAACAACAGAGCCCACAACCGGGCAGTGGCTGAAAGTTTCATGGGCCGCGGTAGAGAGTTTCATGGGCCGTGGCTGAGATTTTCATACAGCACTCTACTCTGTACAGAAAACTCGATTGCGCCGAAGAAGCTTCGGCGCATTTTTACTGTTTTTTCGAGAGAGAGAGAGAGAGAGAGAAAGAGAGAGAACACACGCGCACAGTGGTGTCATCACTGTAATGATTTAAAATTCATAAGAAGGATGGCGGCTACAAAAACAAAACATTTTGCCTCAACGAATACTTATTTCTAAATTCCTCACGGAAATTACCTAGGCAAAACGTATTTACATAAAGGAATAATTACTCAGAAATGGTATTACGACAATGCCAAGCGAATATTACAGTCTACAATCACTGTCATTTAATCTGTTCCCATTTTGCATATGGTCCTACGTTTTTCATATTAATTCTGATACTTCGTCTTGCAGTGCCAAACATTTCTAAGATCAATAAAAAAAAAAGTTATTTATCAAATGACGCAGTTCTTCAAACTAGATATATTTTCAACGCTCTTTAGTTTTCACAAAAGCAAATTTCTTGTTTCTGGTTAAAATAATAAAGCCTAAGCGTTTTAAGATCATTAGTGAGAGAAAATAAATAGGAAGAATTCTTCTCCTTCTTCTTCTTCTTCTTCTTCTTCTTCTTCTTCTTCTTCTTCTTCTTCTTCTTCTTCTTCTTCGCTTAATCCCTATTAGGAGTCAGTGGCTTTTAATGACACATTACCTGGTGTTTCTGTCTTGTGTCCTTCTTTCTTCTATTCCGTTGTCTCTCGTGGTTTCTGAAATGCAGCCTCTCCATCATCTTCAAGTCTTCCGGTATCATTTTTGCAACCATACTGAAAGA
>JANJGK010000030.1:23222239-23239739 GCA_039081455.1 Macrobrachium rosenbergii
CAAGGATGTTAATGCCTTCTGAAGCTAAGAAAATAAATAAAAAATCCTTGGGAGGAACGTTGAGCTTCGTTGTTTATAATCAGCCTCTAAATAAAGTCTTATCAAAACTTTATGCATAATTCAAGTCATTATTAAAAATTCTGCAGCCCTCTCCCCATCCTAATCTCACCCTCTCCCAGCCCCCGTTCGCCCTTGGCATTTATATTTAAAAATTCTCTAAAAGAGAAAGAAAAAGATCCTTCTTCTGAAGTCTGAATTTAGGAAGTGGTTCCGAAGTCTGAATTCAGGCAGTGGTTTTCCAGCAATGGTTCTCGATCTCCAAGTCCCGAAGAGGGGTTTTAGAATAAAAGAGTAACGAGACAGGCGCTTATCGTCTCATTTTCCTTGATAGTATGCAAAGTAAAATACTGACCATATGAACACTGTTTTTGGTCTTGCTGTGTGTTAAGGCCTTCCGTTGAAAAGAACCAACTTTTTCACGCACTTCTATCATAGATCTACCCTAATTAAAACCATGTCCCGTACGTACAAAGCTCCACGTTTTTCCGGTGGTTTACGAAAATGCTGTATGGAATGCCTCAGAAAAAAAAAATAAATAAGAATAAAGAAAAAAAACAAGTAAAAAATGCGCCGAAGTTTCGTGGGCGCAATTGAGTTTACTGTACAACCGTATAATCAATGTCACCGAAAATAGATCTATCTTTTGGTGGTCTAGGTATAATGCTGTATGAGCCGCGGCCCATGAAACTTTAACCACCGCCCTGTGGTGGCCTATCCGATATCGTTGCCGGAAGCACGATTATAGCTAAATTTAACTTTAAATAAAATAGAAACTACTGAGGCTAGAGGTTTGCAATTCGGTATGTTTGATGATTGGAGGGTGGATGATCAACATACCAATTTGCAGCCCTCTAGACTCAGTAGTTTTTAAGATCTGAGGGCGGACAGAAAAAGTGCGGACGGACAGTCAAAGCCGGCGCAATCGTTTTCTTTTCAGAAAACTAAAAAAGAAGTCCCAAGTCCTGACAACGTGGAGACTTCCATGCAATAGAACGTTTTGTATTTCTTAGCTGTTATCCATCCATCCAGATATCTGCCTGACCTAACTTCAGTTAACTCCTTTGGTCCAAAGACTAGACGCATAGCAATTAATAAGAAGGCGTAAGACACTTGATAATAAGCGACGTTCAGATTTTCGTTTCAGAAAAAGCGACTGAAAAACAAACAAATTAAAAATGGAAATACCATAGCACAAATTCCCTTTGTTCAAATACTATAAATATTGGAGTAAAATTTCCCTTTGTTTAGAAAATGGAAATATACTACAGCTTCCCTTTGTTCAGAAAATGGAAAAGTACAGTACACTTTCCCTTTGTTCGGAGAATGGAGAAGTACAGTACTGTACAATTTCCCTTTGTGCAGAGAATGGAATTTCCGCTTTTACTCTGAGAATCTCCAAGGAAGGGCTTAGCCAAGCTCCAACCAATGTGGCGCTCCACTTCGCGATTGATACTTTTGAGATGGAAGTCAGTGGTCTATAAAAGCCTGGGTTATTGCCAAACTTCTCGGGCAATGGGCCATTCACCTCTCCCGGCCGAAGACAAAATAGTAAAAAAGAAAGGGTTCGCCAGTCATAAGAGGCTCTAGGGGAAATTAGAGGACCGGGTTGACCATAGCCGCCTTGGCCCCTTGCGTAATTGTAATCTGTCTGGGATAACCCTGTTGCAAAGGCTTCTCAACCATCCTAAAAGGCCACTTGACCGCTTCTGTTTTTAGTCTCTTTTGCACGAGTCGTTTGAAATTCTTGCTTTTACTTCTGGTGTGGCGAATGAAAGGCATTTATCTTTTTTTTTTCTTTCTTTCTTTAACGATAGCTACAAACAGTAGTTAATGAACCTGCTTTCCTAAATGGTATGGCGTTCAACCTTCTCTCTCTCTCTCTCTCTCTCTCTCTCTCTCTCTCTCTCTCTCTCTCTCTCTCTCTCTCGTGAAATGAAGGACTTCTTACCTTGTGTCTGAAGTAAAGGCTGAGCATTTCCATACTATTTACTTACACTGTTCCTGTTGCCACATGTTTAAGCAGTTGGGAGTGTCAGATGTTTTCCTCTTGTTCTACGGTTGATGATGCATCTTATAGATCAGATATTTAATTACTAAGATGTTCTTGCGCTTTTTTTTTAATCATCAACCTTATAAAAAGAATAATTATATCAAGATTAAAGGCGTGTCCACCTATTGCAGTACTGAATGACACTGGTGAAGCTGTCATTCCTTTGGTACTTAATGCTATGATACTGAATCTTAATTACATAATGCCTTCGTTGTGCTTTCCAACAGATTTTTATCAACACAAATCGAAAGTTTCTAATGACAATTGTCTTCCAAATTAACATAGCAGCAGAACACCATTAAAGTCATAAAGGTAAGAATACATTTCTCTCTCTCTCTCTCTCTCTCTCTCTCCCAATTAGAAACCAAGAAGTCGAAGGTTAACAAGACTGTTAATCCACGCCTTCGTCACCGTTTTTCTTTCTAACATCCTTCGTCAGGTCATCACAAATGCCGTCTAATTGTCCACACTGTCTTGAATAGCCAGCGAGCAAAAGTTAACACAGTTCACAAAACGACTGTTTGCTTTTACGGCCCTATTCATTAGACGGGCTGCTTTCATATCTCTCTCTCTCTCTCTCTCTCTCTCTCTCTCTCTCTCTCTCTCTCTCTCTCTCTCTCTCTCTCTCTCGTGGTGCAAGCAGTAACTTGCTCATTCCACTAACCTTTAGATCTAACTTTTACACCTTTGTGAGAACATATTGCATTCTTTTTTATTTCATACTTTAACCCACGTCAGTAATTATCGTGCTGCATCTGCGGTTTATTAAGCAAGAATTCACACCTTTTTGAAGGTTGAACGACGCTCGTTTTATAGATTATCAACATTAAGCAAGGCGAATTTTTTCACAGCTTAATATTTAGAACATGGACTTCACTTCATGTTGAAAATGAGTGATGCTTAATTTTGCCGTTTTTAATTAATTCATACGAAAAATCATAAAAAAAACTATTTTCTCATTACACTTTCCTTCAGCAAAGCAAATCTATTTCACCACAGACGCCATGAGATTAAGAAAAATACATCGTTCTGGCTTGCTGTGTCTTGTGATTTCTCCAGCAATGCAATACATGCCTCTTCTGCTGCTTGCTCAAGTCACCACTGACATTGGCATCTTGGTATACTTCTTCTTCCTTCTCTGATTGAAATCCAACCAGCCCTCGTCCAGGATTACTTGGTCCTGTCGGCTTCCTCCTAGATGACAGTTACACGAAGGCATCTCCCCTCCTTGATGACAGCTCCGGCTGCTGATTCATTCACTTCCCACCCATGTCAATGATCAGAATCCCTTTATGAAGCCTTTAGTTGCTCATTGACATCAACTTTGCAGTCCATGTGATTCACCACCTCCTTGAATTTGTGTAGTCTTCTCCTCTGCAACATCAGCTTAAATGCTTCCATTGGTAATAACACTGACACTTTCTTTCCCACACTGAACCGTCAGTCTCTAGTCCTCTAGTCATAATGGTGTCTTTGGCATCCCTGTGCAGCATAAAGACTCTTGGAGTAGCCAACAGGTCTCTTCCAGGCAGTTCCTCATTCCAGCATGTATTGATAGGTGTTAAGCACTACATCCTTGCAGTCTCCAGTCAATAATTCATTAAGAATCTGCAGAGGTCCTTCCATGTAGCAACTTGTACAGTGAAAATCGAGTGCTTGACTGCAGTGCCTCTCAATATGCAAATACAGTCGCTGGTAGATACCAATCTCAGTCCTTCCGGCAAATCTTCTTTAATTAGATTTCAGGGCGCCATTGATCCTGTTCCCACACTGGTTGCATCTCACACTATACAGAGTCTTAAACAGCTTTTAGGTGCTCACAAGGCTCATCTCCATCATCCCAGATGTGAATTGGGTACCTCAGTCACTGAGCAGTAGATTGGGGAATCCTATACTGCTGAAAATCTCAAGCAGCATCATGCTACCCATTTGGTTTCTATTTTAGGAAGTGTGCTACCTCGGGATGTCTCATAGTGAGGCCTACCACCATCAGGATATACCTGTAAGCATCCTCCGACACTGGCGATGTAGGTCCATTCAGGTCCACAGCTACTCTCTTGAATGGCTCTTCCATCAACAGAATCTTCCCTAGTGCTGACACATGCTGCCGAGACCTGCAAAATCTGATGATGTCTACAACCACTCTAGACCAATGAAAACTGCTGGTTACACAGTCAATAGTCTTCTTAGCCCCAAGATGACAATCGATGATCAGCTCAGGGCCCAGCTTCTTCACTTGAGCCCAATATATCTCTGGTGCCAGGATTTGCCCCACTTCTCCAGCCACCTTTCCTTGGAAAACACAATGTGATTTATCATTAATAACCTGTAATTTGAAAGTTCCTTTACTTTTGGTCCTGTATTCTGCATCATCTTTGCCTCTCGCCCACTGCTGGGCTAAACTAGTATCCTATTGCAAGGCTTCTTTAAATGACTCTGCTCCTGTGTGTAGAATATTAGAAGCTAGTGCCTTTCATCTGATGTTTCATTTACCTTGCTGGACTGGGAATCTGGTTGCATCCACCGCTGTCTTGGTACCAGCCTTTTACAAATCCATCCCTACATCACTTCCCCCTGGCTCATACCTTTGGTCATCATTCCCTACATCTTTTTCAACATCAACCTGATCTTTAACCATCTTTTAAGGGTCCATTATGCTTGTAATGTTTTCAAGAATTTCTTGGCACATAGCATGTAACCCCTCTACATAGTACAAAGTGTTTATATACAAATCTTTGGAACTAAATATCTACTGATTCTCATATCAGTGAGTGCACAAGCCTATTTCTTATAAAACATTTGTCCTCAGTTACCTATCTTTGTACAACTACCTTTGCACAGCCTGTATGTCATAGGACAGTTACCTTCTTGCCTACATAACCAACACTAGCTGGTAAATTACAGTGCCTCTTCCTGTGCTCCTGAGATCTGCTCTCCTAACGCAACAGGTAGTTCAGCTTCACCTTCCAGCTTCAGCCTACCATCTTTGATGAAAAATTCCAACTGGGCTATGCTGACATCCTCAAATACCATGATAGTAGTCACCTACCTCGGTTCTTCCTACTGTATTGCTGGCTGATTTTTGCTTGAACTTTTGCGGGTCACCACTTTTAAGAAGCACACAGTTTTTGGCTAGGTATTCTGGTTTATGCCACACAACACACCCAATTTACATTGTTACTCTGCTTCTGATCAGCTGGCTTATAGTCCTTGGGTCTGGATACCCTCATCAGATTTCTTCATTATCTTCTAGAGTTCTACTATGCTTATCCCATGAGCCTCCAAGTACTACTCTGAAAGCTTCATCATCACACCAATGCCCCTTGGTACTCTTTCCTTGAGGAATACTGCCATCCTAGTTAAAAACATGCTGCCAAATTGTTCCATGATGAACAAATCTACCAAATCATTATAGTGTTTTCTGCAATCAGCTATTTCAACTACAGGCAGCTGTTGAAATATCTTTGTAACCTAGCTACCAAATGGTATGCAGTCTCATCCTGATCTGGTCTAGTCTCACAGAATTTCCCTCTTAAATCCCTCCTCAGTCATCTCATATCTCTTCGAGATGCTCTTTTCAGGCTGTCATAGTTCAAGGCTTCATATAGCATACTAGAAAACACTTTGCTTGCCCTTCCCTGTCAGTAACAGCTCACTCATCCCTATGCTGGCCTTTGTTCTCTATAAACCTTTCAAATCAATTAATGATTGTCAATGCCGTTGTGTTTTTCACAATATCTTGGTAGTTTAGGCTCTGCTGTGAATATTGGGATACTGGTGTTACATGTCTGTCCTTCAGTTTCTGCTTTAATTCTGACCTTGTCTTCCCTCTTCTCTTTTCGTAAGTTCTCTGTCTTTCAAGCTTCATGTCTCGTCTCTTCTCTTACCTTCTCTTCATAAGCTCTGTTTTTTCAGTCTCTGCCTTTCAATTGGCTCTTCCTGTTGTTCAGTTACGAATTCCTTCACTTCATGTACTTCCAACCTCATTTCCCTGGCCAGTTCAGTGAGTTTTGCCAATTCCTTTACCATGCTGCAGTATAGGCTGCTAACCTTTCAGGCTAAAACTAAAAATAAATCACCACCTCCAATTGAAGCCTTCTTCAGTTGCACTTATTTTACATCACAAAATGCATAAAACGAGTCTTCCTGATGGTAGTGGCCATTGACTTTACAAAGGAGCTAGATGTTTTTGTCGTAGGTAATGCTGACAGATCTTCTTTACGATAGCTCCTCGCTTCCAGAAAACCCGAAATAAATTTCTTTTAACTGGAACGGAGTATTGTGATTTCTGCGTAAGGCGACTGGGGAAGAGATGTCAGGACTGTCTTCTGTCTTCAGTCTTCAGTCTGTCTGCTCCTCTTTGGCCATTGTATTCGTTTGCCTTCAATTCTCGACGAATCTGGAATCTGGTGTACGCCGGCAACCACAGCTAGAGTAGTTTGGATTATATCTGGCATAAACAGTTTACATAAAACACTCTTATAAGAAAATCGTAATTAACGCGCTATTAAAAATAACTAAAAACAAGAAAAACAGCGTAGGTAGAGTGGTACACTGGGTGAGAGGGGCGTGTTAAAGGAAGTGACCCATTTCCCGGTGTAGACGAGACTTGGAAATTTTCACATCTCTCTCTGATCGACTCTGATTTTATGGCCAAGTTTTGGGACTTAATTTAATTTAGACTCGAGGCTTCAGTGACTATAGTGAAGCAGCTTATTCTTAGAAGGTGGAAACTATATATATTTCAAGGGACAATAAACAGAAAAACTACTATACCCAGCTCAACAACCTTGAAAATTACAGCCATATAAAATAAGATCATTTGTTTCTAAGAGAGATTTGAACCCACAAACGCTCACGGTTCAGGTACCTTAGACTTACTCTCTATCTGCAAAATATATATAGTAAGAAAGGAAGAGAGAGAGAGAGAGAGAGAGAGAGAGAGAGAGAGAGAGAGAGAGAGAGAATGCAATATTCGGAATCCTCCCTTATCCCATCAGTTATCTTGAGTACTGGAAGCTGGAAATGAAGGAATAATAAGAATTCCAGTACTCCAACTGGTATTAGAAACAAACAGTGACAGGGAAGCCTTCCAAGAACTACCTTTCAAAGACTAAATGTAAACAGTAGTGAACGTGAGGGGAAGAGTGTCTTAAAAAATGAATATTTTAGAAAGAGGTAAAACTCTAGTCACTATCGAACGACACTTTTCACCGGGTTTAATTTCGTCCGGCTAAAACAATTCATGGTTACCTTCCTGAAGCGCGCACGTGCGCCATGCGATGATAAAAGCCTGAATTTCCTTTGCTGTGAAATTAAATGACCAGTACACGAGAAAGAAAACGCCCACGTGCGCTTTGTTAGACTCTTGTCATTTCAGACTTGTATCAAATCTATTTCTGCCAGCAAGCTGAAGAGTTAAAAGACCCTGTCTATTGACTTTTAAGAGAAAATTCATTCATCACCAGCACGAGTGAATATGGATGAAAACGAGGCATGGAAGAGAGAGAGAGAGAGAGAGAGAGAGAGAGAGAGAGAGAGAGAGAGAGAGAGAGAGAGAGAGAGAGAGGGTGGGGTACGGTGGAGGGGAAGGGGGGGGTTGTCTCTCAAGGCCAAATGACGCTTTATGAATTTACTTAAGTTCTTAATAGAGTTTTTATCACGAGGGAATCGCTCCCTCGAGCTCTTTTCGCGTCTCTCCTTCAGAGCTTCCCTTTCAAAGCTCTTTTTTTTTTCTTTTTTTTTTTTTTACTTCCACGGTCCTCCATCATCCGCGAATTTCCTTCTTCATTCCACTTGCCTTCTAGTCTTTTTCGTCCTCACCGAGAGACTTGATATATTCATGATTTTCCTCTTGGTCATTATCTTATGATCATCACTTTTCAACTTTTATTTCTTTTTTCATTTCTTTTTACTTTACATTAATGTAAAATGGAAGATGGCCTTTATCTCTTTCTCAATCTTTCTTTCTCTCTCTATTTCTCTTGCACTGGTTGGGAAGCAGATGAAGATTCTCTCCCCACCTTCCGCCCCTCCTTCCTCTCTCTCTCTCTCTCTCTCTCTCTCTCTCTCTCTCTCTCTCTCTCTCTCTCCTCTCTCTCTCTCTCTCTCGTCATCATCTCCCTTACATTCTGTATCTCGTTCTCACTTACCATCTCGTGTCGCATTCCTGAAATTCAGAGTTTATTCTTCATGCAATAAAGCAATTACAATGAAGTCCACGCACCAGTTCTTCCTATCTTTCTCTTTACAATTGATGTCACTCGTTGCAAACAGGTTTCCGATTGTCGCTTGCATGATAAAACCAATATTTGCGTGTTGACTGTCATCAATATTACCTTACAGACGGAAGCTGACATTTGCATAAGCAATCGGGGTATATTGGTACAAGGAATCAAATGGCCGTTCAAAGAATACAACGGGTGAAAACTATTCAGGTTCTTTTATCAATATCATCGTTTGTCTTGTCCCTTCATAGCTGTTATAACTACGCGTGGTAAGCGAACTCCATGCAAAGTGTGAACATGGATACGGTTAATTTTCTCTTTAGGTCACCTTTATGGTATAATGATTTGTAAAAATAGGCATATTCATTTTTAGTAGGTGAACCAATTTTTTTAAACGGGCAACCTGATTTTTAAGAGGGAGCACGACTACCTTAAACTGGCCTTTATGGTCATTTTTATGCAATGCATTCCTTTTTTTTTATTTATACAGAGTAAAGAGTAGTTTATTGTGATGATATATTGTATATATATACCACGCTATAGATGCATTATAGCAACATAAACGATGATATTTTCAGATTATATATATATATATATATATATATATATATATATATATATATATATATATTATATACATAGAGAAGTATATATATATATATATATATATATATATATATATATATATATACACACAAACAGCCGCGGTAACAGCCGGATATACAGTATATCAATGGGGACGAGGACGCAAAGACTTGTTGCCAAAAACAGTAATATATCCCCAACGCTTCGTAACGTCTCCATTACATTTTCGAGGGCTGTACAAGATGAATAATACAAATTGCACAAAAGCTACAGATATAAAATCAAAATTGCACCATGATTACGTATCTAAACCATTAAAAGGAACAATTAAAAAATACAACTTAAATTAAGTAAAAAGTCTCAAAATCCCTAAAAAGTACATTAACAAATTTAAAAACAGAAGAGTAGCAGAGATGAACCAAACCATCCAGTGACAAATGTTAGGACCGACAAGAAAATGTGATGAAGACATTGCGAAACGTCGGGAATAAATGATCACTTTTATCAACAAGTCTGTGTGTCCTCCTCCTCACTGATATATATATATATATATATATATATATATATATATATATATATATATATATATATATATATATATATATATATATATATATATATATGTATGTATATATATATATGTGTATATATATATATATATATATATATATATATATATATATATATATTTATAAAATATATATATATATATATATATATATATATATATATATTATAATATATTTATTTATTTATTTATTTATTTATTTATTTATTTATTTATTTATTTATGGCACTTCTAGACATAATTAGGCGAACGTGGTTTTCTGCCACCTGCAAATGACCATTTTCCATTGTTCCTTTTGATTGTTTGCCTAGACTCCTAGAGTGTGTTCGGATTGTGGACTGCAGATGTGAAAAAAATGCAGTGTTATATATATATATATATATATATATATATATATATATATATATATATATATATATATATACATACATACATATATGTATACATATATATATATGTATGTACATATATATATATATATATATATATATATATATATATATATATATATATATATATATATATATATATATATATATATATATATATATATATATATATATATATATATATAAGCGTTTGTGTGTGTGTGGTCAAATAGTTTGTAGTTTCAACAAAGGCAATTCGGGAAAAGTTACTACGGTATGTCATCAAAAAATGTTAATGACTTCTTGAGGCTGAGAAAAGGTTAACAAAATCGTGGGAGAAACGTTGAGCCTCGTTATTTATACTCATCCACTAAATCAATTCTTATCAAAACTTTATGCATAATGCAAGCCGTTATTAAAATTCTGCGTCCTTCTCCCTATCCCAAACTCACTCCCACCCCCAGCCCCCGCCCCTCCTCAACTCTGGTATTTATCCCAAATTTTTTTTCCAGAAGGGAACGAAAAAGATCTTTCTGAAGTCTGACTTTGGGAAGCGGTTCTCCAGCAAGGGCTCTCGATGTCCAAGTCCCAAAGAAAAGTTTCAGAATAAAACACTACAAAGACAGGCGCCATATCGTCTAAATTTTCTTGATGGTATACCCAGTAAAATTCGAAAAGATCTGTTTAAAAATATTAAGTTTCTTTATTCACTTTATAGCTTCTTTAAACACCTTCTCTACCTTCAAATCATTTTGCTTGATAACCATGAGTGGTCAGTGAGCGAAAAGAGCTTAAGAGAAGGGATCTTTTTCTAGATAGTGACCCCCAAGGGTTTTAACCCGGTATGTATCCACCATTGCAGCGTGTTTAGCACAAGCCCATTAGTGATTACCGTAAAAACATAAACAAAGGACTGTAAATATCATGAAGATAATGACCCCCAAGAAATATTAGTCCTAGATAATGACCCCAAAAGCCCTTGGGGGTCACTATCTAGGAAAGATCCGGTAGAAGGACACACAGTTCTTCCGAGGAAAGATTGTTGGTTCCCTTAGAGTTTTTCATCAGACGATTTTAACAAATTTATCAACGTTACTCTAGGGTCGAATAATACTTTTTTTAATGTCTCGAAAACTCATAACGCACAGTGATTACACAAATTTCAAGCCATATTCACCATAATTCAAAGATGTAAATGAATAGGTAAGTTGTGAACACTGTTTCCTGCTCTTCCTGTATGTAAATGCCTTCTGTTCAAAAGATCCAACTTTCTGAACTCATTTCCATATTATATTCATTCTCACTGGAACTACATCTCGTAATCAAAGGCTTTTCTGGTGGTTTATGAAAAACATTGTATGTTATGGCGAGGAAAAAAAATTCCTAGCCACAACAACATGGAAAAAGTTAAGTATATCTTAGTTTAACCAGACCACTGAGCTGATTAACAGCTCTCCTAGGGCTGGCCCGAAGGATTAGACTTATTTTACGTGGCTAAGAACCAGTTGGTTACCTAGCAACGAGACCTACAGCTTATTGTGGAATCCGAACCGCTTTATACCGAGAAATGAATTTCTATCACCAGAAATAAATTCTTCTAATTCTTCATTGGCTGGCCGGAGACTCGAACTCAGGTCTAGCAGAGTGCTAGCCGAGAACTCTACCGATTCGTCCAACGAGGAACTACAACAACATGGAGACTTCCACGCACCAAGGAGCAGAAAGATACTACCGAGAACGTCTTGTATTCCTGTATTGTCAACGATCCAAATATTGGTTAGACCTGACTTGAAGCAGCAGCATTGGTCGAATAATAGACGTATAGCATGTTTCAGTAAAAGAAAAAGGTTCGTTAGAAACGTCAGAATCAAAGAAGCCCAGGTATCATCTCAGACAGTGCCGGTAAGAAAGCAAGCATCCTGAGAAAGGAAATGGAAATGCTACAGCACAATGTCCCTTCCTTCAGACAATGGAAACACCACAGTCCAGGTTCCTCTTGTTCAGAAAAAAACAATGCTAGAGAAAAATTTCCCTTTTTCCCGAAAATGAAAATACTAAAGTGAGATTTTTTTTGTCCAGGAAATGGAAATACTAAAATACAACTTCCTTTTATTCAGAAAATGGAAATAACGAAGTACAACCTCTCTATGTTCAGTATGCAATTTCCCTTTACTCAGAAAAAGGAATTTCCTTTTGTTCAGGGAATCTCCAAGGAAGGGCTTAGCCAGGCTCCCACCAATGTGGCGCTCCACTTCGCGATTGATACTTTTGAGATGGCAGTCAGTGGTCTATAAAAGCCTGGGTTTATTGCCAAACTTCTCGGGCAATGGGCCATTCACCTCTCCCGGCAGAAAACGAAAAAGTAAAAAAGAACAAGTTCGCCAGTCATAAGAGGCTCTAGGGGAAATTAGAGGGCCGGGTTGATCATAGCCGTTTCGGCCCATTGCGTGATTGTTATGTTTCTGGAATAACCCTGATGAGCCACTTGATTGCTTCAGTTACTAGTTTCTGGTACTCGAGTGGTTGGAAATTCTTGCTTTCACTTCTGGGGCGTGGAATAAAAGGCGGGTATGTTCTCCCCTTTAACAAGGACAACAAACGACGGTCAATTATCTTTTCTACATGGTACAAGTCTCTCTCTCTCTCTCTCTCTCTCTCTCTCTCTCTCTCTCTCTCTCTCTCTGAAATTCTTTTAACTAATTAGTTCTTTCCTTATGGGAAATACAAGACACCATTAACATTGCAGAATATTTCTTATACTGAGTAAATTATCAGTTACATCAGGCGAATCAGTATTGTACATTGGGTCAGTTCCCTTTGAACCTCGATAGACCTAAATTCCTTAAATTTTTTTAGTTTAGACACAAGTACCTTAATTAAAAACAACACCCAATTATCAGCCTGGTATGAATTACATAAAAAGTTTCCCATTTTATCCGTCCACCATTTTTACATGTGCACGCTAAAATGACGTTAAAACAGAAAAGGAAGCGCCAACCATATTGCTCGGAATAATAATTTAAGACCATATTTCTGACAGCATTATTGACATCACTGTTATGGAGAACTCAGGCAGCTGCTGGCATGATTAATATGGATGGAAATCTCAGGCAGTTGCTGACGTGATTAGTATGGATGGAGAGGTCAGGCAGTTGCTGACATGATTAGTTTGGATGGAGAGCTCAGGCAGTTACTGACATGATTAGTATGGATGGAGAGCTCAGGGAGTTGCTGACATGATTAGTACGGATGGAGGACTCAAGCTGTTTCTGACATGATTAGTACGGAATTGATTTCATTTCTAGTAGATGAAATAAAAATATTCACAAGGCAAAAGGCTACTCCTCCACTGGTGAAAGTGAGTAGATTATATTATAATCTTTAATTTGTAAATGCAAGAAGGAAGGCTATATGATCATGCAACGCTATCACCCAAAAGCAAAGGAATCCCTATGGAAAATTGTAAGTACTATGCCTATCTGTGGCACTGGAACCGCATATATTCCTCACCCACCATCTGTATAGCTTCCAAAGGTAATATCAATCGCTGGTCTCCTGTCCTACCTTGCTCTCATCTGGTCATACACCCTCACAAAACATTTGGAAACTTATACCATTGATCTTTTTTATTTCCAAGGTGTTCGTTAGGGTTTGGCCTAGGGCCTTGATAGCCAGACCACTTGTTCCCGGACAAATTTCAAGTTTCTTTTAATACTAGTATGTTTCTTTTCTTGCTGGTGGTTCTATATCCGTCATTTTCATGCCTGTATTGGTGCTCCTCACATTTTCTTGCTCTTCACATGAGCATGATTCTACTCTTCACAAATCACTCCCTTTTACATCTCTTTCCTCTTCAGAAGCTCACTCTCATTCTTGTCTAGGCCCAAGTAAATCTGTCATTGCAGCTCTGCTCGCTATCTCCATGAGGGCATTTTTCCTTTTGCGTGTGTCTTATGTTCTACCTTCCCAGTGATGTTTATGAAAATGTAGAAATTTTCCCATCGGTTTTATCCGAATTCCGGGCCTTTAAAAATAAATAACTGTACATCTTGAAGGGAACAAATTACATCTTGATCAAGTCAGCTTCAAAAAGCTGGGGGTGTTATACAGTTGTTGTTTCACTCCCCCAAGCAGCTTCTTCAGATTTATGAGGGATTAACCTCCGTTTTAGGAAGTACCAGTACCAAAGTGGAGAGAAGAATCATATAGCAAATGACCCGACTCCTGCTTCCAACTTGGTCGCCTCCCTTAGTTTTATGATTATTATTTTGTCCATTGCTCTCGAGAGCTTGCTGGACCATCTTGCCCATGGCGTGCTCCACAACCCCACTTCATAAACATATATATATATATATATATATATATATATATATATATATATATATATATATATATATATATATATATATATATATATATGTATATATATATATCTATATTATACGAGTATATATATATATATATATATACATATATGTGTGTGTGTATGTGTATGTGTGTTTGTGTGTTACAGAGAGAGAGAGAGAGAGAGAGAGAGAATTATAGAAAATATTATTGAGACTATTATAAAGAGTGAGACACGTGGTCTGACAGTTATGAATAAGAACATTCGAGAGCAGTGTTGATCAAGCATTAAGACAAAACAAAAATTTAATGACTGTTCTTAGGCAGGAAGTGACAAACTGTGTCAGCAATCCAACGCCCAAAGGCGAGGGTGAAAGGTTATGATAAACTCGTGATAAACACCTTGCAAATTGCCTGTCGTGAACTCGATGGCGAGAGAAAGATAAGGGTGACGTAAGAATTGGTGATGGTTAAATGGTGAATGGAGGTAGTGGTGACAAAGTTGGTGGGGAGTGACGTAATCGACAAGCCTTATAAACTATAAAGGGGGAAGGAATTAGAGGGAATCCTGAAGAGTGTCGCGGAGCGGATCTTGGGTACGGGTTTGTTAAGGGTGTGAAAAGTGACCCATCACTCGGTATTGACAGGACTTAAAAATTTTCACAATTCTCTCAAGTACTTGGTTTTTTTTTTAAGTCCAAGTTCAGACTTAGTTTATTTACTCTCCAGTCCAGTTGACTTGAAGCAGCTAAGCTGTAAATGGTGGAAACTTATACTCCAAAGGGATATAAACAAGAAAACCAAAACACTAGTCTGAGTCGTCCTGAACTGTCATCTAAAATTAAATGAGTGTTCCTTAGAAGAATGAACCCACAACGCTCTCGACTCACATTACCTACAACATGTGCATATATATATATATATATATATATATATATATATATATATATATATATATATATATATATATATATATATATATATATCTATATATATATATACTGTATATATATATAATGTGTGTGTGCGTGTCTGTATTTGTATTTGTGTATATGTGTGTGTGTATGCGTGTGTGTTTGTGTGTAAGTGTGTTGGTATGATGTTTAAGTGAACACATATTGTATTTGTCTATTCATTCTGCAACAGTGAGTACAATTCAATGTTGCATAATTATTCTCAGCATTGCACAGTACCAGTTTTTATTTTTCCTTTTTAGGCTATATTTGTGACTAGAAACACTTCGCCTACATGGGTCACAGAAATATTCATATTATAGTATAGACTATGGGAAAAACAATTTTGCCATGAATAACTTAGGGACTGGTATGTAAAGAAGTTTAATAATGACATTCCACATGTCCTGTTTACATTATTTTATTAAGATTTAGTTGCTTCGCGTCGTTTTAGTTTTCTCTAAAAGAAAACTATTGACATGGCTATTTGTCTGTCCGTCCGCACTTTCTCTGTCCGCCCTCAGATCTTAAAAACTACCTAGGCTAGAGGGCTGCAAGTTGGAGAGTTAATCATCCACCCTCCAATCATCAAACATACCAAATTGCAGCCCTCTAGCCTCAGCAGTTTTGATTTTATTTAAGGTTAAAATTATCCATGATCGTGTGTCTGGCAACGCTATATTGCTATCACAGGTCACCACCGGGACGTGGCTGTAAGTTACATGGGCCGCGGCCGAGAGTTTCATAGGCCGTGGCTGAGAGTTTCATATAGCATTATATGCTGTAGAGAAAATTTTTTTGCCCTTTTTTACTTGTTTCTATTATTATCAGATTTACCCTGGTTTTTGCTGTATTTGAATTTACGCGGATGCTCTTATGGTACTTTAAAAATACGTGACTTGTTTTCGTGTATAGTGTGCTTAACGGTAAATATATATAATCAGAAATAATTAGCATTTCAATTATATTTCATTGCTATGTACCGGCACTGCCGTTCATTACACGAACATAGATATATGAAAAAATAATTCTTCTAAACATGAATTACAATTCGCCCTCGAAACTGCGACAGAAAAAAAAGAAAAGCTTGAACTCACTTCATTCATCAGCAATAACAACCTTCCCTAACGCTTACGCAAGAAAAGTCGGAGCCAGCAAACATTTACACAGCAATCGAAGGGGAGAGAGAGAGAGAGAGAGCGCAGCCTGATGCATAACCATTAAAACTTCACGACTTGAAAGTTTTCCAAAAGAGTCATCAGTAAACAACATTAAAGTCGAGGGATAAAATTGCCTTCTATTCTTCTGAGAACTAATTCGTGTTTTAAGGTGAATTACGCCCAAATTGTTAGCATTAGGATTAGGCAATGGCGTTCTGATAATAATTTAAAGGGATGATTAGAATTTAGGCTGAAATCAATTAGGCTATCTAAGTATGAATCCCTTGCTAGGGAAAAATGAAAGATAACAAAAATGTAGACTGAAATGCAATACAAGAAAAACTATAGAGTGGAAATCTTGCACAGTTCTCGGGATTTGATGGGATTAGGTGCATACATTCCATAAATTACAATTATATCTTCGTTCTCCCAGTAATCTCTAAAGCTCTTGCATCTTTCTTTTTAATCCTCTAAAAAAAAAAGTATACGGAAACTCCAGCATTTGAAAGGGAAACTTGCGGGCCTTGTGATGTTCTTCTATATCTTCCAAGTTTTTTTTTTTTCACATCCCACTCAGATGTCGTCTACTGCAGCAAATAACTTCGTTAGTCAAGAGACACTGACTTGTAAATATCACAACTCGAATGGTGATAGATTTTGGGCATAATATCGTTCACAATGTTTCCATATTTATTTCTGGAAGGGTATTCATTGAAGATCCTAGGGCAAGCTAAATACTTATCCAATCTGGTGCTCTAGACAATAGTGCTCTACAACGTTTGTTTCCTTTAACCTTTACATATGACTAGTCTGCAGCCTGTTCCATAAATGTTCTATATCAGTAAAAAATAAATCTGCTGTGGCTGACAAAGAAAAATCTATTGCCACCTTCTCTTCTACTAGTGTGCCTAGGATTCACCTTCTCACTTTTACTTTATCCTGTTGGACACTCATCTACGGTCTACCTCTTTCCAGTTCATGCTTTTGAAGATGATTTCATACTCCAAACATTGTCTTCTTTCGTCTACAAGCCACGAATCATCATACCTCATTGTCTTCCTTCGTTTCCAAGCCACGAATCATCATACCGCATTGTCTTCCTTCGTCTCCAAGCCACGAATCATCATACCTCATTGTCTTCCTTCGTCTCCAAGCCTCGAATCATCATACCTCATTGTCTTCCTT
>JANJGK010000030.1:23244739-23247771 GCA_039081455.1 Macrobrachium rosenbergii
TTTTCTGCCGGCTTGGTCTGTCCGTCCGCACTTTTTTCTGTCCGCCCTCAGATTCTTAAAAACTACTGACGCTAGAGGGCTGCAAATTGTTTTGTTGATCATCCACCCTCCAATCATCAAACATACAAAATTGGAGCCCTCTAGCCTCAATAATTTTTATTTTATTTAAGGTTAAAGTTAGCCATAATCGTGAGTCTGGCAACGATATACTGTAGGCCGTAGTTAAAGATTCATGGGCCGCGGCTCATACAGCATTATAACGAAACCACCGAAAGATAGCTCTATTTTCGGTGGCCTTGATTACACGTTGTGCAGAAAACTCGATTGCGCCGAAGAAACTTCGGCGCATTTTTTTACTTGTTTTATGAGTGACTGAATGGTTATATGGTGATGGTTAACCTGTTGTACCAATATCCAGACGGAAAAGATTGAGGCTTAACATTATCATAGCTATTCGATATTTACAAAGCTTAAGTAGCAATAATAGAAAATTATGTAAAGCACATATGACATTGGCAGTGGTATTATTGTGAGATGAAGGTGGAATTCCTATGTTTGCACATGGCACGGTTTTCATTGGTTATATATAATAAATTGCCTCTAATTGCAGAGCTTCAGCATTAGGACAGAAACACAGTAGCTTATTTTGGAATTAGTTTCAGGATGATTGCCTTCAAGCTCCCCCTTACTAGAGTGCGATGGAGTGGGACTAACCTTGTGTGCAAAGGGACCTCCCCTCGGAAGAGAAGGTGGGTAAGGGGGGATTTCAAACCTCCCACGACAAAGGCTACAGTAGCCAACTCTTTAGCTGTCATAATTTATCTTATGGATGAAGGCGCTGTTCCCACACAGAAATTACCGAACTCACTAGACCTTGCCTACTTGAGCGCGCCAGAAGACTATAAGTGTGATGATTGATAGTTCGGAAGCGAGACATCATTCAGGTGGTTGACGTCACAACAAATGCAAAACAATCTTATAGAATTCTTAATCAACAGTGCAAAATTGCAGAGATAATGCTTTCCACTCTTTTATGCAATACAAAGGACTTCATGTTGTAAAAACTGTAATCCTAAATATATCACAAAATTAGAATACGATATTAATAACACTTACTGGGACAATGAATTATAACCATTTATTTGTGATGAAAGTTTTAGAGCACAAATCTAAAGTTTCTTTATAAATAATTTGAAATACTTTCAGTCAAACCATTCATCAAAACTGGAAGAACATATTTTAAGCGGGAACTTTAATTTTATTCTATTAATTGATATATACGCTTATAAATACTGGCACCATAACAATGAACCTCATTGACATCATACAAAACAAATTATTTTCAAAATATGAAAATTATCCTAAAGGTGATAAAATGTCTACTCATGACCAAACATTCGCACAATCACATATCCCCCTCAAAAAATTACATATCGCTAGAGATTTATGGAAAAGAATACAGCACTGTGTTTGTTTTGGTCAGAAATGGAAAGAGCAATGTTTACCGTTTTCCAGTCAGGATTATTACGTCCCTATTTGTCCTTTGTTTTAAAAAAACCCCAATTTTATTTCCGCGTCGTTATCTTGTTTACGCCGCGATGTATGTGATAAGTTTTAAATCTCATCTCCTCCAAATAGAAATTCAGTATCATTCGCTCCGTTGTGTTTTCCAGAGAGAGAGAGAGAGAGAGAGAGAGAGAGGAGAGAGAGAGAGAAGAGAGAGAGAGAGAGAGAGAAGTAAAATCTTAGATGTTGGTAAAGCTTAGAAGAAATTCAGGTATCATTCTCTTTGTTGTGTTTTCCAGAGAGAGAGAGAGAGAGGAGAGAGAGAGAGAGAGAGAGAGAGAGAGAGAGAGAGAGGGAGGAAAAGTTTAGATGCTGATAAGGCTTAGGAGGAAGTTGGGTTTATTTAAATTTACAGTAGCACTTCGGGGGCGTAGACGCAATCAATTTCTATGGTTTGGTCTCTACCCTAAGTAAGTATATTTCAGTTCTACACAAATCGCATTATATTTCAGACAGATAGATCCTACAACTTTCTTATGAGCAAGGTACCTTAAAACGACTGAAATCACTTCAATATACCAAAGAATATTCTTTATTCAAGTTTTCAGTATACTTTTAGCATTAATTTTCACGATAAATTTTTCAGGTCCTTGCTTCTTGAAGAACAATCTACATCATATATGGCTGATCATAATGCATACAGTATTTCCTTCTTACATCCGTTTCACTCCTGAATATATGAAGATATTTGTACTCTACAGCGTTAGATGAGAAAGTCTTATCAACGAGATAATAGCAAATAAATAACATTACTTCAGGAATTCCTGTATTCCCATTAGATTCACAGACAGAAAAATTCATTCTTTGTCATGAGTGGCGTGGGGGAATATCGCATTCTCGTCCACCATAGCCCAGAAATCTAAGCATTATTTTTAATACGAAAAAGTGAGCTAAATTCATTTGCTTCACGATATAAAGTCAAGAGAAACAATTCCGCGGTCTGGAAATATGCGATGCATCTGTCTAGACAGGGACGACTTTTACGAAACAAGTTCTCACTGATTTTCAAAATCATCCGAATTGATTGACTGAATATAGAATTTAGGCCAAAGGCCAAGCTCTGGGACCTATGAGGCCATTCAGCGCTGAAACGGTAATTGACAGTAAAAGGTTTGAAAGGTGTAACAGGAGGAAAACCTCGAAGTTGCACTATGAAACATTTGTTAGGAGAAGGTGGAAAGTAAGATGGAAGAAAGAGAATATGAAAGCAGGTACAGTAAAAGGAACGAAAGAGGTTGCAGCTAGGGGCCGAAGGTACGCTGCAATGAACCTTAAGTAATGCCTACAGTGCACCGCATGAGGTGCACTGACGGCACTATCCCCGCAACTGGGAAAATCTTCCGAATTCCGAAATGTGATTTCACCCTATTTTTCGCGTTAGTCCACCTTTCAGTACGGAATTGATAACGAAGCTTGCAAGCGACTCATATCTCTTGGACCTCATTTAAACGCTTGGTCACTGAGAC
>JANJGK010000030.1:23247871-23335371 GCA_039081455.1 Macrobrachium rosenbergii
TCACCCACTTATATATATATATATATATATATATATATATATATATATATATATATATATATATATATATATAAATGTCACCCTTCCACTTATATATATATATATATATATATATATATATATATATATATAATATATATATATATATATATATATATATATGTGTGTGTGTGTGTGTGTGTGTGTGTGTGTGTGTGTGTGTGTGTGTGTGTATGTGTGAGTGTGTGTGCTGGGCTGTCTGTACTCAAAACACATTTCTAAAATTGAAACACAATGTTAATAAAAATAAAAATAACCGAAAAGTTGTCTCTTTGGAGAGAAGAGTTCAAATCTTTTACATCAAAACAATTTCTTTTCAGAATAGGTAAGAAGAAGTCAAAGGTTTCCGCAGTGGAAAATCGCTCTTTTGGAGAGCGTCCTTAAAGGCCACAACAGGCTGTCGCTCGCCACCAGAGTAGAACTCAGCACTTATTCATCACAGGGAACTAGAAAAAAAAAATGAAAGAAAAAATCTGCTGATTTTTGGAAATCCTTGACCCGACACAATAAAAAATATCTCGGTGATAACATTAAAATTTTTATTATTTTTGAGACCTTTTTTACGTTCCAGCAGAGAAGGAAAAATGGAAACAGAGAGATTAATAGAGATAGCAGGCAGTGGTCTGGGTTCACTTGGCAAAAAATCCTTTTTGTAAAAGGGGAAGAAGGAAAAACGCAATGAATAATGCGCGGCTCATGGAGCATTCAGAAGTCTCTGCATGCTTGGAATATCGGTACATGTATGTGACAGTGTGAGCGGGTCCGTGTGGAGGCGGCCTGAGTGCATTGCGATTTGTTCAGTGGTGTCTACATTTTCTCAACTAGAGGATGATGCCGAAGACGGAGCCATGTCGTAAATGACGGCCTCAAGGGAAAATTATAAGTAGAGTAATAATCTTCTTGTGCTACATGTTGTAAGTATAATAATTGTACAATAATGCCTTGCCGATGAAATAATCTATCAAAATTACACAATTTTGTTTATCGCTTTTCAAGAAATGTGTTGCAGATACAGTCTTTGTACTCGTTAATTAGAATAAAATCAGTTTTCAGATCTTAAAAACTACTGAGGCTAGAGGGCTACAAATTGGTATGTAGAACATCCACCCTCCAATCATCAAACATGCCAAATTGCAGCCCTCTAGCCTCAGTAGTTTTTATTTATTTAAGGAGAAAGTAAGCCATGATCGTGCGTCTGGCACCGCTCTAGGTGCCAATTACCATGCCACGACCGAGCCATGGCTGAAAGTTTCATGGGTCGCGGCTGAGAGTTTCATGGGCCGTGGCTGAGAGTTTCATACAACATTATACGCTGTACAGAAAACTCGACTGCGCCGAATATTTTTTACTTGTTTATTATTGTTTCCAGCCAGGAGAAAGATGAAAGAAATGACTCGAACTGAGCGCTTTCATGAGGTGTAGAAATATTACACACATACATGCATATATGCATATATATATATATATATATATATATATATATATATATATATATATATATATATATATATATATATACTTGAATATGCGTGTGCGGTCGAAAAACAGAAAAGAATGAGAATGAAAGACAATCTTTTTGAGAGTCTGGATGTGTTTTGGCTGGGTTTGGAGACATAGAATGGTTGTTTTGCTAGATGATTTGAATAAAGAGAACGAGATAACATTGCCGGTAGGTACGGAGTTTTTGAAGTAAAAGCGAATGAATGGAGTCTCCCGTAAATGTGTTTGGAAATACATGATTTCCGGTGAAGGACACCTTTTAACTTTTCTGTAAAAGGAAACTAATCGAGATAGCTTTTTGTCTGTCCGTCCGCACTTTTTCTGTCCGCATTTTTTTCTCCGCCCACGGATCTTAAAAACTACTGAGGCTAGAGGGCTGCAAACTGGTACGTTGATCATCCACCCTCCAGTCTTCAAACATATCAAATTGCAGCCCTCTAGCCTCAGTAGTTTTTATTTTATTTCAGGTTAAAGTTAGCCATGATCGTGCATCTAGCAACGCAACGACACAGTCCACCACGGCCGGCTGAGAGTTTCATGGGCCGTTAATACAGCATTATACGCTGTACAGAAAACTCGATTGCGCCGAAGTCTACTTGTTTTATACTTGGGTAAGAGGAAATGGTGAGGAAAAGAGTTTGCTAAATTATGCGCTAATACCGAGTCATTGACACAGCAAGTTGATAGATGTAACAGTAAGGAGAGCAGTGGATAGAGTTATATTTTGACAGTATATGGCTGAAACAAAGGTTCAGAAAGGAATGAGTGAATATGTGGCTGCAAATTAGTTACAACAAGTGAGTGGAATTAAGGGTAGTTAGATGAGGGATAAAATGGATGGAGTGTTGACTGAGGTGTAAAACGTGCAGGTGGCAGGAGACAATGAAAAGTTTTTCAAATTCCATGATGGAGTTGTATATATGGGGGATATAGGAAGATGGGAAGGGGGAAGGGGGAATAAAGAAAAGTGGTTGGATGAAAGGATGAAAGGGTTAGCAAGGAAAAAGGGAGATTACTGAGGTACATTTGTATACCAGAAGAAATGTTGTGCTGGTATTAAGGAGGATAGACAGGTTAATCAAGAAGTAAAAGAGATGCCAAATATTAAAATTGAGGGTTAAGCTGATTAAGAGAGTTAATCTACGGGAAGCAGATGCACAAAGGACAGCTTATGGACAAATGGGTCTCATAATAAGCCGCTTTTTGAAGAGAAGACAGCACTGGGTCAATAAGTTAAGTTAAGTATACATTAGTTTTACCAGACCACTGAGCTGATTAACAGCTCTCCTAGGGCTGGCCCGAAGGATTAGACTTATTTTACGTGGCTAAGAACCATTGGTTACTTAGCAACGGGACCTACAGCTTATTGTGGAATCCGAACCACATTATAGCGAGAAATGAATTTCTATCACCAGAAATAAATTCCTCTAACTCTTCATCAGCCGGCCGCGGGAATTGAACTCCGGCCCATCGAGCGACAGTCTGAAGCTCAACCGACTCGGCCAACAAAGGGCTAAATGGATGGAGCATTTCCATTACAGGAAACACAGAGGCCGGTATGTTATAAATTTTTATTCAATAAAGTGCCTTTCTCCTTATTAAATTTCAAGTGTGCTCGGTGGCACCAATAACACCTTGGTACGAGTTATCCTCGTGATACTGCTATTCCCCTTATTTTCCATTTTGTTCAAAAGCTACAACTCGCAGTGCCAGGAGAGGATCAAAACAAACTACGTCAGTTAACGGCTGAAACAGCAGTTTGCTTAAGAATAAACAGACGGAGCACCAGAGCATCAGTTTTGGTCTATTCCGTCGTGGCTAATGAAAACATTCGTCAATGTTCCTTTCCTCGTCTTTTTATTTTTTTGTCTTATATCAATACCAGCTGCTGGAATCACTTGTAATTGAATAATGGTGTACACCGGGATGCCGATTGTCCAACATCTGGGCCAGATTCCCTGATGCCTGCCTAGATGAACATAAACAGATACAATTTTGCTTTATGTCAGGGTTGGTTTGAATGCAGTTTCGTGATTCTTGTGATTTTGACCTCCATTTCTGTCGTAAACCTCTCTCTGCAATGAGAAGTTACTGTTGCAAAGTTAGTTCATGGTAGTTGCTCTCTCTCTCTCTCTCTCTCTCTCTCTCTCTCTCTTCAAAACTCCTGTTTTGAGTATCCTTTTTGTTTTAACTTTATATTAAGTCAGTCAGTTTTGTAGTAACACTCTCGTTTTCTCTCTCAATTTTAAAGACCGTTGTGGTATTTGATTGGTTGATTTATTTACCGGCAGGGTGATGGACTGTCGTTGAAGAGTGAAAAACCTGAACTCTAGGATATACGGAGTCGACTCAGACAAAAAATTCAGACACTGAATTCTAAGGATTCAGATGATGTGGACTCGGACTCGTCTTGGTCACGCGACTAGTGAGGACTTGACGACAACACTGAACCCTTGTATCATGTACATATTTGCCTTAATTTCAGATATTGTTCGATTCGTTTGATATTGCCTAAGTACCTTATACGGATTATCAAAATCGATATCATGACCAGTTACTGCTGCAGTGTGGGGTCTGCGGTAAGAGGTTGAACCCAACATTCTTTGGAAGCTTAAAGAATTTCAAGTCAGTGGCCCCTTTGATGTGCTTGTTCCATGTGAATAGGTTTCATCTACTGGAATAATAATAATAATAATAATAATAATAATAATAATAATAATAATAATAATAATAATAATAATAATAATAATAATAATAATTAAGCCAATCATTGTTTTATCAAATCATATTAGTATTACCTTTAGCAAACATCAATATCTATAGAATTCGTTGTTATTAGAAACTGAAAATCTATGGGTAATTATGTAAGATGTAGTAGTCTACTGTAGACAACATAAGAAATATGGTGGCTTCCTTGAATTTCATCTCGGATAATGTAGCCCTCATCCATTTTCCTCTGCGAGTAATTTGAACACATTTCTTATTTTCTTCTGCGGAGAAAATCCTGTGCTCTTAATATGAGAAACATTAAAACCTCCTTCTCTATATGTTGATCTAAATTTTAAAGGGCATTCTGAGGAACTGCAACACTGATAACAAACTTTCAAAACACGTCCTTCATGAATTTGCAACTGTGGTGAGATTTATATACCAAATTTTGTACGCATGCGTAGAACTGTCCAGAGCTTTTGAAAACGCTGTAAATGGTTTACGGGGTGTTTACGAAAACAGCCTTCCTGAGATACATTCCTGGCACTTGTTTATAACTAGAGGATAGCAGCTGGGCTAAAATTCATGTAAATTTGCGTAAACAAATGAGCTTATAGCACCTGTTATTAGAAAGATGTCTCGGTAGAACGTTATTTGTAAATAAACACAATCCACTAATTCAACGCAAAGCAGTGCTGAGGCCTTCCGGTAGTAACTGACTCAATAACTTCATCAGAACAGACATGATCAAACAGTGACATATCGATGGGAGAAAGTGAAGGACTGCTTTAGCACATGTGTTCTCTACAAGGCAGGAATGTTCATTTTTGTCTCGTGACGGTCTAGTTCCCTAGCCAGAAGGGGATGGAAATAATGCCGTTGCCTATTACAGGTCTGAACTCCTTTGAATCTGGAACAAACAAATCCAGCCTTCAGTCATCTTAACCGCGATGTTTTCTTCCGCCGAGCCCCTTGACAAAGAGGTATCATCAAGGAACCAATGAGCCACACCAGGATTTGGACGGAACGGAACCATCCTTCAGAGATTTTTCCGAAATACCGAGAGTTCTGTGCTTTAATAAAGCTCTCAATACGTTTCCAATATAACTTCCTCCCGTGTGAGTTGACGAGTTTCGCTTAACTCTCGGGACTGCAAAACAAAATGTTAAAAATTGAGTAGTAAAATAAATGGATCTGGGTTATTCTAAAATCATCGTTTAGACTTGCGACTTTTGGCTACTCCTTCCGTGTAAAAGTTGGGGTATTTGTCTTAAAGATTCTTAACCTTTGCAGTTTGTTCTTTAGTATTTATCCCTATCGCTCTCTTTGTTGTTTTACTCAATATTTCTTCGTAACAAGAATCTCTCTCTCTCTCTCTCTCTCTCTCTCTCTCTCTCTCTCTCTCTCTCTCTCTCTCTCTCTCTCTTACTGAACTGAACATCTTCAGACTCAGATAAAACATAGTACACTTGCATTTTTACACTCTTTTGATAACTTTAGCATGCTTTTTTGCTGTCCTAATTCATAATGATCAGTAAACTGAAAAATTCCCTGTATCTGTTTCCCTTTTTTCATTTGCCATCTTACCTGTCTTTCACTTCATTGTTTCTTCATGTGAATTTACTGAATATCCCTTGCGTCCTAAATTTCCAAAACCTTCCCGCTTAATCTTTATAACCGCGGTCGTGTAGTAAACATTTCAGCTTTTTTTCAATCTTTAATTGACTGAAGAATAAACTTTCAGAATTTCAGTTCTCCATTAAATACGATGCATTGCAACCAGTTGTCTTGGAACCACTGGAATGGTTTTGCAAAATGAGGAAGAGTGGAAGTTGCCCACGTTTCACAACTACATTGTTGTATCTTCAGGGCTGAAATACAGCGAGTTGACTCTCAATAATTATTCACACACACCAGAAAAGGGCGTGGGGTTAGCAACTTCATCCTAACGATTTGCAGAGAATCAGATGGCTCTGACCTTCCGGTGCCACGTAAACGAGAAAACACACACACACACATATACATATGTGTGTATATGTACAGTATATATATATATATATATATATATATATATATATATATATATATATATATATATATATATATATATATACATATATATATATATATATATATATATATATATATATATATGCGTACATACATATATCTGTGTGTGAGTGTGTGCGTTCTGTGTGTGAGTGTTTTTCCCTTTACAGAGGCGTGGCACCGGAAGGTCAGAGCCATCTGATTCTCTGCAAATCGTTAGGATGCAGTTGCTAACCACACGCCGTTTTCTTGTTTGTGAATATGATAAAATCTATCTCCGGCATGGAACCAAGAACTAAGATATGTTCTGATGATAAAATGACCTTAAATCTGAAGTCGTTGCAAAACAGAAAATATATTCCTTAAGTCAGAATTTCAGCAAAAAAAAAAACATTTATCAAAAAGAAATAAAAGTTACAAGATATGTTTACAGTTTTAATAACTTGACCTGAACAGAAAAAGAAGAGCAGAAGCATAAACCTGACGACGTACCCAGCCCTGTTATATTTCAGGAGACAATTGCCGACACGGGCCGCTCAGAGACACTTCCGCATTCATGCGTGATGTGACGTCACATCAGTCACAGATGATAGGTGCCTCGTGCGACATGTCTCGTCTCACGGTGTTGTCTGTTTCCTGGGTGATCTGTCTGTTTGCGCAACCACCTATGACCTTGCATATGTGCACACACTATTCAGGGATGATTTCTCTCTCTCTCTCTCTCTCTCTCTCTCTCTCTCTCTCTCTGTTCACTAAACTACACTTTTTATGATTAAACAAAAAGACAGACGCAATGAAAAGGAGATGATTGCTGAAATTAGTCAACTAGCGCCTCAACTCACAAAGCTCTAAATTACGAAGAATGACAATAAAATTTAATATAGATAACGTTTATAAATGTAATCAGTTCTGCGCGGGTCCGTAACCCGAACAAATGAGCAGAGTTGGTGGCAGGAAAGGTATTCAGACGTGAATGCAGCATTCAAACCATCGTGACCGGCAATAAAGGAGCACAAAGTACCGAGGGGGTTCTCACGGGGATTTCACGGGGCCCTGGTCTCATTCGTGCGAAAAGTGAGCAAAAGCCGCCGCCCAGTCGTGGGTCGGCTCTGTTAAAGAGGTCATCCCAGATGAGATGATAAGAGGGGGAAACACTCAATGTGAGGCTGATGACTACAGGGGAAACATAGCTCGTGAGTCTAACGGATAGACAGAGGTTTGGAGAGTTTCGTGTGATGTGAGAGAAGAGGGGAGACATGCGAGTTGATCTGTAGTGGGTCTAATGCGTAAGAAAGCATTAGTAAGGGGCTAGCCCTGTCCAGAGTTCTTAAGGACAAACTCAAAGATGCGATAACGATGAGCATCGAGTCATGACGACCCCGGAGGGGGTAGTGCCGTCAGTGCACCTCACGCGGTGCACTGTAGGCATTACTTAAGGTTCTTTGCAGCGTGCCTTCGGCCCCTAGCTGCAACCCCTTTCGTTCCTTTTACTGTACCTCCTTTCATATTCTCTATTTTCCATCTTACTGTCCACCTTCTCCTAACAATTGATTCATAGTGCAGCTGCGAGGTTTTCCTCCTCTTCCAACTTTCAAACTTTCTCCTGTCAATTTCCGTTTCAGCGCTGAATGACCTCGTAGATCCCAGTGTTTGGTCTTTGTCCTAAATTCTATATTCAGTTCAATTCAATTCAATTCAATTCAATTCTAGTCATGAGGAGAGTGTTGTGAACATAATATGCTTATGCAATAGGCTATGAAAGTCGAGGGAAAACAGTATTTTGGGAACAAAGTAAGCAGAGATAGTAATTGTAGGTGGAGATATAAACTGGCACGTAGGAAATAGCACAGACATGTCTGAGAGAGTGTATTGTGGCTGGGAACTGAAGAGAGTAATAGGAGGGAAAGAGGGTAAGTGACGACAGGGCATAGTATGGCAGTAGTCAAATGTTTTGGAAAGAGAACTAGCTACCTGATGAAGTACGGGAGTGGCAGAAGGAGAGCCAAATAGATTTATTATCGTACAGGTAAGAAGCAGATTTTTTGGAAATCAGGAACTGGCATGAGATACTGAGAGTGCGGCTATGCAGCGCAGAGCGGTAGTGACAATTTGCCCACTAAGAAAAGTTAAGTGGTAGGGACTCAGACTAAGATTCAGATCTCAGAACTCTCTTTAAGGAATAACAGGGCATGACAGTTCAAGGATAGGGAACGCCTACCAGCAAAGTGATTGTGACAGCTAAAGATGAGACTCTAGAAAAATTCATTAGAACGAAACCACCAAATTACAAGGAGACCTGGTTATGGAACAAGAATCTGGAGGAAATGAAAAATGGAGAGAAATTTCAAGATGAGCAATCACTACGTAGGTAGAGAAGTCACCCATAGATTTTGCCTGCATTCAGTAGATAAAGGATAAGATAAAGAATATATGAAACATGCTTTGAGGGACTGTTGTATAAGGAGAATCCAAGAGCTGTTTTTGGAAAAACCCAGATTATGAAGGAAAGGACAAGATCAACGAGAGAGAGAGATGATGCCACATGAATGGAGACGTGAGGAATAGGGAAAACATTTAGGAATGCGCCAACTTTAAGAGGCATAAAGTTGATCTCTGACAATATGAAGATGTGGGAGGGATTATGGAGAAGACTCAGAAATGAAACAACTAAAGGGAATGGGCAGTTTAGTTTAAGTCGTTGACATTTTTTGTTTTCTGTAAAAGAAAACTATTGAGAAGGCTGTTTGTCTGTCCGTCAGCACTTTTTCTGTCTGCACTTTTCTGTCTGCACTTTTCTTTCCGCCACCAGATCTTAAAAACTACTGAGGCTAGAGGGCTGCAAATTCGTATGTTGATCATCCATCCTCCAATCATCAAACATACAAAATTGCAGCCCTCTAGCCTTATTAGTTTTTATTTTATTTAAGGTTAAAGTTAGCCATAATCAAACTTTTGGCACCACTATAGGTACCAACGACACAGGCCACCACCGGACCGTGGCTGAGTTTCATGGGCCGCAGCTAAGAGTTTCATCAGCCGTGGCTGAAAGTTTCATACGGAGTTATACGCTGTACATAAAACTCGATTGCTCCGAAGGAACTTCGACGCATTTTTTACTTGCTTTTTTTATTTACAAAGTTTGTGTTTGGAAAAAAGAGATGGCGCAGGATAGTGTCGGGAGTAGCAAGAAAGAACATTTGAATTGTTCGAGATATATAATGACACAGCAGAAACAAAGGTTAGTTGAGTGGCCCTAACAAAAATATCGCTATGTATGTTGGACTACTCCATTAAGTTCTTTTTATTTTTGACCTGGTAATGGCTAAAGAATCCCATAGGATAATGGATCACGCAACCTGGTGCATATATTTTGTTTGTAATATTGTATTCTCTGCAGCATCTGTAGAGGAGAAGAGAGGAAATTAGAGGAGTGAAGAAGGGCCTGAAGGAAAGAGAACTGGAGAACAGTGGGAAGAAGACGTTATGGATGAATTTTAGTGAAAATCAAAATACAAAAGTTAGATGTTCCGAAAGAGACGAGAGAGTGGAAAGCTTCAAAATTCTGAGATCGACATTTACAGGGAAAAGTGACTTAGGAAAATTTGTAATAAACAGCGTTCTAGCAGGATGAAGAAAATGGAATATGGTGTTTATATACATATATATATGTATATATATATATATATATATATATATATATATATATATATATATATATATATATATATATATATATATATATATATGTGTGTGTGTGTGTGTGTGTGTGTGTGCGTGTGTGCGTGCGTGTGTGTGCTGATGCCTTAGAAATACTATGAACGAAATTGGTCAGGCTGTGTTTTATATATATATATATATATATATATATATATATATATATATATATATATATATATATATATATATATATATATATATGTATGTATATAAAGAAAAATTTTGTCTAATCTAAAAATAATTTTTTTCTTCTGCTGTTGACTCCTAAGTTGCCTTTACCTCACATTCATTTTTCTACCAGAATTTTCCCCTTACCGTGAAAATCCCAGCCTTTTCTACTTTCCCTCCGCGCAGCAATAAAATCATAAAAACGACATCAGCCTCAAATGTCGCTTCCCAACCTTTTGTCAAACAGACTATTGTGATTCTTCCTGCCCCGTCCCTTCCCGAGATAATCTCTTCAGCCAGAAATGGAGAGAATGGACCTCAGTTATTAGGGCAATTGCCGAAGTTAAGGCAGATTGCCTCCCGATGAAATAGACTTCAGAGGACTTCGGCTTAGGCAGTCATCAGGGAAGATTTAATCCCAAAATTCAATCATAAGTAAGATTTGAGTCCGTGATTTGATCTTAATCCTCTTGCCAGGTGACTGTTGTCAGAGGAGAGAATTCTGCGCTGGATGCCGTATCTTCCACTCGATCGCCTAATGAAGTTTCCCCCAGAAAGTATCTTCGGTGGGAAACCGATGTCGGGGAGGGCCGGTTAAAGTTGCACCCTCTGAACGAAATGGCTTGTCACTGATGTCTCTTCATAAGGGGCTGACCTGTACTTCAGCAGCTGAAGCATGAATATAGCATAGGCCACTGTCTTGTTTTTTTCTCTCTCTCTTTACGGATGAAACTTGGTAGGCACTTCTGAGGGATGGCGATTATTTTCTTTCAGTATTTTTAACTTACGTTTTTTTCAATGTCGAAGGTCAATTTAAACCATTTTTATAGATCGCAAAGCTATCATTGTTACTTAATTGTCCGTAGTATTGTTGTAGGCGTGTCGACCTTAACCTAGCTTTCAGGGGCACAGGTCAGTGCAAATATAAAAGTTGGTACACTTTTAAAATGGGTTGGTAATTATTTTCCGTGTGTGTTTTTGTCCTTGACTTACTTTGCAAATGCACAAGGTGAATTTAAAAGTCAGATATTTTATTTTTCTCTGATTTTGATGAAACTTCTTAGGTAGGCAACTAAGAGATTTGTAACTATTTTCTTAATATTTTTTTTTTTACTTTTGGCCTGCTTTTTCAAGGTCATTAATCCACTGATCATCGTCATCATCACTGTTACCTTTATTATTACTAATCGCTGATCTTATTAATGAGAACCTGCGAGATTCGTAGGGAAATACTACAGGATATTACATATGGTATACTTTCTGATATAGTATTTGACCCAGGTGCCAAACATGCACAATATAATAATAATAATAATAATAATAATAATAATAATAATAATAATAATAATAATAATAATAATAATAATAATAATAATAATAATAAATGAGTTTTTGAAAGGTGTAAAGTATAATGCTATATCCTTTACACATTTCAAAAAATCACTTATTATTATTATTATTATTATTATTATTATTATTATTATTATTATTATTATTATTATTATTATTATTATTATTATTATTATTATTATTGTACATGTTTGGCACCTGCGTCAAATACTACATCAGAAAGTATACATTATGATTGTTAGCTTTCTATGATACCAACTTCTTATTTTGAACCTCGGACTTACACCTTAGGCAGAGTATGAATGAATATACAGTCATGCACATAATATCTATTATATAGTTTAGATTATTATTAGCAAGACCTGTAGCTATTCCACAGATTCTGACATCGGGTATATCATTACTGCTTTCGTATATCTGCTTCTACAAATAAAGTACAGTTTCGTGAAAGCACTGCATTACCTATGACAGTAGCGGATCCAGGGGGTGGGGGGCCCACCTGGGCATGTGTCCCTCCATGAAAAATAATGACAAAATAATAATATTGAAGATTTAGATAATAATAATAATATAAATGAGAAATATAAAAATTGGAAAAAATAAAAATCTATTATAGAAATAACAATAAAATTTTGAGAAAAAAAATAAATAATAATAATAATAATAATAATAATAATAATAATAATAATAATAATAATAATAATAATAATAATAATAATAATAATCTTAATGATAATTATGGATTCGGTATTTCCTGATAGAACAGGAGACTTCTGTCCATTTTATTTATATATATATATATATATATATATATATATATATATATATATATATATATATATATATATATATATAATAAATATATATAAGTACATATATATAAAATATATATGTATGCATGTATGTATAATATGAAAATTGGTGCCGCCCCAACGAAATTTTTCTGGATCCGCTAGTGACCTAAGAAGTATTACTTAAAATGACATGAAATGGCAAATCAAAGTTTTTTTGGCTCAGCGGTTTTTTTCTGAATAAAAGGTATACAATTTAGAGAAAAAAAATTTAAATAAAGAAAGAAGTTTCTTCCATAAAACTATGTACAGTCAACGCTTGTTAATCCAGACCCTTTTACTGGGGATTTTGCTTAATCCGGACAAAGTTTGGGTTACCAAATAGTTTTGTGCTATATTTTTTTTTTTTACGGCGAAATTGAATTATAAGTTTCAAGTGATCTCCGAAAACTTAGCATTTAATGATACACAAATCAGAATAATATAATATATGTAATAATGAAACAATAAAAAATGTATAGAAACAAATTCCCGTTTAGATAAAAAAAAAAAAAATTTAAATCGCTAGCAAAAGAAACTGCCTGTTTTCTAGTAAGTTTTCTATTGTCATTAAATGTTTATTGAAAAACTTGTCAATAAATAAAAATAGATAAATAAAAGACTAAATCAATCACACTGAAATCATAATGTAACGCGATATATAAACGAGTTAATATAATTTACTGTACAATTAAAATTAAGATTAAAAGGGCTTCTTGAAAATTTCTAGAGTCGTTGTGGTTGTACCCAACCAGCTGATTTAGTCATTTGACTCTTGTTGTCTGGACGTGTTGAGGAAAATATCAAATTATTCCATTACATCTTTAATGCACCCATATTTTTTTTAACATAAAGTAGCTATTCTACAGTATTCCATGTGCTGTGTTGATTTAGCCATTTGACTCTTGTTGTCATGAAGCGTTGAGGAAAATGTGAAATTATTCCATTACACCTTTAATGCATTCATATTTTTTTAATATAAAATAATTACTCTACAGTGTTCCATGTGTTGCATTAATTCCCAGTCGGTTGGTACACACATTAACTTGTTTATACATCGTGTTTCATCATAAATTCAGTGTGATTTAACGTTTTATTTATATATTTTATTCATTTACAAGTTGTTCAATAAAGAGTAAATGGAAAGGTAATTTTAATAGAAAACAGGCAGTTTCTGTTACTAGCGCTTTAACTTTTATTTTTTACCTAAACGGGAATTTGCTTATACACTGTATTCATTGTTTTATTATGTATGTAATATTATTTTGATTTGTGTATTTCATTTGTATATATATAAGTGTGTGTATGTGTGGTTTTATATATATATATATATATATATATATATATATATATATATATATATATATATATATATATATATATATATATAGTTTTTGAGATAGTATTCAGTCTGTTTCATTGCTAATCAAGTTATGATTATTTGTTCTATATTCCTACAGAATTTCCTACATTCACTAGTCGATGCCAACATGGAAACCAAACTCTAGTAGTTATGGCGAATTCATCTTATATATAACCATACCCTGGACTTCTTCAGTGAGGACCGTGACAAAGGTTAACGGTTGGATTTTTTGAAATATGCAGATGCATACTTTTGTCACACTGACACTGACACTGACACTGCCTCACTATTTATACATGAAATAAATTCACCTGAACTATTAGAGTAAATATTTGTGTATATATGTACATATATATATATATATATATATATATATATATATATATATATATATATATATAATATATGTATGTAATGTATACATATACATTTATATACATGTATATGTATATATACATATATATTTATATATATGTATATATATACATACATACATATATTCATATATATACATTTATATGTATATATACATAATATACATGTAAATGTATATATATATATATATATGTATGTACATGTATACATATATACAGTATATACTTACATATATATTTGTGTATATGATTTTACGCATGTATGTTTGTAACTGCATAAGTTTCTGCGAATTTCTTCTCTTCCCTCCTATCATACATTGTAATTCATGAAGATGAGGAAAGACTACAGTATAATGTTCCTGGTTTAATAAACTTGCATTTTTTTCATGCCTGTCAGATTATAAAGAGAATTTACTTAGCTTCTTGAGCAAGCAGACATTAGTGCCTGCGTATTTCAACATTTTTCCACAATGTTTACGAACAACAGAGTTTGCTGCAGTCGAAATATTTTTTGCTAGATTATATGCGCGGTGTTGGCGTGCGTACTTGTGTGCACAGCTGACCTTTATGCCTGAGGCCGTTAAAGAATATAGCCGTAGGCTTTTTGCTGGGCATTTTCGACTTAACAGTTGAAGCTGGCGAGGACTTCAAGTGTGATTATCTTCTTTAACAAGACATCATGAGCGTGGGAGCAAAAGCCCCACACACTCTTATTTCCTGAATCTCATGTATTCATCTTTTTATGTAAATCTGTGAGGAACTCCATGAAGAAAAATGGATAATATTGCTGTACATTTTGCAATGAACATGTGCAATTTTCGAACTTACGCACTGGAAGAATCAGCTTCACTGAGGAATGCGAACATGATATCCGTTTCGGCGTATGGCTGGCACTAGCCGCTCCATTTCCTAAGTGGACCAGCCAGTAACGATGTCAGCGTTGTCTGTACTTAAACTTTAACGAGCGTAATTCAGTTTTATCTGAAGCATTGCACGGTGGCGTCTCCGTCCCAACGCGTGGCCCAGTGCTGGCATTCATAAATTCCGGGACTTGAAATTTATCCTTGTTTCCTCGTCTTCACCTTATTTTTCTTTGCTTCTTCCTCCTCTTCCTCGTTTCATCCTTTTCCTCCTTCTCTAGTCTTGCAAGATGGCCTGTAAAAGGCTTAAATATAAAAATATTACTGGATACATTTATGCAGATTATGTAGGTGAGCCGCAGTCTGCATAATTATAGTAACTGGGTTTATAACTGCCATTCCAGTGATCTATGGCAAGTTTTACTTTTGATTTTTTCATTCATTCCACGGGGGTAATTTACATATGACGAAAGAAATGTTAGATGATAATGGTAATACTATTTCGAGTGGAGACTCTTTTGGTACAGAAGACAAATATTTTATTAGCTCTTTTGATTTGTCTCGTCTATAATAACAGTAACAACAAAATCTTGAGCAAATTAAAGAGAGGAAAATTTTAAAAAGTTTAATGCAGCTAAGACCATAATAGTAATAAAACTATAAGAAGATGAATCGAACTCAGTCAGTTTTTAAAGTAAGTATAAAAATCTGACTGTTATGCGGACATTCACTGATAGTCTGAAATTCCTCTGGAGTAAGTAGCTCCTTGCTGAACCACCAAAACAATGATGGAAGTCTCATTAAAGCGCGGTTACCCATCTGCCCATATCAACTTTGATATTCTGAATCGCAGAATACAAGAAATAGCACACAGTGTCTTATAGATGAGGCAGGTATGCTTCAAAAAGGAAAAGAGGCCAGGTGTGGACCTACTTTCTCGGTACAGCGAACCTAGATGAGAAATTATATAACACGCTGCTTGTTCTAGAAAAGTCATTATTATTATTATTATTATTATTATTATTATTATTATTATTATTATTATTATTATTATTATTATTATTATTATTATCCAAAATCTCATAATACCATGAATCACTAAAATGATGAAGAAATCCGCAATGTTACAAATGTAGATATACATCAGAAATACATATAAAAACGAGCGCTTTCGAGAACCTGCTCGATTCTTCTTCTCAATCTGACTTAAACACTATAGTAGAACAACCATCGAAGTAAAATGTTTTGAAAAATTAAGCGAGCAAGTTCTCGAAAGTTCTCGTTTTGTATAAATATTTCTAATATATATTTACATTTACACCAGTGTGGATTTCTTCACTATTATTATTATTATTATTATTATTATTATTATTATTATTATTATTATTATTATTATTATTATTATTATTGCTTTTGATGTAATGTTGTAACAGTTGAATGTGGCGGCACACCACTGAAACAAAAGCATATGGAGAAAAAGAAGAAAAGATCTACAGTAGAATGTCTTGGCCTCGAAATGTTGGCCCATTTTCGACCCTAAAACTGAACCCGTTGATGGATGCAATTGCTTCGTTTATGCCCAGCACAAGTATTTCGGGCATTCCGAGAACGGCGGAGTCTACGCGGATGAGAGGAGCCAACGAGAAGTGGGTTATGGCACGACTGAAGCACGCGATGACCACTGGCCCAATCGAGCCAATTTGAATTCTGACCACAGAGTAAACTGATAACTCGCTCCTGAAGTGTGAAAGGCAACTATGTGGTCTTGAAACAAAGTGACGGAATCCAACGCGAAAAGCGAGAGAGAGAGAGAGAGAGAGAGAGAGAGAGAGAGAGAGAGAGAGAGAGAGAGAGAGAGAGAGAGAGAGAGAGCTGTTATTTCCGAACTGAGAAATAAATATAAAATGTCTTCTTGTAGACAATTATAGAGAATATATTTTTTATCTCGGAATATATAAAAAAAAATGATTTCTTTCGATACGGAAAAAGAATATACACTGTCTTTGATTGACAGAGAAAAAGAAACTTTTCTCTACGTAAGATAAACTTCCAATTTTTTTATATGAAAGGATATAAGTCTGCTGTTTCAGAAAGACAGAGTTAGAGATGAAAAGCTTCATTTTTCCTTTTTGCGGCTGAACAAGAACACATCCATTTCGTTATCAATGACGTCATGTCTGCACATACTCAAACTGACATCCCGGATAGGCCGCTTTTGGCATGTTGCTGTGAATAAACTGAGGGTGGGCCGTGTTGTAGGTTTCGTTTACCGGCGGCTAATTCATTCTGGATGCACAGCAAGGAAAACTAATAGAAATAAAAACTGTTCTTTAGCTTCGAGGCTGACGATATTTGCCCTTTTGTTAAAAGAAGGCTTCCGAAAGCCTTTATCAACCAAATTCCTCATTTAAGAGCTTTGAATTAATTCCAACACATCATTCTGTGCCGATATCTATGCGCGGGAATGGGTTTGCAAATTGGAGTCTCTGTGGGACGCCTCACAGGTGTTCCTTTTCAAATTAGTACACAGCGTTCGGTATTTCATGTGGGCTGATTGTCACATTTCATGTTAAGGTTAATTGGAATATAACCCCATGATTCATTATGAATGAATATATTTGGAGATAAATTGATGATTCATATGTCATACGCGCATCCAATCGAAACATTACATACAGCATGTCTTTGAAGATGCTATTAGTTTGTTTTATAAACTCTTTCCTTCTTTTTTATTATTCTTTTCTATTCCTTGTAATGTCCAACTTGCAGCATGCATTTAAATTCGTAACTTATAAGTATCTAAAAGAATTACCTGTACCACAAAACGTACATTTATTGTCGTCTAAGTGCATCTCGTCGATAATGTACTTTATGCAGTGAATTATAATGGTTCTATTGTACCCTACTGTGTCCTGATTAGGAATGGATCGATTCAGTCAGGAAGAAATAGAAAGTTTCCAATGAGGCCTTTGTTTTTGTTGATGGGTTGACGGTAGTTCTGTTCTAAATCTATTTGCAGCAAGACGGATATGATTTGTTTGTTAGCCTCGAGGAGTGGACAGTAGATGATTCAAGAAAGTAAGGTAGGAATTTTGGATTAACCCAGCTGTTGATTTGATTCGATTTATGAAATTAAGGCTGTTAAGCCGAATATTGGGCACTTTTGGTCATTCGGTGCTTAAGACAGTTAAAAGGGAGAGTTGGAGTGGTTGGACGGCAAGAAAAACTAGATACAGAAAACAAAGGAGATGAAGTGCTTGGGTCTGAAGGTGGAACTGGGAGGAAACCTAACAGTTGTACTTAGGAATAACAGTTAGAGGTGTTGGATAGCAAGATTGAAGAAAGGAAGCAGGAATGGAGGTAAAAAGTAGAAGCCGCAACACCCTTCAGTAATGCCCACAGTGCACCGTATGAGGTGCACTAACAGCACCTCTACCCCCACGGGGTAACTCAGTTGTAGAGCTGTCGGTCTTAGGCTAGTAACTGAGGAGGGCTTGGGCAGTCACAGACGTCAGGGTAGCCCATACACCAGACTAGCACCGATTGACCAACGATTAATGATGTTTTTGGTTGCTGTATGCGTATTCTGTCCGTCGGGATGTACTAGCGATGGGTGAGGTGGCACAGGACGCCTGAGGGAGGTTGTTTTGGAAATATCACACGTATTCCTAGCATAGGAGCGGAACTAGTCAGAACGAGAGTACGTACAGTGCTGCCGCGGTCATTTGGTGTGGTTCGAATATTCGGATCTTTCCTAGACGGTGATCCCCAAGGGTTTTCGGGGGTCGTTATCTGGGACTAATATTACTTAGGGGTCATTATTTTTATGACATTTACAGTCTTTTGTTTATGTTTTTACGACAATCCCCAATCGGCTTGTACTAAACACGCCGCAAAGGTGGATATATACCGGGTTAAAACCCTTGGGGGTCACTATTTAGGAAAGATCCGAATATTCTTCTGGCTTCGAGGTTCGTATTGTCAAACAAAAATGTTAATCACAATAATGATGACGAAGAACCAAATTTCACATAACAACGTCATTTAAAACAATGCTGAATGCAGCAACACTGAAAGTTGCGTGACCATTTACCACAGGAAACAGAAAAATCCCATTAGAGAAATGAGTCTGTGCATTCTCAGTGCGTCGACTTCTTCCAAAATCCCGTTGTGATTTTCATTCTTATTCAGAACGAGGGATAATAATACGAACGAAAGTCTCAGCTTGGTATTCATGCGCAAGAGCACCTCGTTTAAAGCCCCGCTGATATCTGAATCATTTTAGAACGTGTAAAAGAGAGAGAGAGAGAGAGAGAGAGAGAGAGAGAGAGAGAGAGAGAGAGAGAGAGAGAGAGAGAGAGAGAGATTTCAAAGATAGCTTGAACATTAGACCGATCAGCAATTGGCCGGCGTACTACAGAGCAAACAGATCGTTTCAGGTGACCTAATATGAACCGTTTGGAGCTCAGTAGATATTAAAGTCAATAAAATCGCTCAGAACTGAAAGCAATGTAGCATTATTTTATTTACATACAGTTGGATCTTTTGAACTGTCATACTGCATTATGCTTTATAGCCATAAGAATTTTTTTTTTTTTAGAACACCAGAAGTGAAGTAGAAGTAACATGAAAGCAAGTAACAAATGCACCGAAGTTTCTTCGGGGCAATCGAGTTCTCTGTACAGCGCATAATGCTGCATGAGCTGCGGCCCATGAAACTTTCAACCACGGCCCAGTGGTGGCCTATCCTTTGGCGTTGCCAGAAGCACGATAATGGCTAAATTTAACCTTAAATAAAATAAGAACTACTGAGGCTAGAGGGCTGCAGTTTGGTATGTTTGATGAGTGGAGGGTGGATGATCAATATACCAATTTGCAGCCCTGTAGCCTCAGTAGTTTTTAAGATCTTAGGGCGGACAGAAAAAGTGCAGACGGACAGGCAAAGCCATCTCAATAGTTTTCTCTTGCAGAAAACTAAAAATGTGACAAAAATCTTACCTTGTGTAATTTATAGTCTTCCACTAGTCACAGGAAAGAGGCCCCAAGGTGTGTAGTTAGGTGCTGTTCGGAACTTTCATATGCCAGGTAAGAGAAGACAACAAAATAGATCCTTTGAAATTATAATCGGCCGTAGATTGTTTTATATATATATATATATATATATATATATATATATATATATATATATATATATATATATATATATATATATATATATATAAAGTCAAGAAAAGAAGAGAGAGAGAGAGAGAGAGAGAGAGACTTTATACACGCACACACACATACACACACACTCTGGTGTTCATAGTACAGTGGTTGGAACGACCGTCTCGCCATACAAAGATGGATGAGTTTGGTACCCATGTCAGCCGGAATGCTCCGAGTAAGATCTCATTGCGTCTCAGACGACATAAGTAGTGAATTGTGTACATGGTAGTTAGTTGCCTGTGCAGGGTCCAAACAATTTCATAGATCCTGGGGTTAGATAGATGAATAGATACTGTTGAAACAGGTTCTACTCTCTGAAAGGGAAGGTTTTTGGATTGCTCGTCCTTGCTAAGCTCAGTGAGACGATAATTAACGCCTATAAAAATAAATGACAAAAGGAACTAAAATTCCAACCAGCGTGGCAAAGGATACTGATATTCTGGCCTAAGAATAGAAGGACAACACTGAAAAAACATTCAAAATAAAACAAAAACTCTCCCGCTTTTCCAGTTTAGATTAAAGATGTTCTCTTGAAATTGCTACGTTCCCCACACCTGAGAAGAGAGGCCTTCGATATCAGAGCAATAAGAAGAACAAGCTCTTGATTTCCTCGCCGAGTCGGGGCCTTCGATATCAGAGGAATGAGAGCAACCTCTTGATTTCTTCTCTCCGGATGAGAGGGCCCTTTGATATCAGGGGAGTCAGAGGAACAACCTTTTGATTTTCTTCTCGAGGCGGTGAATGCCAAGGCCGCCGTGTTTGCCTTGGTACTTTTTGCATAAGGAAATCTCCATGAATAGAACATTGCTCTCTCGTAAGCCTTCAAAGAATTTTCTTCTCGTTTCAAGGTTTGCTATTTTCCAAAATTTAGAAGCCACATTTTCGGTCTTCTTTTTTTTTTTTTTTTTTTGCTCAGGAATAACCGGGACAAACAGAATTCTTTAGTCTCGCTTTCTTTGTTAGTAAAGAAGCGAAATAATCGAGTGTTAGCACAACCCCTGAAAAAAAAGTAAAAATGCTCACCTAGAAGTAAATTCTTTATGAGTGAAATAAAAAAAAAAGCTGAGGAAAAGGTAAAAATATTCTGAAAATGTACTTACGAGACTTCTCATATGATTGTGGCGGATTTTTAACAATTCTACGCCTGTACCTTCCATAGAATTATAATACGGCCCAGCGTTTCTGTATTTGCTCTGAATGTTGATACTCATTTTATGAGGCCTCTTGTCGACATTCCAGGTAAGGGCTGGATCTCCCTCAGCCATATGTCTAGGCAAAGCGCGCACCGATGATGATGGCCCCTCGAGCTATTCATTCCCTTACGTGTAGAACCCTTGTTTATCAAGCTTAAATTTTGATGTAGTGTTTATACACATCAGCCATACATCCGAAGCATGAATAGCTCTCTGTATATCACTGACCTACTCGCTTTTCCTATTCACGAAGTACAGTACTCGCCTTCGGGGCCTGTGAAGTGTTTGCGTGTTGGTAATGCGTCAGTTCTCTCTAGATTATTGCATTATACATTTTGAAGTGGACCCGGTATACAGAAGTTTCTTTTTTTTTTATTCAGCATCTGAAGATGAAAAAAAGTTAAGTTTACCTTAGTTTAACCAGACCACTGAGCTGATTAACAGCTTTCCTAGGGCTGGCCCGAAGGATTAGACTAATTTTACGTGGCTGAGAACCAATTGGTTATACCTAGCAACGGGACCTGCAGCTTATTATGGAGTCCGAACCACATTATACCGAGAAATGAATTTCTATCACCAGGAATAAATTCCTCTAATTCTTCATTGGCTGGCCGGAGACTCGGACTCGGGACTAGCAGAGTGCTAGCCGAGAACTCTACCGACTCTTCCAACGAGGAAATATTTTCAAAGCATGCGTCAAGGAGAAATAAAATTTTTGCTTATTTCCTTCCGACACTTGTGGGTTCTTTAAAAAAATTAAAGAAAAGGAAATAACACAAAATATAATAAAATAAAGGTAATATAATGAAAGTATTTATTTTCTTTAGTGATGTGTAACTTCTACACACCAAAGAATATCCAATATTGCATTTAGCCCTTCCGTTCACTTAATACGATTATTGTAAGGAATCTGTCTTCATTTATGGGGTGCCCGAATACAAGGGCCCGTACTGACATAAGGTCAGCTGAATCTAGGGCAACTCGTTCTTCCTTATTAGGTATTAAAAATCACAAAATAATAATCTCAATAATGGCACAGGTTCATGAAATTGTACCAATATGTGGCTAACAAAATAAATTTAACCACTTGAAAAGTTCTCGACGATAAACCCAATCCATTCCAGTCCTGGCTTTAAACATTTAAAAACCCGTCGTAGATTTAAACAAATAAAAAATGCGCCGAAGTTTCTTCGGCGCAATCGAGTTTTCTGAAAAGCGTATAACGCTATATGAAACTCTCAGCCACGGCCCAAGAAACTCTCAGCCGCGGCCCATGAAACTTTCAGCCACGGCCCGGTGATGGCATGTGTTGTTGGCACCTATTGCGGTGCCAGACGCACGAGCATGGCTAACTTTAACCTTAAATAAAATAAAAACTACCGAGGCTAGAGGGCTGCAATTTGGTATGTTTGATGATTGGAGGTGGATGATCAACATACCAACTTGTAGCCCTCTAGCCTCAGTGGTTTTTAAGATCTGAGGGCCGACAGAAAAATTTAGGACGGACAGACAAATAGCCATCTTTACTTTTATTTTACAGAAAACTAAAAACTGGAGGTCAGTCACAGCTTACAAATGTCAACGGCGGTTGCCGTCGTTTTTCTGTGGTTCGTCTCTCATTTGATAAGAAGTAGATTGTGGTGTCGTTCAGCGTCTCCCTTTCCCCGAAAAGAAGTTCAAGTTACGTAAAACTGATCAAGTTTTCAGGGTGTTATATATATATATATATATATATATATATATATATATATATATATATATATATATATATATATATATATATATATATATATATATTAGAATTACTTAAAGGACCTCATTCAAATTGGATAGTATCTAATGGAGTATTTATTCAGAGAAAGTTACAAGCTTTCTTGGACAAACAGTCCACATTATCAAGTATGCGTTTGTCCAAGAAAGCTTGTAACTTTTTCTGAATAAACACTCCATTAGATACCATCCAGTTTGAATGAGGTCCTTTTAGTAATTCTACTAATGAACAGAACAATTGCGTATGTGATAAAGTTAATATATATATATATATATATATATATATATATATATATATATATATATATATATATATAAAGGCAATGCCATGCAGGAAAGAGAAACAATGGAGTACTGTAAGGCCTCTCGACTTATAGTCTGCTAAGTAAAGGACTATAAGTCGAAAACCTTACAGTGCTCCATTGCTTCTCTTTCCTTCGTGGCATTGCCTTTATTTATATATTCATCACGTTCCATATTTTCCTAATTCAGTTACACACACACACACACACACACACACACACACACACACACACATATATATATATATATATATATATATATATATATATATATATATAAATATGTATATATATATATATATGCAATATATATATATATATATATATATATATATAATATATATATATATATATATATATATATATATATATATACATATATATATCATCGTGCTTTAAGTCTTTTAATCTTCTTAATCAGATTTTTATCATTTGCTTTTTCTGCTTTTACTTCTTTGAAAGTACCACCTTCCGTTTTATATACTTAATTATGATAAGATATTGTAGTGTTTTGATGCATATAATTGATAACATATAAATATGAATGTTTTTGCTTTGTTGATTATGACCTCAATCTTATGCTGCTCCGACCGCATCAGTTGTTCACTTTCATCAGTTTTTATGACATAACCTGGTTCATATGTCCCATTTCTTAGATTTGTACTTACATTTTTTATTTAAATAATTATGAGTAAAGATCAGCCGACAACTCTGATCACGGTCATTTTACAAAAATGGTGAGACATCCGGTAGTTTTATTTATTTTTTATTACTTATATATTTATTGACATTTATTTTTCATTTTAACGAGAAACTGAATCCATATCTTCTTGTTTACTCCGGTGCTGATTTTTAAATTTCTCTCTCTCTCTCTCTCTCTCTCTCTCTCTCTCTCTCTCTCTCTCTCTCTCTCTCTCTCTCTCTCTCTCTCTTACACCTGAATACGTTATTATGTATTTCTCTAACAAAAATATATCCTTTAAACGTGGGTTCTTGAATACTTTTTCTACATGTGTATATGAAAGTTGGGTTCTGTGGTGGTTTTGGCTTTATACCTGGTGTGATTAAAACACTAAGTTAATGAAAAAATGTATATATAATTTATTCATAACACTTTGTAACTACGCATCCAACTCAGGTCGATCGAGTTACGTGGAAGCAGTGTGTCAATGGCGGCGAGTGTCTTTTTCCCTAGAACGGCTCTTCTATTGAGACGAAAGGTAAAAATAAATTACGTTGAACTGAAAACATTGTGTTCTTTCGTGTGAGATGACTTGGAACGTGAGTCTTGCCTTGCCTCTACTTGCCTTTCCTTGCCTTGCCTTGCTTTCCCTTCCCTTGCCTCCCACAATCTTCTCTCTCTGGCTACTATACAAACAATCGCCTTCAGCTCTCGAAAATTCTGGCATAAACATTTGCACAACCACAGAGTAGATATTAAAAAAACCTTTGTCAACTCGGCCAGCTTGGAAATATCTCTGATAAACAGAATACCTAAAACTATAAACGAAGTCTGCTGAAATGATTTCAAACATAAATAGACATGACAAAAGTTCACTATCATCTTACAAAAATATAGTGTTTCAAACCAAGTGTCTCTACGTTAAATCAAGATTCTCGAACATCACTGAAAATTAGATTCCATCCATTCTCGAAACCGCAAATTAGAAATGATGCTAGTGGGAGGAGGGGAGGGGTCTATACAAAAGAAAAAATAATCTCATAGATTATATTGTGAAATTATTTATAGGTGCGTTTTACGTGCTCCGAGCAAACTTACACAGGTTATGCAGTACTTTGGTAATTCTTGTTCAGCAATTTTTCTTGCCTTTTGACACTTACGATAAAGTTGCACATTGCAAACAAAGCACGAATAATTTTATAACTGACAAAAAAAAGCCGAAACGGCTGATTAAGTCAGATTTTTTGCCAGAAACTCTTTCTGGTAGCCAAGTTTTATTCGTTCCTCTGGATGACAAAGCGTAGCCGCTTATATACGTCAGGCCTAAATTCAGTAAACTACGTTTTCTTTTACAGAATTTCAGACTAGAAAAAGAAAATGATTCTTATTGATTCGTTATCTTACACTTCAGTCGGTTTTCTTCAAGAAGTTTCGAAGAGTTTTTGAATAAACAATAGATATATACTTTGTTGTAAACAACTTATCGTAAAAGGATGAGATACAGCGTGCCTTTGCACTTACATAATCAAATCATTAATTTATTCCGCATCATACTAGGAATAGAAATTGTACGCATTTAATAGTAATGCTACAAAATAGAAATTTCTGTCAACTGGAGACTTTTAGTTATGCACTTTGTAGGCAAAGGCAAACGTGATTTGGGAAAAGGAGTATTCCACCAGCTCCAGTTTTGCTAAGGGTGCCAAACAGGCTTAGGAATATATATATATATATATATATATATATATATATATATATATATATATATATATATATATATATATATATAATGTATGTATGTATATATATATATATATATATGTGTGTGTGTGTGTGTATGTGTAACCAAAGAGTACCAGAGAATTCATATATAGCACTTATTATATTACTTATATGAAAAAATCTTAATTCCTTTTACTTTAATGAAAAATCCTAACCCTTTTCCTTTCTCGAAAATTAGTGTTGGAAGTCTTCATAAATGTGCAAATGAAAATTCTTCAGATATTGACGTCAGACGACGACACAGCAAAACATGTTATAAATGAAGCAATAAGGCATTTATTTCCACTCACAGGCAGAGCCGCGGCGTTATGAGAAATAAAGAACAGACCTCTATTCCCACGTAAATCTAACTAAATATTACGCAACCTATAACATCGCTCAGAAAATCATGCGAGGTCCCGGGATTGGTTCTCTATTTGGATGTTTTCTGATGTAAACAGTAATCTTTTTTACATTATTTTCTCTTTACTTTGTTCATTTAGTCGGTAAAATTAACTTTCATTAAGAGCGAAGGACTCTGGAGTATCAAATGAATTACCGGTAATTGCTTCCAGTTGAATATTTTTATTGTGCTTTCTTTTCGCTTTCTTTTCCTGTCTTCGAGACGCACATCCTCCCACCAGCCGGGATTCTGTCACACGCAAGGACAAAAGTCACTCACATTTACTTTTGCTGAGAAATAAGAAGCTCATATGTACGTCCTGATAATGAAGACAAAAAGTGCAACTGCTTCTACGGAATGTTCGCCTGTATTTTGAAAGCGTCTTCTACTCAGTTTTTTCTCTCTCTCTCTCTCTCTCTCTCTCTCTCTCTCTCTCTCTCTCTCTCTCTCTCTAATCCTTTGGGCCAGCCCTAGGAGAGCTATTCATCAGCTCAGTGGTCTGGTTAGACTAAGGTATACTTAACTTTCTCTCTCTCTCTCTCTCTCTCTCTCTCTCTCTCTCTCTCTCTCTCTCTCTCTCTCTCTCTCTTTCTTCTTTCTTAAATATATCAGAAATAACAACAGCAGTGGAAACTGACAATAATGAGCAGAAGTGAAGGAACCCGCTGATGGGCTCAAAGGAGGTCCTATGCACTTCCTACGGACAAACGACTTATCTACACTTCTGAGGTGACTCCCATTTACGATCAAGCTGAGAGCAGGATGTCTGATGTGCTCCAGCAAAGGGCGCCTCTGTTAAAGCCCCAATGAAATCTGGATTGGCTTCTTAAAGTAGAAGTTTCATGAGAGAGAGAGAGAGAGAGAGAGAGAGAGAGAGAGAGAGAGAGAGAGAGAGAGAGAGAGAGAGAGAGAGAGAGAGAGAGGTGGGAAAACTTGCAAGAGATAGAGAGCGGAGCGGAGTTGCTTCGACACAAATTTCAGCGGACATTGGTCTCATTTATAATGCAGCCAGTACACTAAAGGGCAACAAACCGTGTTAGAGGACCGATCATTAAGGATGATGACTTATGGGCTTTTAATCGAAGAAGGAATATCCATGATCAAATCTGTAGAAATGACGTGAAATCCACCAATTAGTGAGTAAATTTCGACTGATTATAAGTCGTTATATTCCAAAACATAAGTTTGCTTTTTCATGCTGGCATGTAGCTCATGATGCTGATGCTATCAAAATACTTCCTGTGATATCCTAACGGGAAGACGCCCCTGGTTACCTTGTCTAGAATGCAGAGAAAATATCTCAGATCTTCATTTGAAGAATATTCGTACCAGACTTTAAGAAAAAAAAATTTCGAAACAAGAGCAGGGCATGGAGAGGTATATTTTGTTTGTGATTTATATTACTTTTTGCCATTAGGCAATAGCCAACAGGATTAATTGCTTGGAATCTTCAAGGAATTAGACGGATTGCTTTAGAAGTCGCCCTCTCAAAAAGAAAAAGAAGCATTTCGAGTATGAGATTAGAATTGACAAGAAGGAAAGATAAGATTAATAATATTTGAGCTTGAGCAGGTGAAATGAAATGAAGAATTTACGATATTAGTGAGTCCCCTAATCTTCTTCAAGCAGATTCGATAGTTTTAAGTGCGTGATCTCTACAGACAGGTTCGTGGCAGTTTAAACAGGCACACTCTGTTCGAAGGGGAAAGGATTTACCTGTAAGGCCCTGTTCACACACGACGGTTGCATCCGCGCGGATGCTAAGTCAATAGCAGAGCACAGGGATGTACACACACAACCGCGAGGATTTGTTAACCGCCGCGGTATCCGCTCGGTCTAAGTTTCCCCTAGCAACCGCGCGGATGCGCCGCGCGGTTTCCGCCTCGTGTGAACAGAGCCTGAAGGAATATTGTAAAAGGTAAAGAGAATCTCACTACAAGAACCCAGCGTACAGTATTTTCTCCTGATTTGGTGTTGAATAAATATCCCAGAAAATACTTCCATACATACCCAACATTTCGTGATGTAATTTCTTGTGAATCTACTTCGATTTTAACTCATCTAGTATTTCCTGCCAGGAGACAAAAACTTTCATTTTGATCTGGTCGTCTGCCTATTCCAGCTGCAATAAGTTTGCAAAAGCCTCCTCTCAATTTTAGAAAAACATTTCCTCATCAGGCAAACACATTTGTCAGTCTCCGTTTTAAGACAAAAGGAACTTAAACCATAATAGCACCCATGCGGTTTCTGTAAGGTAAGATCCAGCAGCGACCCTTTTCCATCTTACTGATGTTTAGTCATCTCTGAAGGCCTGCAAAGAATCTCGTGTCTTATTAGGACTGTAAACACGAGGCAATCAATGCAGCGGTGATCGCGCGTTGCCAGAAAGTGCTGACTGTGCACAATACAAGTATCACAACAAAGTGGAGGACTTATTTGTGACATTTAAGCTGTCAAGCCAAGCCCTCGGCCACATTCAGCCATTCAGCGCTTAAGACAGAGGGAAGAGGGGGTAAAGTTTTGGACAGCAAGATAAAGAGATTCAGAAAATAAAGGAGATGAAGTACATGGGCCTAAATTTGAAACTGGGAGAAAATCCTATAGTTGCACTAAGAAGTGACAGTACAGAGGTTGGACAGCAAGACTGAAGAAAGAAAGCTGGAATCGAAGTCAACGATAAGGCTAAAAAGTGAATGCAGTTGGAGGACCAAGGGATGCTGCAAACACCCTCTAGTAATGCCCACAGTGCGCCACGTGAGCTGCACTGACGGCAATGACGGGATGAATGTGGAGACGCCAACACTTTTTGGTTTGTAAGTCGTACTTTAGACATGAAAAAGTCTTCATCTTAACAGGAAAACAAATTATTCTGTGAAGTTTTATACATACATTCAAATATAGATATATATAATATATATATATATATATATATATATATATATATATATATATATATATATATATATATATATATTCAACCCTAACACAATGGAACATCACGTATTGGAAGGCAGTAATACAGTGAATAGCTTAATGCAAATATTTATTTATGAAAATAACTGAACTGTCATTGAATTCTGAGTAAAGGCGAGTAAAAAAAAATTATAGGAGGTACAGGTGAGAAAGTACAAGTAAAAACAATGAAACAATGAAAGACAATAAAAACGTACAAGAGACGCATATATGGAAACAGAATTTTGTGTACCATCTATCATGGTTTCTACTTATATTACCCATAAGTAAGTGCAGGCAGTAGTCCTAAGTTGGTAACAGCACCTGTAATAATGATAATATTATGACTAAATTTTTATGCGTGATATACAGTGTATTTTCAGTTATAATAAATACAATCAAAATTTCATTAAAAAGATATACATAATTAACTGCCACTATTATTCCCACCACTATATTTTAAGCGTTATTACAAACTGTACCTTCATATGATATTAGGGTATTAGCCATAATTATAGTTAAGGTAGTTATACAATAAAAATAATAATTTATATACAATATATGCATATCCAATATATGTAAGAGAAACGAAAAATAATATTTTTATAAATTCGAAATATTAATCAGTCAATCTAATTTCATAATGAAATTATATTTATTGATAGTACAAGCTTTCTTATGTTCAAATTTATTCATTATTTTTTTTAATTATCCACTTTGGAAATTCATTACCAATTAGCTAATTAACAAATAATTGAAAATCGTAAACAAAATCTTCACTACTCATACAAATATTCGCAAATCTTGAAAACTGAACGCATATGACTTCATATGTCCTATTAAGCGGTATATTCGAGTAAAAAGCAAGCAGTCCTAATATTTCAACATTAAAATCTCTTGTATTATCATAAACTTTTGTTATAAATTTATTATTAAAAATTTTGAATTGCCAGTTAACGTTTCACGTAGCGGGCATATCTAAAGCCGTCTGGAATTACACACATGAATATTCATGAATAAAACATGAATGAATCACTGACAAGGATCACTTCAGTGGCAACTGACAGCAGTGCGTGATTCGCTGGAAATTAGGTAATTGATTATTTGTAAAATACAATGACTCTTTTAATTACGTGTCTCTCTCTCCCTTTCCAAATCAGCACCGTTGAACTTGATTTAGACCTGCCATGGACACTGAGATATAAATTCCTGCTATTCTTGTCATTTTCTGTACATATTTTGTTTGTGCGATTTTATTTTTATTTTTTTTAAGAGAACTGCTTTCCTCTTTCTTGTTCTTCGATGAACTGGATTAAGCTTGGGTCTTGGTCTCGAATATAAATTATGGTTTAAAAACAGTTTAATGGGGCCATTTTATGTTATTTTCGTGCATTCGTTTAGTTTGTTTAGCTATGTTGCATTATGGAAACGGCCTATCTACGTTTAAGCTCCGTGATTCTGGATTATGATAAAACTTCTTCTTAGTTTGACGTGCTTTTTCCCATTTTTTATATGGGGTAAGCATGATGCCTTCTTTGAAGGGCTTTGATTTGCCGCAGGGGTAGACCGTAGCCTCGATCGGTTGCCCTGCCTGACATCGCTTAGACATCGGTAGCGCATGTGTACATGTATCGTACCAAATCCCCAGCTCCCTTTCTCCCAGCAGCGAGGAGATTTGAGCGATTTGCTATCATTCATCACAATGGCAAAACTATATGTATTAATAAGTTTCGGTTGTTCCCATAACTCTTACTTTCATTCAGAAATTTTGAGTAAATTGTTGTGGTCCTAAGAATGCGTGGTAATTTGAAAGAGCAATGTTGAAGTCATTAACTAATCGTAACAATTTAGAGGAGCGTGCCTTTGAATTATGCTAATACATGTGTAGCAAGGAAAATGCCACAGTCTACATGCCTGTGTCCTACAAGCTCTTAATGTTGTACACTCGAATATTTTGTCCTCTTTGAGTTTGCTAAATCGCGACGCTTTCTGTACAACCCCGGTAACAGCTGCCGCCTATGTGTAATAGCAAACTACAAAGTTTGTGCTCGAGTTCTTGTGCAACGGTTGTTTTAATACCCATACCGAGGCACAGTGCAATAGTTTAACTATTCGTACCATTGTTTGAGGGTCCCCATGTTTTCATAAATTTTATACTGTAACTTTCATGTTTAGAGTCTTCATCTGGTTCTACTGATACAAGTATTTCGCGTTATTCACTGTGTATGTGAGATGCAAAAGGAACTTTTGATGCCGGACATACGTTATTTAAAGGTGGCATTCAATCGTTACGGAGAGGCAATTGTAGGCTGAACAGTTATTCTTCATTCTCACCTCCATTGCAGTCTGAATCGGGAGCTAACTTTCCCCTATTCCTTACACACACACACACACACACGCGCGCGCGCGCACACACATATATATACTGTATATATATATATATATATATATATATATATATATATATATATATATATATATATATATATATATATATATACAGTATATATGTGTATATATATATATATATGGGCAATATCTTAGAGGTATCTAGCTTAAGGAGTTCAGCTATGAATGTGGCAATGACCTGTGTATCATCTTTTTCTCTGGCGTCTCCATCAATTGGAGAAAACAGCTTAAAATAATATATTTACATACATAAATATATATATATATATATATATATATATATATATATATATATATACATACACATGTATATATATGTATATATACATGAATTTTCTTCACTTATACGTGGGTGTCTTTATTATATTCACAAATATTACACCACAGACATCGTTAAATATCCAGCATATTATACCCCGGGAATAACTTACACCCAAGGGGAACTATAATTGATATGTACTGTACTTGGTCACTGGCAGAATCCCGTTGGTGACGAAGCACTTATCAATTTTAATTCCCCCTGGATGTAAGTTATTCCTGAGTTATAATATACAGGATATTAAACGATATTTGTTACTAAATATTATATACAGTGTCTATATATGTATACATCTTACATATATATATATAATATATATATATATATGTATTCATATATATACATATATATACATATATATATGTAACATAAGACAGATCCTTGGAAATCTTAATTAGTTGATAAATAAAGCTGCTAGGGCTGGGGAGTAGACGAAATCACTGGAAATTCAAGAGTAATTAATTATCTTTCATAAGTGAAAAAACAATTACAGCCGATAATACAAAAGAATATAATAGTTACATTTAAAAAACAAACAGTAAAACTATACAATCGCTGGTAGTAAACCAGAAAAATGGTTGTTTAGCCCTGGTGTCAACTTTCTGAATGAAGAAGACCGGGGTTCAGGTTCAGCCGTGGTTCAGGGTCAGTTTGAGCGCAAAGGCTGGACTGCGAACAACTAGTTGTCAGTGAACGGGTGGCTCTCTTTAATACGGTGTTCCTTTAAGGAAGAGAATGGGGGTTTAGTGAGTGGAAATCTTGTTCTAAGAGTGACACGTCTTTCTTACCCACCGGGAACTGGCTCCAACGAATCACATACCGCAGTGCGAACAGGCGAATAAGTATACGAAACCTACACTAAGGTAAACAGAATGGGCATGTCTCGACCTCTTCACATTGAACCCAGTGTAAATCGACTTTTTGAAAGGAAACCGAAAATTGATTGTGGCACTGATTCCTTGGCATTTCTTGTGACTACTTACGAACTACTTTATTATTATGCCTCAGGTAAGGTAGTTTAATATATTCCTCATCCTTTTCGGCAGTGCTGTATACCAGTTTTGGACTGAATTGCTTAGACTTTTATGAAAGGCCAATAAGGAGTATGGATTTTCAGTGATTTTATATACTTTTTTTCGTAAATATCAGCCTGCCGATGACGCTATCGCATAATCTTGCAGAATAATGTGTTCTCACTGCCCTGGCAGATACAACTTTGGTAATTCTAAGTATTAGCTCCACGCCTGTTTTTACCTTGGAAACTGGTTTTTTCTACACTTTAGGGCTTCTGATACTGGCGGTGCATTTGTTTGTTGTCGGCCAAATGGAATGTCCCTTCGCCGCGTTTAGTACTGGGCCGGGCGGGGGGGCGGTACCCCTACGTTAACAAGTTGCACTTGCCGGACGGGATATGAACCCTTCCAAACAGACGTACCCGTGCTCTGCCTTGTGAAGATCGCGTATGGAAACCCCTTGTTGGATGGACTTCAGGGGTTAATTACAGGTTAATTACATTCGACCCCCCAAAAAATAACGTTAAATTGTAAATAAGCAACCAAAATACTCTAAGAAACTGCCATTTCTCGCTAAATACCCGCCGTGTATCTGTTACTTAGATCTACCACAACTTTTACATTCTCATTGATATCTACGATGTGTTGAGGGTGGCCGGGAGCACTGTCAAGAATCAGCAGAATTTGAAGGGGATGTTGTTTCCCCTAAAATATAACTTCATTTCTGGAATAAAGCAATGCACAAAGCAGTCTTCGAATTAGAGTGCAGTCTTCCATGCTTTCTTATTATGCTGGTAGTGCACAGGAATCGTATGTTAGCTGATTCTTGCTACTGCAATGCCCTCGGATTGCGAAGTGATAAAATCATGAATGGCTTGTTTATACCCAGCCACATTTTCCCCAAGCAGAAGAATCAGTCGATCTTTGTGTCCCTTAACCCCGGGCATCGTATTTGCCACTTTGCGGATGAAGGACCGTTCAGGCATCCGCTTCCAATACAGCCCTGTTTCGTTGACATTGAAGATTTGATCCGGCAAGTACCCTTCGTCAACGATGATCTTATGCAAAGCATCCTTAAATTTAGCGGCTCCTTCGGCATCATCTCTTGTTGCTTCGTCGCTAATTTTCACACTGAAAATTATGGCAGGTTTTGAAACGCTGAATCCAGCCATGACTTGCTACAAATTTTTTGGTGTGGATATCATCGTAGTTTTTCTTTAGTACCTCCTTTAGTTCCACGAAAAGCAAGCGCACCTTTGTTTGAATGGTCAAGAGGCTGAGTGGCATACACTTTTGTATCTGGTCCTCCCATCCACATGACCAGTACTGCTCAATTTCTTCCAAAGGCCCTGGCCTCTTCTTTGTAATAATCATGGAATGAATTGAAGCAGATGCCTTTACAGCGTCCATTATCCATTTCTTTTCTTTAATGACTGCGATAGATACCCGTCACATGCTATGACCGCGACTGCCATTCCTGCGGCATGTTGTTGATAATTTTCATTTTCTACTCAAAAGTGATAGAATGCCTCCTCTTCGTCACACCACCAGGGAGATTCACTTAGGTGTTTGGAAGACATGCTGATCTTACACAAATCTGGATTTTACACAGTTCAAAATGGACAAAAATCACACACTAACATTGACCCAACTTGACGCTGTAGACAGCAAGCACGAATGAGGGATAGGTCAGGGTGAGAGATTCGCACATCCCAGCCTCTCGGGGCAACGTATCATACCATATGCTGCTGACTGAGCCCATCGCGCGAGATTTAAAATTTTTGCCGTATCGGTATCGCCATCGTAACATCGAAAATATCGTAACCGTTATCGCCATCGCAAATACGAAATATCGTAACTCGAATCATCACAAGTCAAGGACTACCTATATCTTTCAGATGATTTTACTTTCATTTGTAGGAAAAACCAAAGGATGGAACCGTACTGTAATTAGATTGTAATATACAGCTTTAACCATTTAAGGGGTGCGGGTTTGGTGTTTGGTAGTGGTTTTGGAATCTGGTAGACAGTATGTTTCCGTTGGTCAGCTATTGGACAGATTGCATATTAGAAGTAACAGTTTTTTATTAAGTGATTCCATTGGGGGTTAGTGCCGTCAGTGCACCTCGCTCAGTGCACTGTAAGCAATACTTAAGGTTCTTTGCAGCGTCCCTTTGGCCCATAGCTGCAACCCCTTCCATTCCTATTACTGTACCTGTGTTCATATTCTCTTCTTCTTACTCTCCACCCTCTAACAGTTGTTGCATAGTGCAACTGCGAGGTTTTCCTTCTGTTAAACCTTTTAAAACCTCTTTCCTCCCAATTTCCCTTCATCGCTGAATGACAAAGGTCCCAGTGCTTGGTCTGTGGCCTCAATTTTTTTAGTCCATTCCATTTTAGTGTTAGGGAGAAATTGCCTTTATGATTGACAAATATCTCGAAGGTCATCGGTTGAATCTTATTCAAATTCCGTAATGTTTGTTCCCTTTGGCCTCCACTGCTTATAACTTGACCCAGTTCCTATTTTCAGTTCTCGTCTTCATTTTGAATTATCTAGGCAGGTCTTATGAGTCTCTAAATACGATTTCCTGGTATTAATAAGAGATTTTAATGTTTTATACAGTGTTGTTTGCTTTGGGTTTAATTTTAGAGTAAAGTCCGAACTGAAATCCTTATTTTCTGCTATTTATATACAGGATTACTCTGATTTGCTTTTCATATGAAGGAGACTGAAAGCTGAATTTTTCCATTTCAAATATTTTCCTGCAGCAGCATTGTGACCGTCACAATTACTGTTATAGGAGTAATGTTTGGGATTTTAACCAGTAGTATTTGGGCCATGTGACCCCTTCTGGAGTATAACAGAGCCATGAATCTGGCCAGTGGACAGAATCTACAGCTATCGCAGAGTGAGTACAGGTAGAATTGTGTTCTTGGTGACATTTGACTTTGAAATGTTAGTTTTCCCAAAATCAGGGGTATAAAGAGTTTTGGTGGTTCAGGCAATATTGTCCCTAATGTACGCTGAATCTGAGTTCGTGCGTCATATATTAGGTGAGAAGCAGGCTGCTGAAAGCTTTTCATGAAGTTTATAACAGCGTACTATCTTTTTCTGACAACTGACATACTTTGAAGGGCTCCAGGCACTTGTTTATAAAAGCTAACTAAACTCTTTGCTAAATGTTTGTTTACTATTGTGTCTGGTTTTGTTTTACTGAAAGAGGATTTGCATCTGTCAGTTTTATCGACCCAAGTTAATCATATTGCCTTGAGTGATGATGACAATGTAGTGAGAAACTGTATGCAGGCTACAAAACTCCCCAGAATATGAGTGGAGACTTTACTAATTGAGTTCATTGTAGTGTCTGAATGAGGGGTAGTGACATTAGGAGCCCTTAAAGTAGCTTTGTAGTTTACATGAAATCCAGTGTTATCCTTCTCACAGTCTTGTGAGACAATGCCGCCAAGCCACATTCCCAGACTCACTTAAATTTGTCAGGAAGGATTTTCTCTGCAATGAGTGGCCAAGCTTGGGTTTAAGCAAAGTTAAAGGAATTGGACAGCTGTGTAGGAAAGAACAAAGGGAACGGATAAATGAAAAACAAAAAGGAACACCTACAACATAAAGGAGACAAAGTAAACTCCCCAAAGATTTTTCATGGCGTCTCATGAATGTAAATCTGACGACTGTCATCTAGTAATGGAATACAGACACCACCCTCCTTACAAACGAGTTACGTTCTAGACGGCCGTTTATATGTTGAATTGTTTGGAAGTAGGTTACTCTACTCTTCATGCCAATTTAAGTACAGTATGGTATAAAATCAATAGAGTACTGCACGTTTTTTCATCCTAAAACACAATACACTACACATACAGTACTGTATGTACAGAATAGGCGCGCAAAACAAAGTTTGAACTTAACGTGTGGCAAAGGGGAGCACTCTGAACACAATTTTGAATGTAAGTTGAATGTTATGACAGTGATTATCCGTAAGTCAGTAGTATTACCATGGTCATAATTACTACCATAATTTTGTATTGACTGTATTTCTCACAAGTATTAGATGTGCTAATTTTTGTAATGACTTAGACAGCACAATTAACGTGAACAGGTTAACTTGGCCACAAGTATGCAGCCATACCGTTATCCATCATAACAATGGGTTTTCACCTAAGACAGTAGTCATGTATTGAATATTATAATTAATAAATAAGTTTTGCCTTGAAGTAAATTCTTGAATGTTACACCATTCCATTAAGCAAAGCTAGCTGTATACTGTAAATCTCATTTGCAAATTTATGAATTGTTTACCGGGTCTATGCCACTCGCAAGCCGCAAGGTAAAGCTATAGGTTCCATAAAATACTTCAATGAAAATATTTTGCGGAAGGAAATTTTTTTTTAAATAGGCTAGGCGCATATAAATTAAGTACAATTTCAATGCCCATTATATGACAAGGTGAAAGTTTGATAACCACGCAGGAAATCAATCACAAACGTTTTCCTAGTACCACTGCCATAAGCGGAGCACCTGCTAGAAGCAGGTCCGTAAAGGAAAACATCGTATGATCTGATACAAGTTCCCTGATATTAATGCTAACGGCTTGATGTAGCCTATCAGCGTTTAGGCTACTACTGATTAAAAAGGAAGTAGCCTAGCATGTCTGCTAAGTAGCCCATGTAACTACTAAGATAGGTTATATGCCAAAGGTCTTTAAGAACAACACTGTTTTAAAAGTATTACTTCAGTATAGTTAAATAATTTATTGGCTAACAAAGGCGGTAACTTAAACTAAACCAAACCTAATTCTCGCCTTGTGGGGGACACCAGCTCCCAACTATAGCGAAATAAACTACCAGCCAAATAATTTTGTAAAACTAAAACTTCCCACTGGGACTTGACACTATGCACTTAACTTGCTTCTGTTTGGTTTTTCCATGATGAGCAAAATACAATCTACGAGCGCTTAATATGCACAAATTCTCAAATTCTAGCTGTTTGCTAGGGCGCGGGATGCGTGGCTGAGATAACAATGACCGGTACAAAGCGCTGTAGATGAGAGAAAGAGCCCTCCTGTCTTGAAGTCCTATTCTATGTCAACGTGCACTATATGGCCAAGAGCAACTAGAGAATTCTCTGAAATTGGTTGGACTTTCTTATGGAGCCCCTCTAGGGACTGACTCCTTTGAGGACGAACAGAGTCTGCGCCATCAAAAATCTGCTTTAACTGTTCATGATGCATCAAAATTTTCTAGCATGACAGAGGTAAAAGCAATTTGTAGGATGTAAATACATGACTGAAGTAGTTCTTTTCTCAGTACATGCGTTGTATTCTTGTGACAGTTTTGAATATTGTTCTTGCAGGAAGTCTTCTGGAAGCCCTCTTTTAGTCTACCCTTGAGATAAATTGAAGCTACACTTTGGGAGCGATGGAAACTAGCAGACGCTCAAGCAGTAGGTTTCATTCATGGTTTTATACTTTACTGATATAACAGAAGAGCATTTCATAAATAATTTTTCAGTATTTTCTTATCTCCAGTTCCCTGTGGGAGGCACGTGTGGGAATCTTGAAATGTGACTTAGTCTAGTTCAGCTATTTTGACCAAAAAAAAAAAATCTCTTAAAGCATGATATAGGAATGTTTTTGTCTTGGGTGAAAATATGCTTTTTCCTGTGTCAACAGGTTATTGACTATTTACTTCTTGTGTTAATGAGTTAGTATGATTAGGTTTTAGTTTAAATGTTTCTTGACTGGGCTGCATCCTATAAATGATGAATGTAGATGAAGTCTTTTCAATGTACCATGAGGAATTCCATCTTATCACCCAAACCTCATCACACATAATGCTGGCTGATTGCGTCCCCATCGACACGGCTTATTGTCATGAGTGTCTTGGAACCATATTGTTATGCTTGAGTTGATGGTTGAAGCCTGTTGTTGTTTGGTAATTTTGCTGTACTGGAAGGTTTGGAGTGATCTTTGTTTCTGCATAGTTTGTAGAGTTTGCAAAGACAAATGTATTGTCGAGGCCTCTTACCTCTTGCTTATCAGTGTTGGTATTCAGTTGGGAAACAGAACAATGGTGCCTGACACCCCAAAGTAGCATTTTAGCCTTTCATAAACTTTGCATCATCAACCAGCATCCATAGCACAGCTTGAAGTTTGTTCCATAGCTCAGCTTTGAAGTTTGTTCCATAGCTCTGAAGTGTAAGGAATGAAAGATTTGGTATTAGACAGTAGAATATTGAGGCTGATATTTTTGCAAACAAGTAGTGTATAGTTTGAAAAGTTGTCTGGAAGAGCACCCCTTTTTCAACAGCAAATCCTTGTGTCCAACAAAATGAAAGTCAAAATGTTAATGATTATTGGTTATCCCCTAATTATCATGCCTGTTTGGCAGAGTTGTTCCTTATTCTCTTGACATAGCCATCTGAAGCTTGTGCCCCTTCTTACTTTTATTCTCCTTTTGTATGAATATGTATGCAATCCATCCTTTTAGTTTTGTGATACATGCTCTGTGCACTAATGCCATGCAGCACTTCAGCATGGATTTTTCTGTGGTCTGTCTGGATTTCATGAATAGTTGTATGCCATCAAATTTTCCTTCTTCAGATTCACCAGCTCTGCTAGGTACTCTTCCATTCAAGTCAGTTCCAATACTGAACCCATCCTCTTGGCTCCACTCCTGGCCACCCCTAACAGAGCTAGACAAATAAGTTCAGTGGTCGGGTTAAAGTACTTAATAATAAATTACTTAATTCCCATATTCTTTTCCAGTTCTCCCCACAGGTGGGTAGCTCTTGTGTCGTTCCTTGCGCAGCTTAATTTACGTGGTACCAAAGACGCTTTGTAACATCCCTTCCCAGGTCCATCAGCTTTCTCTTTTAGCTGTCCAACTTCTTCAGCTATATTTACCCTCAGTTTTCCCTCATAAATGAGAATAATCCACTTTGGGTAACCTAATGAGAGGCAAAATGGGACTCTGATGACTGTTCACTGTATTTGATTATTATAATCTTTCGTGAAGGCTTCTTTTCTCTGTCTGCGCATTCCCCTACAGGCCATGTGTTTGTGCGACCTGGTAAATTGACTCCCCATCATTATTTCAGTGGACTTGTAGGAATCCATTGGTGTTTCTCCAATCTCTTGGTATTCTGACACTAGCTCTTTTTCCTCTCCCTCAACTGCAGGCAAAAAACCAAGATTTACTCTCTTGTTACATCTTTTAGTTCACTTCGTTTGCTCTTAATATTTTATTGGAAATAACGTGTTTGGCCAAGGAGAATAAGAATATGCAGCAAGATGCCTTTGTACATCACTTTCCACAAGATAAAACATTACTTTTGTTGTCAGCTATCCATGGTCGAAAAACTGCCTGCAGTATATGCTATCATACGTATTGATTATATAGCATCGTATAAACAATTATTAAATTGAATTTGATGGAAGAGTTCACTGTTTTTTGTCCAGAGTTTTGAAAGATACACACACGTTAGGAAACATTGTTTTTCTTTTGCATCATTTGGTGACCAAAGATGGATTATATAGAATGTTGTCCGCTATTCTTTGATTTCATTTGATCAAGTGGTTCCAAGAACTTTGTTGTTATGCAGTTGGTGTAATTGATATTTACTCTAATTTCTTTGGGGATCTGTTGTAGCCCATTGCTCTGTGCCCTCCTCTGCCAAGATTGGTCGCAAGCTTCGGGAACAATCAGGATATTACACGCCAATGGTGTTCAGCGTGTATTCAACTCTTCCTTTTTCCAGTTATGGGGCTGGCTTAAGTGTCCAGATTTTCCTGGTTAAGGAATGGTAGAAACAGCATGCTAGTACACACTGCAGGCCCTTTTGTTCATGCCTATGTAACAATTTCAGAGCACAAACCAAGTTCCAGACAGCTTCCAAAGTCATACTTGAATGATTTATACAAAATTTCTTGATTATGATTTAGTTTTAAATTAAGAGGAAACAAAATCTTTATATTTTCTGATGTTTATTTTGAAGATTAATCCAGTTTGCCTTTTTTTTATTTTTGAAGACTGCGAGTCATTTTCTCTTCCATTTCAGGGGACTTCATCCATCAGCGCTCTGACTTTCTGCGATTATCGGAGTATAGGGGTATATGGGTGCTCACTGTGGGCAACGTCTGTCCAATGCATCTCTGGCCGAATCTGAAAGAAAAGTTGAGAATATAAGTTTTTTTAACAATGGCAACCACGAATGTCGTCTGCTGACAGGTTCTACAACACCACAGAGAGTGTGAGTACTGATACAATTTCTCTTAGTGATGTTTTGCTTTGAACCTGTTTCCTGTTTTTGTATACAGTAATTTTATGAAATATCTAGATGAACATAATTTTTAATCGTACCTGCACTAATCTTTTAAACTTCCTTAAATATTTCTTAAATGAACTGAAATAAATCTTTTCAATTTCTGTAAATGTAAAAGAAGTTCGAACTTTTATCTGGTATCTTTTGGCATATCTGACTTAATGTTACTATCAAACAGTAGTTTGTCATTTCTGCTGGGACCCTCGTTTTGCACAGCACATTAGTATCTCCCATCTCCCGTTGGTTATAAAAAAGGCTCTATCCTATTTGCTAGCAGAGGTAAGCGTGATTAAAACTATTTTTTACATACAGTATCTTTTTTTTTTAACATTAGTGTAAAGGTGTTCTTAAGACCTCACGAGTATAAGCCTTTCTGGTGATTACTGCTGTTTGACATGAAAATAGAGAAAAAGTAAAAATCATTTAAACAGGTATTTAATCAATTTCCTTATACCAGAAGATCCATTGTCATTGTATATCATACCTTTCCATGTCCCACACCCAATAATGTAGTAGTGCCATCAGTGCTCCTCGTATGGTGCACTGTAGCCAGTACTGAAGGTTCTTGTTGCACCCCTAGAAGCTTATCATTCTCAATTTCCCTTTCAGTGCTAAATGACCTTATAGGTCCCAGTGCTTGGCCCTTTTTCCTAAATTTTATATTCCATTCCATTCCGTGTTCAGCAGTAAGAGGTTGTAGCCACCCAGGCATTCATAAATGATTTACAGGAGTATTTTTTGTATCACTGCTTATTTTCTATTTTTCTTTTCATTCAGTTCCTCTCTTCCAGCATGGCTGTCAACTTTTTATTTTCAGTTGCAATTTTTTGCTTTAAGAAAGAACCTTCTGGCTAGTCCTGTGAGAGTAGAGAAACTTGATGGGAATAAAAAACACACCATGTGGATGGTTTGATTTTTACAAATACTGAGTAAGCATAGATTGATGTATACAGTAAATGGAAAATTTCAGTGTGGATGAACACTTGTAGTAAATAAGGGTGCAAACAAGGCTTGCATAACTTTGGCTATTGTGATTATAAAAAGATCAATATAGCTGAAAGTGCTAGTGATTCATGCATCTTTGAATCCCGCTGTGAATCATGATGTGACATGTGAGATCTCTTCTTAATGTATATCCCTTTACCTCCTCGTACTTCTTCCTAGTGAACATTATATTCTTTGGAAGCTTGAGTTTCAAGTCGATGGCTCCTGTGGGCTTGTTAACATATGAACAGGGTTCATCCTCTCAATAATAATAATAATTTTGTCTCTTTCTCCTCCCAGTACACTAATTTTGTCTCTTTCTCCTCCCAGTAGACTAATTGTCTCTTTCTCCTCCCAGTACACTGAAGGTAACATCAGCATACAAATCTTGATACATTAGTCTCATTATATCTCTTGATACCATTGTAGATAGAAAGGAGTGATGCAGTACCTTGTAATGAATTCATTGCCTGAGTTAATTTTGAAAAACATTGTGTGTGAAGTGTTGAGACAAAGTACAGGTATTGTATACTAAAGTATGTTCTTTACTTTCCAGACAGACAGCAGACAGACATTGGATGCAACAGTTTATTTTCAGCTCATGGGCTTGGATTGCCCTAATTTGAACTAATGGAACTTCGGTTTCAACACGCAATCCGTTCCAGAAAGTCTGAGAAAAACCAAATCATACGAAAACTGAAGCAATTAATCCCTGTACGTGTTGAGAGTAATTTGAATTTTTTTTTATTTTAAGTTATTTCAATTTTTTAAAATCTTGTACAAGTTCTCTCTCTCTCTCTCTCTCTCTCTCTCTCTCTCTCTCTCTCTCTCTCTCTCTCTCTCTCTCTCTCTCTCTCTCTCATATTTCTTGTAGTTTGGTAAAATCTCGATCTCTCTCACATATCCAGCTATTATTTCTTGTTATATTTCATGTCAGTGTGGTAAAACTAACTCTCTCTCTCTCTTATTTCTTGTAACATTTCATTGCAGTGTGGTTAACTCACTCACTCTCTCTCTCTCATCAATCTAATATTTCTTGTAACATTTTCTCTCTCTCTCTCTCTCTCTCTCTCTCTCTCTCTCTCTCTCTCTCTCTCTCTCTCTCTCTCTCTCTCTCTCATATTTCTTGTAGTTTGGTAAAATCTCGATCTCTCTCACATATCCAGCTATTATTTCTTGTTATATTTCATGTCAGTGTGGTAAAACTAACTAACTCTCTCTCTTATTTCTTGTAACATTTCATTGCAGTGTGGTTAACTCACTCACTCTCTCTCTCTCATCAAGCTAATATTTCTTGTAACATTTTATGTCCCTTTAGAAAAATATATGATTTATATATAGCTGCAAACAGCTAAAAACTTATGGTATCTCAGAGTTCTCTAAAATTGGCCAATGGGGAAAATGTGTATAGCTATCAGTTCCCAAATTCAGTTTATCAAACCTAATTTGCAATGTCCACACTGTGTACCACAAGTAAAAAGACAATGGATATTCATATTTTCTTGTTTTCTTTTGTGCTAAGAAATAACTAAGGCATTAATTACCTTGTAAAGTCCCCGCTCAACGTGTTCTCTATAGTGAACATCCTGTTTTCTGTTGTGCCTTCACATCGACCTGGGTTGGCCAGAACACACATTTACCACCATAATTGTAAATTGTATATTTTATTGTCTTTCCAAATGATCATGCTTTATGTACATGTAATGAAGTATTTATGTAATGCATCAGACATTATTGATCACTATGTTTTCTGTATGAGCCTGTCCTGTTTTTCTAGAGAATTAGTTTGACCTCAGGTCACCTGTAAATCTTTTTACCCGCGGTCTCTGTGAAGTACGCAGACGTCCGCATGCCACTTTATAAGCAGCTCGCTTCATCAACAAACCACACAGTACTTGTCTTCCTGATCATTATTTTGCACCTCTCTCACAGAGTGACCCCCTGAGTGGTTCCCGGAAGCCATTAACGGACCCAAATGGCAACTAAGTCTTGGCCCAAGGAACCTTACCCACGTCTCTAACGGACGAACTACAGCACTCCAACAAAGCGTTCAGGCGTTTACCGACCCTCGTCGGCAGGTCGCCAGCGTCATTAGCAGACCCACACGGCACACTCCCCCCGTGCGTATTGGAGCGAGTATGCCCTCACACTCCACGTGAGAGCGCCAAATGAGCATGGACACGGACATTCCCAGCCACGTACAAATTACCGCGAACCTCTCGGGGGCAGACACCTCCGTCTCGCAACCCCGCAGCACCTTCAAGAGGCTAAAAAGGGTTGCACCTTCAAGAGGCTAAAAAGGCTTTGGCTGAGATGGAGAGGGTGGGCATATGCAGGAAGGCTCCCAGCCTGTGGGCCTCCCCCCTTTACATGGTGCAGAAAGCAGATGGCACCTGGAGGCCCTGCGGTGACTACAGGCGACTGAACCTTGCAACAGAGCCTGACCACTAGCCCCTGCCAAACATGCAGGACCTGACGGCCTCTTTCCACGGGGCCAAAATATTCTCAAAAATGGATCTTTTGGTCATATTTTCAGGTACCAGTAGCACCAGAGGACATCCCCAAAACTGCCATTGTCATGCCCTTCGGGTCCTATGTCTTCGCCTTCTCCACCTTCGGCCTGAGGAATGCGGGCACGACCTTCCAAAGGTTCATGGACTGCATCCTAGGGGACCTGGACTTCTGCATCTGCTACGTCGACGATATCCTAATCTTTCCAGATCCCGGGAGGAACACCTACGACACATCCAGAAGGTCCTGCAGCGCCTGTAGGAAAGTGGCCTCGTTGTCAGGTTCGACAAGTGTACCTTCAGCGTCGAGAAGGTGGAATTCCTGGCAACGAGATATCCCCCGAGGGCGTCCGCCCAATGTTGTCAAAGGTCGAAGCCGTCGAGAAGTTCCCCACCCCTACCTCCATCAGGGCTGTAAAAGAATTCCTCGGGATGGTCAACTACTACAGAAGATTCATCCTGGGGATTGCTCACATCATGGCCCCTCAAGGGATGTCCAAAGTCCTTAGTGTGGGGCCCCGACCAGCAGAAGGCCTTCCTCCTGACGAAGGCTGCCCTCGCCAAAGCACCATCTTTGGCCCACCAGAACCCCAATGCTCCTCCCCCCAGCTGATGACGGACACCAGCGACATAGCCTGCGGAGCAAATCATCAAGGGGACCCCTCAGCCCATTGCCTTCTTCAGCAGGAGGCTAAGCCCCACCGAGTCCCGCTACAGCACCTTCGACAGGGAACTCTTCGCAGCATACCAGGCGGTACGGCACTTAATGTTTCTCCTGGAGGGAACGCCCTTCACAATCTGGACTGACCACCAGCCGCTGGTCCACGCCTTCACGAAGTTGGGGGACGCATGGTCCTCTAGGCAGCAGCGGCACCTCACAGCCATCCTGGAGTTAACCTGCACCATCAAATACCTCCCCGGCAGGAAGAACCCAGTAGCTGACGCCCTCTTGAGGATCGAGATAGACTCGGTACAGCTCGGGATCGACTACAAGGACCTCGCCCGTGAACAGGCTGCTGACCCTGAGACCCCTACCTACCGTACAGCCGTCACGTCACTTAAGTGGAAGGACGTGCCCTTCGGCTCAGGAGGATCAACATTACTGAGCGACGTTAGCACCGGCCACCCCCCACCCTCTGGTGCCCGCCTCCAGAAGTCGGCTGGTCTTCGACATCATCCACGGCCTATCCCACCCCTCCGGAAGGACAACAGCCAGACTGCTGACAGAAGTTCGTCTGGCACAGCATACGGAAGGATGCGACGGCCTGGGCAAGGCAGTGTATGCAGTGTCAGGCCAGCAAAGTAGGACAGCACACCGAATCTGGAGTGGGCGAGTTTCCCCAGCCAGAAACGCTTCAGGCACATCCACGTCAACGTAGTGGGTCCTCTTCCCCCATCAGGAGCAGCCAAATACCTTCTAACAATCGTCGACCGCTCCACCAGATGGCCCGAAGCTACGCCCATGGAAGAAGCCACCTCCAGTGCGTAAGCGGAAGCCCTCCGCTCCAGCTGGATCAGCCGGTTCGGTGTCCCGGACCACATAACAACAGACAGAGGACCCGCTTTCCTGTCCAAGCTGTGGACCGTCCTGGCACGCACGCCTGATGGGGGACCACTCACCACAGCACCACCGCCTACAACTCCACAGCCAACGGAATGGTGGAAAGGTTCCACAGGTCCCTGAAGGCATCCCTCATGGCTCGTTGCTCCTCCGAGAATTGGAAATACCAGCCGCCCTGGGTCCAGCCGCCCTGGGTCGCCCTCAGGATAAGAACCGTGCCCAGAGCCAACGACGACCCCTCCCGTGGAAAAAGTCTACGGGGAGACCCTGGTAGTCCCAGGGGGACTTGTCGCAGAGGACAGGGACGACATAGGGACGCAGAGGCTCCGTGACAGGGTTGGAAAGTTTGCCCCCTGCCAAAGAATATTCACCAACTGGACGTCCCCCCTTCTTGGCCCCCGTGCTATCCTCCGCCCCCCACGTCTTTGTAAGGGACAATGCCATGCGCCCACCCTTAACTGAAAAGGAACAAGAAGGCATTCAGAGTAGCTGTCCACAGGTGGGAAGACTGGATATCTGTAGATTGTCTCAAACCCGCATTCCTGGAGGAGGACATCAGTGGCGGTCCCCAAAGCCTCCTGCAGGGTGTGGCATCCCCTCGGACAGCCCCATGCGCAGGAAAGAGGCGTGGGCATCCCCGGAAAACCCAGAAACCAGGCAGGAAGGCACCCCAACAAACCGCTCCAGAGGGTGCCGAGGAAGGCGGCCACCCTCTCCAGTTGACATCGAGGAAGCGAGGCCACCCTCTCCAGTTGACATCGAGGAAGCGAGGCCACCCTCTCCAGTTGACATCGAGGAAGCGAGGCCCTCTTCGTCGACCTAGCAGATACCTGCTTTGATCAGAAGTTACCTCCGTCTTGGGGGGGAACATTGTAAAGTCCCCGCTCAACGCATTCTCTATAGTGAACATCCTGTTTTCCGCGGTGCCTTCACATCTACCTGGGGTCGGCCAGAACACACATTTACCACCATAATTGTAAATTGTATACAGTATTTTATTGTCTTTCCAAATGACCATGCTTTATGCACATGTAACGAAGTATTTATGTAATGCATCAGACATTATTAATCACTGTTTTCTGTATGAACCTGTCCTGTTTAGAGGATTAGTTTGCAATCACTGTTTTCTGTATGAACCTGTCCTGTTTTTGTAGAGGATTAGTTTGACCTCAGGTTACCTGTAAATCTTTGTACCCGCGGTCTTTGCGAAGTACGCAGACGTCCGCACGCCACTTTATAAGCAGCTCGCTTCATCAATAAACCAGCAATACTTGTCTTCCTGCTCATTATTTCACACCTCTCTCACTGCATGAAAGGTAAGACTACTTGACAACTGAGCATAAAGCTGAAATGCAGAAGTCCTTGCACAATGCACAATTTGGAATTACAATAACTTTCCCATTGCATTACAGTATTCATACTGTGCATTTTTAATGCTTTCAGTGCACAATCTTGATTTGATCAACTTACTGATGGAATTTAATGAAACATATCTGGAAAGGATTTTTTTTAACTTAATAAAATTTCCATATTTCAAAACACTGCTACTTTGGGAACTCTGACGTTAATAAAATTTCCATATTTCAAAACACTGCTACTTTGGGAACTCTGAAGTTTACAAAATCTATACCTCAGAAATAATGAACATCATTTTCTCAAACAATGTACATTACATTAACAAAGCCACAAGCATCTCAAATAAATCTTTATAAAATAAACTAATTGTACATACATCAGAAACCATTTAGTTCACAAGCTGAGATGGAAGATTTAATTCTGGCAACTATGCATAGAGCAAATTTCTGCATAACAAAAATCCTATCCAACTCTGCTGTTCTTTAACCTAACCTTACTTTATAATTTACCCCTTACAAGGAATGACATAACTATTTACTTGTCTCTCAAAAGAGAATAAAATAGCAGTTAATTAAATAGCAACTATCCTAGTAACTAAGAAGTCTACAATAAACTGAATTTCCTTTTTACAACAAAGGTTTGGAAAATCCTGTTGTGAAACATTTTACCTAATTCTCAAGATGATTTGAATTCTTCCAAAAAGTCTACCTACCAATGACGTTACGACAAATAAACCCTGCTCATAACTGAGATGGCATATAAGCAAAAATACCATCCCTGTCAAACTACCTTTACAAATTCACTTTTGAGTTTACTTTCAATTTGGGAAGGTGCTCAACATTACTTATCTTTAACTTTAAGATTGTTAAGAAACACATTTTCATGGCAAGCTTCATAGATTTTAAAATTTGTTTAATCACTTTAAGAAAACTGAGACAAAACTAATAAACTAAATTCTCAATTACCTTCTATCTAGAATGTAAACATGAAAAAACTTCTGGCTGTGATATATTCCTCCAGTATTAAACACAGTTTGTAGGTAATTCAAATCTTAGAGTAATAGTACTAATGCTAATGTAATATCACAATGATGCAACTTCTAGAAGCTATTAAGAATTTAGTTCAACAAGGGACTTTCATATAAATCAGTAACTGAAACAAACTATGGATTAAGAGTGCAAAGGATATCTGAGAAGCCTAACTTCAAGTCTACTATGGTAGAAGCTAGTTTAACAACATCTGTGACGACTTACCGAGCACAAATATCAGGATTAATTTGTACTTTTGCTGAAAACACTACCTAATCCATAAATGGTTAATACCTAACAGGTTTTACTCCACACAACTATTCCTACCTGTACTGACTACCAGGAAGATATTCCATAAAATTAATAAAACCTATTCTAACTTAGGAAGCTTACTATTGACCTTACATGAACTCGAGGAAAATGACTGAAAATAATCAGAATAATCTACTATTAATCTCGTGTAGATACTGCACATCAACAGTAAGAGTTCTAAGTGGATATTTACTCTTTTTAAAGTCAATTACCTGAGAAGCAATAGTAAACTAAGGTAATGAAAAACAAACTACAGTATCCTCAAACATACGTGACTTCTTATATAAGTCAAAATGTTGCCATGACTACCTAATAGCTGATATTACCCTAATAAGAAATCTGAGGTTAATGTTATGTAACCTAAAACATCCTGAGCTACCTGATAGCTTATATTTAAACTAATATGTGTCATGAAACGTACTATGCTACTTGATAACCGATAACACTGTTAAGAAATTCAAATGAACACTATGTATCCTGAAACAGTTGTACGTATTAAACTTCTAATATACTTAAATAAAAAAAATTTACCTATCCTCAAACAACCTTAGCTTTTTGATAGCAGGTCTCAAATTTATGAATCTTATGGAAATAAAAATATCCTAAAATGCCAGACAGCTATTATGAATAAGAAAATTAAACTATCTATGCTTCGAGATACATTCAGCTACTTGTAACTGATGTCAAACTGATAAAGCTTCATGTAAAAACAAAACTATGTATCCAGTAACATACTGAACTACTACATAGCTGACATTAAACTGACAAGGGATTTACATTTAAAAACCTTTGCATCTCCATATATTTTGAGCTACCTGATAGTCAATTTCAAACTGGTAGGGAATAAAACTATTTACCCTGAAAAGTACTAAAATATTTTATATGTACACTTATGAACCTTACATAATCAAGACCAATTTCCTTATGTGCCACATAGCTATTGTGTAACTGATGAGAAAATTATATACTGCATCCTGACCCAGAGAGTGACTTATAGCTAATAAAGAAATTCAAGTGGAAAATAAAGATTGTATCCTGAAATATCAAGGACAAACTGATGCTGATATTATGATATGAAATCTTAGCAGAAAAACTATACTATACCCTTAAACATACTGATCACTATACTACCTTCTACTAAACTTATAAGTCTAAGTAAATTTTTAATGATTACGTAATACTCAACTGATACAATTCTACATATGAAAAAGTCTATCCTGAATAATACTGGGCTACAGGATGGCTAATAATGAAGTGAGAAGATATGAATGTGAAAAATATACATCCTGAAATACTGAACCACTAACAGGTTCAGTTACATCCTAAATCAGTGAAATAACTATTATAAATACTCCTGTTTAACAGGCACCATTGCACAAAACAATAAATTTAATCCTATCCCGGTTTTGCTTGCCAAAGGAGTTGAAATTGTAATCCCTCTCTACCAAATTTGTGCTACTGGAACTATTTTTTCTACAAAATTTCTAGTCACATGTACAAATTTAGTAAATAACTGTGGAATTTCAAGATGACACTTCAGCCTATTCAAGTGTGTCACATTTATGCTGTAGACACTTTCCTGAGAGAAGTGGAAGAAGTTAATGGCATCAAGTCACAATGAGGTCTTTTGGCTTACAATGTATTAAGATAAAAGATCAGTTATAAACAGCCTGCAATAACCCTATGCCTAGGCCCCTTTTACTTAAAGAGCCACAGATGGGACAGGGTTCTTTTAAGGCTACCTTTAAATGACTGCAGCCTTGTATAAAGGAAATTTTAACGAAATTAAATTTTATCTAGGTCACGACTACAGTAAATATTACAGTGACTGGAAACTAGATTGCAATGCAAATTTCACTAAAAAACATGTTGGAAGTTTTTTAATGTACCTAAGTTTCAATCAGCAAATTACAATACTGTAAATAGTTTTGCATGTACATTAAATATTACTTCAAAATATGTTTTACATATAATTAATTTAATATTATCGCTACTTGGGCCTGACTGTTTTCATATAATCTGGTAAGACTTTTCAGCACCAACAATATCCCACCTCTCTCTGCTTTGTCTTAAATCATCCAAGTAATCCTTTTGTTGTCTAAACCATTTTAAGAAAAGTGCCATTTTCCACTCTAACCAAATTTCTACCAGTCAATATACTCGTCAAAAACCAAACTATTTTATATTATATAATTGTACTGACCCACAATCACCGGCTAGTGGCAGAAATAAGTAACTAGTCTTACATAAATTCTAAAATTTCACAATATCAAGATCTTTTAATACGAAAGCTACAAATATTAATAGGAACTACCTCCATAGCTCATTTTACTTTTGTAATTAAAGTCACTCTATCAAAATTAATTAACTTCTTAGAAATATTCTAAGTGCTATTGACATTCATACTCCTGAAGCTTCAATTTCACTTTTAATCTTACTAGTATTTTTATTTTGTCCTATGCCTAGGTCAAAAACTTTAAATCCCATCATTTTAAGTTTCTGTAAAACCAACCTCTAAATCTGTAGTTTCAGCTCCATCAAAACAACCATTTCTATCTCTCTCAAATCATATATTTCCCCAAAAGAACCATATTTCTTGTCTGTCAAACTTCTGTCCTTGTTGAAGGCTTACTCAACTTTAGATCATCTTCCTCAAAATTCATCAGAAACTTGCAGGCTGTGGATAACCTGAAGGAATGTAAAAGAAGTTAATTAAATCATGGAAAATTTATGTAGTTTGGTGAAAAGGTATCAGAGTAAAGACATAATTCACAACAAACTGGCCTATAGCATCCTATACACAGGTCTTACTAAGTGGGGCAGAGATGGGGTTTGCTACTCTTGAAGTCTAGAACTTTATTATGGAGACCATACTGTAATTGTTAAAAAAAAAAAAATAGTACTTGGGTCTTCAATGGAAAACTTAACAACAAACTGACAGAAGCTTTTTAATGTAGATAAATTATAATCATTCTACCAAGAATAGAAAAGTTACCACCACCTGAGGCCAACCAACCTAAGAGGAAAAGGAGCATTATAAAAAAAAAAAAAGTACATGGGTCTGACTATTCCTTATTACATTGCACAATACTAAAGATGTTCTGTCCTACTAGGGGTAATGCTTAGTTTGCCTACCCACTCCCTTTGGTCTCCTCTCACTGACTGCTCAATTTCTTAATCTCCCTCCCATTTCCACATTCATTCAAGAACAAAATGTGCCTGCAAGGTCCTATAAAACCACTCCATAATAAAGTTCTGGGTGCACATGCAGTTTTTTTATGTACACACAACAGATAGGTAAGTTTAGATTTTGTGCATTCCCAAAGGATGCTTAAAAACTCCAGTCCATGTTAACCCGCTCGCTGTGAATTGGATTTACAGTATAGTCTTTCAGGATATAATGTGGTTCGGATTCCACAATAAGCTGTAGGTCCCGTTGCTAAGTAACCAATTGGTTCTTAGCCACGTAAAATAAAGTCTAATCCTTCGGGCCAGCCCTAGGAGAGCTGTTAATCAGCTCAGTGGTCTGGTAAAACTAAGATATACTTACTGAAGTACTGTACTATAAATTTGACTTTCATAATCCATTACTAGCCAAACCACTGCCTTAAAAAATGATGTCTAGGTTGACTTGTCACCATCCCAAGACATATGATTAATATTTCCATACAGAGAGTTTTACTTTTGCCTTTTATGTATGAAATATGAGCTTTCCTACTGTAGTCTCTCTCCAAGGATAAGAAAAAGGAATTTCAGTTTCATTTTGGGTATTGAGTAGTTTTTCCTCTTACACTGAATATCTTTCATGTAATGTGCTAATACAACATTAGCTTTTGTTACTTCCATAGAGATTCAAATCATTAGAAGTTAAAGTATTTATTTCATTAAGGTGTCACGGATATTGAACGAATCAAAAAAATCCTGGAGCATCATCTAAATTACATCTAAATCATGACAGGAATCTATCCACGGATACAGTATACCTTAAGAATCTTTAAGACATCCTTACAAATACAGTAAGTAGAAAACACATCCAACCAAAAGAAATTGAAAATAAAATTATGCTTACTTTGCAAAAAGGTGAAAATATATGACAGACTTGTTTCTACATCCTTGAGGTCATCAGCGGATGGTTGATGTACAATGGCTGGGGTCTGTAGGGGATGACTAGTTCACTGGACCTCACTGCAGGAAAGGTGTTGGTGAATCCACATCCATTCTGGTTCCGCAATATTATTTCGTTATCAGTGAAAAGGGTATGATGAGGTTCACTTAAATATTCTACAGATTATTCCAGTGCAATGAGTCACTAACTGGTCTTAGCATCAAAACATACTACATAAATGACAAATGTAGCGTACCATTAACTATTTAAATTTACAAAGCTTTCATTTAAACAAGGCCAATATGAAGTGGATATACAATATTTTCAGTCCCTGCAACTACATGATCAAATTTTATGATTACCTTACTTTAGTTTCTGAGCCTTACCTACAACAAGAATAAAAACTGTAGTCACAATATACTCTAGTAATTCATATTTTTCAGCCACCCTTTGATGCATTTTACATAACAGATGTATAAAACCATACCAATGGCTACTATGTAGTCTGAAAAGATCAATATATTACTTCCTTTGAGTATAATACTTCAAAGTTAAGAAATAACAACTAGGTCATTAACCATATGGTAAAATATCACTTCATACACTGATTTTCTATACTGTATACAAAACATGATACAACGACTGTGGCAAGCAATGCCAAATTAAAAAGTATACTGTACTACAAATCATTGCCAGTGATCTTCTGTTCCCATCCACCATTGGTGGCTACTTTAACGATGCATGCCAACTGGATCCCCGTGTAGACTGGCTTTGGCCGTGTGTACCTCACGGAACCTGAAAGAAAGGATGTATATACATAAAAACCACTCCAGTTAACTTTAATACTAATCTACAAACATTAAAAATATCGTATGCAATAATCAGATATGTTCATTATCATTTCACCAACACTTTTTAAGTTTGATGTGCACTGTTCAGCTACTTTAAACTCCTTTTCCTTTTATTTCTTTCCTTATCGTGCACACATTTGATACTTAGTAAAGAAACACATCCTTACACCCGTGAGAATTCACCCCGGCAAACCTACTACTGTTTCTGCTTCTGAGGAAAGGTTTATGCTCATTGACATGTATGTATGTATGTATGCATGTATATATTTATATGTATGTATGTAAATATATATGTATGTATGTATATATGCTGAATGCCTGATTTGTGCTAAGCTCACAGAAAGCTGAACAAATTACAAATCAGCAAATACAAACACCTCAACTGGCAATGGAAATATACTCCCTACTTAGAAATGTATATCAATCACTGGAGGGACTACTTACTAATAAAGTAACCCCTTCCCTTATCCGCTTTCCCAGTACCCACACAAAATAACAAAAGTGGGGGGCAAACAACACACTGCAAGGACGACTCAATAGTGAAAATGACATTTTTATAATAAAATAAAGTTTTATATATACTTACCCAGTAATTACATAGCTACTAGTTTCTTTTAACCGGCAGCTCAAAATTTTGAAATTGCGGGTCCACTAGTTTGTTATGTGCCAGTTTTGTTGTTCCTGGGACCAGGTTCCTGACACTTCTTTTAATCCCAAAAGATCTCCCCAACCTAGGTTCGGCGCGTCTGAAAAGAACTCTAGGCTGGTGTTCAGAGGATGAAGAGATTTCCCTTCTCATAGCCTCTTCCTGGAATTCCAACAAGGAAGATCCTCCTTGATTTCCATCGTTATTGGGAACACGAACAAGTCCGGAAACTTTTTCCTGTTCCAACTGACCTCCCTTGGGCTACCGGTATGCCTCCTCCCAGGTAGTGGGGAGTTTGGCGGGGACTGGCGCCTAGGAGAATCAGCGGGATGACAGCCGCCTCCTCCATTGACATTGATGCCTGTAACTGGGCCACTGTACTCACTACCAGATTTAAACGTTGCTCAAACTTATTCTCAAGGATGGTGCCAGACGCATGGGAGGTGGTGCTGTGAGCTCTATATGACGAGGAGCTCCAGCACTATGGGCACTCGGGCACTACTGAAGGTTCGGGTGCTATTAAGTGCTCGGGCACCTAATGGGAGCTATGGAAGCGGACAAAAAGAACGCTCATACACTGATGATCCGCTTGGCACCAAAACTGGCGATCCACCACCAGAAGTTCAGGAGAAACCCAAGAGACAAAAGCACAAGGCTGTCCCATAGGAATAAGGTGTGGGCTATACTGCTGCTCCCCGAGAAGCTCGCAGGAGAGAGGAGAAGAGCGAAGATCATAAAAAAAAATGCCTCTTCAACAGCCGCTAGTCACTGGAAAAAACACCATCTGCGTTTTTCTACACTGGGCTATCACTAGAAAAAAGGACATCTCTATGGACGTCTTTCCCTTGGCTGTCCGTCAACACCTGCGGACAGCGGGTTTGACTGAGGGGCAGCTATCCGGGGGCAAAACCCCATCAGACTCCCATGGACTGACAGTATGCCTCCACCCAGGTGTAGGGGAGTCTGGCAGGGACTGGCTTCGGAGAGCTGATAGGGCCAGATAGCCACCACCTCCACTACACATCCAGAAAGACGCCTTTCCAGGCTGTCTGTCAACACCTGGGACTGGCAACAGGCTTGACTGAGTGGGCAAATACCCGTGTGTAACCCCCCGACCTCCCTTGGATTTCCAGTATGTCTCCTCCCCGGTTATATGGGAGTAAAACAGGGACCTTTGGCTACAAGACTTGAGGGACAAGTAGACACCTCCTCCACTGCACAACACTTCACTATCACAAGGTTAACATCTGTTAACCTAAAACAAGACTGGCAATGGCACGAGAAGGAAGTGAGAGAGCCAGGCATGGGAGCAAGTGGATAAAATGGGCAGGAAGGTTAGTAGTAGGAGAGAGATGGTTCAGATAGTGCCAGGATCCCAGTAACTGGAGCCAAGCACCTGAGAGCGGAAACCAAGGCGCCAGAGAGTGAGCCCCGAGCGCCCGAAGCGGGCGTCTAGTGCCCAATAGCGGGTGCCTACCGCCCGATAGCAGGCGCCAAGCGTTCTGCAGTTGGCAGCCGTCGAGCCAGAGAAAAAGAAACATCTTGTCCAAGGGGGAGAATAGGAGGGCCAATCTCTGAGATGGAGTGACGCCTTTTGAAGTAAAGGAGCATCAAAGGTCCCTCTTCTTAAGAATACCCATGGCGTAGAGACTGGCTAATTCCTGTGTACTATCATGAATGCCTCTGTCAATACAGGAAAGTACTCCCAAGAGATCCGACGAGATCTCTTGAGGTAACAAAGGACCTCTCTAATTTTGTGCACCAGAGCGCCCACCACCCAGTCAAGGAAGCTCATCACTTCGAACCCCTTAAAAATATTTTTAAGAAGGTGCACAAGTTCCGAGGCCAAGAACATAATTTTGGCTGAGGAGAAAGCTAATCTAGTCGAGTTGATAAGGCCGGAGAAGTCTCCTTGAAAGGAGGCAGAGACTCCCAGGGAAGGAGCTTCTCCAGTCACATAAAACCTGTAGCTCACCTGGACAATTTGGAAGGAGGGAAACAAAAACTGCTTTGCCTTGTTCCCTCTTCTCAGAAAACCAATCTTCTACTTCCTCCAGTGCCTTCCTTGCTGAAGAGGAAAGAACTAACTTTGGTAATTTCGAAGGACCAACTGAGGGGGCTTCCATAACGAAAGTCGAAGCAGGAATGTAGGGAATAGCTGGCGAAAAGAAGCTTGGATAGGTTGCTAGAAGGAACCTCAACAGCACTGAGTATGCCGATAAAGGTGCATCTTGATCGGGAACAACCTCTTCCTCAGAAGAGACAGGAGAAAGCGATAAGTCCGCTGTTGTCCGAGCTGTAGGGGGAGCCTTCTGAAGCAAACTAAGAATATTATCCAGTTTGCTGTGAATCAGGTCAACTGCAGGAGGAACAATGTCCAAAATGACACTACTAAGAAGCGGTGGAGGAGAGGGCTCCAATGGGCGCTTGGGAGGCGCTGTAGAGATGGGAGCCAGTGACGAAACCTGTTGGTGAATGGGCGCCAGTGGGCGCTCAATCACAAACAGGAGCTTGGGGGCTTCGATGCTAGTTTCTGGCTGCTTGGGCACTGATTGTAGAGATGAAGGTGCTGGGTGCGCAACTTCTGATGCAGTAGCTCCTTTATACAACGAAGAACATCTCGGCGCCAATTTACGATTGTCGTCAGAAGAAGCAGAAGAAAATTGTTCGGGGCTATCCCAGTGACTACAAGATGGGCGCACTGAATCCTTGCCCTTCTTGCAAGGAACAGGGGAAGAAACTACAAACTCCACTGCACGCCGCTCCAGTAGACGTGACTTGCCCGCATAGCGCCGCACACGTCTGGGACTCAAACCCTCGGAGCTGGAGGACATGCAGTGAGCGCTCACTTGAAGGCCTTAACAATGGCCTTTGGTTGCAGTCTGGGATTCATCAACAGACTGAACCGAGGGGGCGACTGCTCGGGCTCGCTTTTATCCATAAGAACTTTCACTGATGACGCTAATTTAGCGATCGATTGCACAATCAATTCAAAGCGAGTGTCAATTTTCGACTCCAGACTGACAATGGTGCTGGGGTCAGAAACGTGAGAGCCAGGTAGAGGAGAGGGTTGCACAGGTGGAGGAGATAGATTGAGATCAGAAGAAATTACAGGAGCAATTGCATTCGACTTAGCTTTACTAGATTCCCTAGCCATAGCTTTCCTCTTCCACTTCTTAATATCCCAGTCATTACACTCCCCACAATGTAAATTTACTGAACATGTTTGTCCCCTACATGGAATACAAACAGTGTGCGAGTCATAAGATTCTTTAGTTAGCCTAGTATTGCAGCCTTTGCTGCAATACCTAATGGCACTACTAGTGTCAGACATCCTACAATAGAAAAGTCTAATACAAGTCCAAAAGATGGGCAAAGAGTCGTCATCAACGATCAAAATTTGCTAACGCTATGTTAATTATGCCAAGAGGCTACGAAATTAAATACTTTAACAACTGAAGGTAAGTCAAACAACCAGCAAAGTATAAATTCCAAAATTCGAGCTGTTGCCAACCACAGTCCTTCAACCACAGCCAGCAGAAACAAACTGAAGCTCTTTGCTATGTTGTACCTTCTCTTACACCCGATAGTGGGCGGGGCATGTCGCCATAAACATAACAAACCAGCGGACCCGCAATTTCAAAATTTTGAGCTGCCGGCTAAAAGAAACTAACAGCTATGTAATTACTGGGTAAGTTACTTATATAAAAAGAGCAAACACCAAATGCTCTGAAGTGAGAGCAAAAATACTGTTCTAATGATCTCTATGTCAGACAGGCTCACAGTACAGTATGTATGCCAACTGGCTCAATACAAGTGATGTGGGCTGAATGTTTACTGATGTTGTGGGGATTGGTGAAAGGGAAAAAGGGAGGTAACCAAATGAATTCAGATTGGGTGAAGTAAAATATGCACTGAAATGCCCTCAGTCCTAAGACTTACTTGCTGTTGATGTGTATGACTTGATTTGCAGAAAGTTTGTGATGTTTGTGTGTGTTGATGTTAAAATCACTTCTCTGTGTACTGTAGTGAGAGAGAGGAAAGAAGGGGGAGGGGTTGGATGTGTATGGTACAATTTTTACTTAGTCCAATATGTAAACTTCAATTTCATGTCTATGTACAAAAGCATATCCAGTACATTACAGTGCTGCTGCAGAGTCTGAATCACTAACAAGATCACTTACCAGTAACATTCGTACAGGAAATACAGATATATATATATATATATGAAAAGCAAGGCATACACAAAAATACTAACTGCAAAACACTCAAGAATGGAACTAAACATTAAAGTTCGGTGTAACAGTATTGAATGGACATGAAACCAAATACATACTTCATTAGCCAGAAAAACTATCAGAGTGCTCAACTGAAACTGAGTGGCACGGGGACAACAGCTAGTTGGATTTTGAGTTGAGATGCTGAAGTTTTGAAAGCATTTACACATACTGTGTGCAGATGCCACAATTTCAACCTATACAGATGCAGTTCTCTGCAAAGCTTCTGTATTGTGTGAAAATTTTCAAAAAATCCACTGAACAGTTTTTATTCATATTTAACAGCTGTGGGGTGTTGCAACGAGGGCAAAGCAACTGTACTCTAAGTCAATGAGTGAGACTGTGATGGTATGTGGGATCCAAGAGGGCAAAGCGATTGTACTCTTCCCCCAACAGAGTCAAACAGGACACTATGTACGGTATATTGGGCAGGCTTAGGCTATGGTCCATCACCTGAAGGTGCCACCTGATGCTTTTTACAATGTGAAAATCCTGGGGGGTCGAAGATATTTGAGGGAAGGGGGACAGATGTACTAGTCAGGTAGGCCATTAAGTACTGTGTGTGAGTAGGCTAGGATGGACCCCTATTTAGACAGCGTGGTATCTTATTTTCTCTCTCTTACAATGATATATGAAGCATACATTTTTCCCAGAGTTTCCCTTATGCTAACATGTAGTTTACCATTACTCTTGTTCATATTAGGTTGATTTGCCTTTGTCTTTCCAAGCCAATATCACTCGTTGTCACAGTGGTTCCTCCCAAGTCGATGAACACACAACTATGGTTACCACTGTGGTCCCTAACATTTATCAAGGGTGTAGGTACCTAGCCTAGTTTTTTATTTGCCTTACAAAATTATTCTATTAAACTACGTTAGCTTCAAATGAGCAGCGCTAGAACATGGTAGAATTGCTAACTTGTCACTGGGCTCCTATTTTCATGAGCTAGAATTCTTATTTTATTCTGTAGCCAAATCCATATAAGCTGCCTATAATTAAGTCATTTTTTATTCCCCTAATTTTTGAGTTTACATTACTATAAAATCTCTGTACATATGCGCCAGTATATGTACAAATTCTGATCATCCCAAAAGTAAAATAATGTTCGTTTTATCGTCCACCTTTGCCATAACCTACAACAGGCAGCCAGTGCTTTCATCTCGGTAAAACTTTACTTTATTGCGCGGCCTGCTTCCCGCCAGTTGTCGACCGGGACAGGCCCCTCATACATAAATAGACATAACCTTCCCTATAATGCCAGCTCCCGACCTAACCAGATCTTACCTACCTAACCTAACTCTGGGGGCCATGCCCTGACCTGGCCCGCGACTGGCGGGAATCAGGCCGCGCAACTAAGGTACAGCTTTACCCAGGGAACTTCCGAACCTGGAAGGTCCTCAAACTCTAACTCGGATCACCTTATAAAATGCGGTTTCCTAAGACGGTACCCTCGAAAAATTGTTGGATGTAGCCTACCCTATGCCACTGAGTACGAAGTTTCCTACGCATTTCTAAAGGAATTGTTACACAAAACTCTAATATTTCTTACCCTTTTTCGGCCATTCCTCGATTTCATACGTAGCTTTGACTGATTAACAATTATTTAACAATACAGCACTGCAGGGTTTATCACTAAACGAGAAATATAAATTTGAAGTGTACTACTATCTTCCTAGAACGTTGTCTTGTAAACACCGACAATAACAGTTTTTGACAGAACGGAATTATGGGAACGAAGCGAATGGTTGACACAGTTGCCAAACAGTAATATTTAATATTTTTCCGAACAATCGATTTTTTATCTATTTAAGTTCGGTAAAGTATATATAAACACATTACGAACTTTAAACATTCGACATTCCCTTAAAATTTGAATTTCGCTACTGTTATCACGGCAGAGTATTTTGGAATGCAAATTATTTTAGGACAAATGTATGGAACAACTGGATTTCAATCCTTAAATATTTATAAGACTTTACCAGCTGTTCGAGAATCTATAATATATATATATATATATATATATATATATATATATATATATATATATATATATATATATATATATATATGTAAAGTCACCAATTCGGCGCCAGGATAGTGTTTCGGCGGCGCCATTAATTAAGTCTCCGCTGAGCTTGTTTTCTTTGGTGACTTCCCGTTTTCTTCAAGCTAAATTAGTCACGCCTAAAACGTGCCAGGTCACGCATTTTTATCATTTTTACTTTATGGTATTTATACGAATGTCACACATTGTGTATCACATGTTTCTTCATTCACAGGCATCAAGACTGTATCTATTTTGTGTCTCTGTATGTTTCGTATTGTAATTCGTACTTGTTCACTGTATATTATTATTTATTGTTTCGACCTCAGGTCACAGTCAATTCCATTGTCTCTCACGGCCCGGCGTCAGTCGGCCGCAATATAAGCCGCCTGGATCTGTAATAAACCAGCAGTAACCTTTACCTGCTCGTTTCTTTGACACCTTACAGTGGTGACCCCGGAGTGACCCGGAGCCATTAGCGGACTCACACGGCGACTCAGTCTTGGCTCCAGGGTTTCTCCAAAAAACGCTCTTAGCGGCCTAAACACGGCGCTGTAACCAGCGTTTGAGCGTGCTGACTCTCGTCGGCGTACCCCATCAGCGTCACTAGCGGACCCACACGGCGCACGAAAGTGCGTACTGACGCGAGTATCCTACTCCAGTAAGGGGGTCAAAGGAGCGAGCATGGACGCGGATATCCCCTCCTTCATGCAGTTAAACGCGGACCCCGCGGACTCCGAGGTTTACCTACCTCCCATCGCAGCCGCGCCCGCCCCCGCATCGAGGCCCTCCCGCAACTCCACACCAGCGCCCCGAACACACGACGGCCGGGCAACACAATCGCGGGCCGCCCTCACCCTAAAGCTGCCGCCGTTTACGCAGGGCAACCCATCGAGATGGCTGCGCAGGGTGGAGAGCCACTTCAGAATCGCGGACCTCACGGACGAAATCCTACAGGCCGACACAGTGCTCAACGCCCTTCCGGAGGATGTGTACAACAAATTCATCTCGCGGGTACCCGAAACACTCACCCTCACATACAGCATTACAAAGAAGTTCCTCCTCGAAGCTTGCTCCCTGCCCATCGCCGAGCGGGCCGCCCGTGCTATCGACCTTGCCAATAACCCACGCCACGACCTCGATCCAAGAGACGCTTGGGGCATGGTCGTAGATCTCCTGTCAACACCAGTCCCGGGTGACACGAACAAGCGGCAGGAGATAAGCTTCGTACGGGAAATTTTCCTTCGCCAACTCCTCCCGGAAGTACGCAACCAGATCGCTCACCCCTACACCATGCCTGTCGAGGACCTCATAGAGGCGGCACAACACCTCACAGACTCCGTCAAGGCTTCACAACGGCTAAAACCGGCCACTCAGCCGGTCAGCTCCGTCCAGCCTGAAGAGGACGTAGAGCAGCCCGTCAACGCCATCGCCAACAAACGTCCACCGAACCACAGTAGACGGTGGTCCCCGGGCTTCTGTCGCTATCACAAGTGGTTCGGAAAGGACGCCCGAAACTGCCTGCCGCCCTGCTCGTTCAACCGTTCAAAAAACGGGGGTGGCGGCGGCCAGCAGGACAGGCCGCCATGGCAGCCGAAGAACCCAGGGCCTCAAAAACAGTAGGTTTCTACGTCCGCGACACCGTCTCCGGCAGGATGATGCTGGTCGACACAGGAGCCTTCAAGTCGGTCTTCCCAGCATCCAGAGAGGACCGCAACCAGACACCAGACCCGGCCGCCTTCCTGACGGCCGCCAACGGAACCCCCATCCTCTCCTACGGCACCAGGCTCCTGTCGATCTCCATCCTTGGCCAGAATTACTCCTGGGACTTCATCGTCGCGGACGTAGGAACCCCACTCCTGGGGGCCGATTTTCTGGCGCACTTCGGCCTACTAGTCGACGTGGGGCGCAAGCGCCTCCTCGATCCCGACTCCTGCCGATCTCTCCCGTTAACGGCGGGACCCAGACCCACCATCAGCGCCGTCGCCCCCCACCAGTACGCACACCTTCTGTCGGAGTTCCCCGAGGTGTTTAAGCCCGAGCTTCGCCAAGTCCCCGGGGCCCCAGCCAAGCACGGCATATACCACCATATAGTGACTAAAGGGCCCCCGACACATGCGAAGTTCCGCAGGCTTCCCCCTCAGCGCCTGCAGGAGGCGAAAAAAGCATTCGCGGAGATGGAACGGATGGGCATCTGCAGAAAAGCCTCCAGTCCATGGGCCTCCCCCCTCCACATGGTGCAGAAACCGGACGGCTCCTGGAGACCCTGCGGCGACTACAGACGGCTCAACATTGCAACGGAGCCCGACCACTACCCTCTGCCCAATATGCAAGACCTCACGGCCTCCTTTCACGGGGCCAAAATATTCACTAAATTGGGCCTTCTTAAATCTTATTTTCAGGTACCTGTTGCGCCAGAGGACATACCAAAGACAGCCATCATCACGCCCTTCGGGTCCTATGTGTTCGCCTTCTCCACCTTCGGGCTGAGGAACGCCGGGGCCACCTTCCAGCGGCTCATGGACAGCATCCTGGGGGACCTAAAATTCTGCGTCTGCTACGTCGACGACATTCTCATATTTTCCAGGTCTCACAGCGAACACCAGAGGCACATCAAAGCAGTCCTCCAGCGCCTCCAAGAAAACGGCCTCGTCGTCCGTTTTGACAAGTGTACATTCGGCGTCCAGAAAGCAGAGTTCCTGGGTCACGAGGTATCTCCGACAGGCGTCCGCCCTCTTACATCGAAGGTGGCAGCCGTAGCAAAGTTCCCGACACCCACCTCCATCAAGGCCGTCCAGGAGTTCCTTGGGATGGTCAACTTCTACAGGCGCTTCATCCCCGGGATCGCGCACACCACGGCCCCCCTGACGGAAGTCCTAAGAGGTCAACCGAAGTCCCTGTCTTGGGGACCCAGCCAGCAGCAGGCCTTTTCCCGGACGAAGGCCGCCCTCACCAAGGCAACCGCCTTGGCACACCAGGATCCCAAGGCTCCCCTCCAGCTGACGACGGACGCCAGTAACGTTGCCTGCGGTGCTGTTCTGGAGCAAATTATCAACGGCGCCCCCCAGCCCATCGCCTTCTTCAGCAAGAAGTTCAATCCCGCAGAGTCCCGATACAGCACCTTCGACAGGGAACTCTGCGCGATGTACCGCGCAGTTCGGCACTTCAAGTTCCTCCTGGAGGGGACGCCCTTCACAATCTTCACAGACCACCAGCCACTAGTTCACGCTTTCACGAAGCAAGGGGACGCATGGTCTTCCAGGCAGCAGCGCCACCTCTCAGCCATAGCCGAATTTACCTGTTCCGTCAGGTACCTCCCCGGCAAGAAAAATCCCGTAGCAGACGCCCTCTCCAGAGTCGAGTTGAACGCAGTGCAGCTTGGTGTAGACTACCAGGACCTTGCCAGAGAACAGGCCGCCGACCCAGAAACCCCAGCATACCGCACCGCCATCACATCCCTCAAGTGGCGGGACGTGACCCTCGCCCCCGGAGGTCCCAGCCTGCTCTGTGACATCAGCACAGGCCAGCCCCGCCCTTTGGTTCCAGCCTCACGCCGCCGCCAGGTATTTGACATCATCCACGACCTCTCACACCCCTCCGGCAGGACCACGGCCAAACTGCTTTCAAAAAAGTTCGTCTGGCACGGGGTGCAAAAGGACGCCACAGCCTGGGCAAAACAGTGCCTGCAGTGCCAGACCAGTAAAGTGGGTCGTCACACGCAGTCGGGGGTAGGCGAGTTCCCACAACCAGGGCGCCGTTTCGGCCACATCCACATCGACGTCGTCGGGCCCCTTCCCCCATCAGGCGGATCCAGATACCTCCTCACGGTGGTAGACCGTTCAACGCGGTGGCCCGAAGCCACGCCCATGCAAGAAGCCACCGCCAGCGCGTGCGCCGAGGCCCTGCTCTCCAGCTGGGTCAGCCGCTTCGGCGTCCCGGACCACATCACAACCGACAGGGGCCCCGCCTTCCTCTCCGAGCTGTGGTCTGCCCTGGCTCAACTGCTGGGAACCACGCACCACACCACCACAGCATACAACCCAGCGGCCAACGGCCTGGTCGAACGTTTCCACAGGTCCTTAAAATCATCCCTCATGGCCCGCTGCACCGCCGAGGATTGGAAACATCAGCTGCCGTGGGTCCTCCTCGGGTTGAGGACCGCCCCCAGAGCCGACGGCACCCCATCCGCAGCTGAACAAACCTATGGGGAACCCCTCGTGGTGCCGGGAGAGCTCGTGACGGATGATCGCCACTCCCCATCTCTGCAGAGGCTCCGCGACGTGGCCGGCAAGTTCGCCCCTTGCAGGCGCTCATACATAGACAGAGCAACCACCTTCGTGCCGCCACAGCTGTCATCCGCCACCCACGTCTTCGTCAGAGTCGACGCCGTCCGTCCACCACTAACTAAGCCCTACAGGGGACCCTTCCGCGTGCTGGGACGGAACAGCAAGGCGTTCCGGCTGGCACTTCCAGGCAGGGACGACTGGGTTTCCATAGACCGGCTAAAGCCCGCCTTCCTGTCGGAGAGTCCCGGCAGCGTCGCAGCACCCCTTCCGCCCATACGCACTCCAGCACGCCCTCACCACCGCAGGCGCGGCCGCCCCAGGAAGGGACCGCCCAAACAGCAGCCTCACAGGCAGGAGGCCCCTCAGTTATCCTCAAGGAGCCGCGGCACCCTTCAGCGTCCCACCAGGTACAGGGATTAATCAGACGCGTCCCTCGTCTTGGGGGGGGAGTATTTGTAAAGTCACCAATTCGGCGCCAGGATAGTGTTTCGGCGGCGCCATTAATTAAGTCTCCGCTGAGCTTGTTTTCTTTGGTGACTTCCCGTTTTCTTCAAGCTAAATTAGTCACGCCTAAAACGTGCCAGGTCACGCATTTTTATCATTTTTACTTTATGGTATTTATACGAATGTCACACATTGTGTATCACATGTTTCTTCATTCACAGGCATCAAGACTGTATCTATTTTGTGTCTCTGTATGTTTCGTATTGTAATTCGTACTTGTTCACTGTATATTATTATTTATTGTTTCGACCTCAGGTCACAGTCAATTCCATTGTCTCTCACGGCCCGGCGTCAGTCGGCCGCAATATAAGCCGCCTGGATCTGTAATAAACCAGCAGTAACCTTTACCTGCTCGTTTCTTTGACACCTTACATATATATATTATATATATAGTGTGTGTGTGTAAGACTTTATATAATACATATATATATATATATATATATATATATATATATATATATATATATATATATATATATATATATATATATATATATATATATATATATATATATATATATATATATATATATATATATATATATATATATATATATATATATATATATATATAAATATATATATATATATATATATATATATATATGTGTGTGTGTGTGTGTGTGCGTGTATGTATATATATATATATATATATATATATATATATATATATATATATATATATATATATATATATATATATATATATATATATATATATATATATATATATATATATATATATATATATATATATATATATATATATATATATATATATATATATATATATATATATAAATATATATATATATATATATATATATATATATATATATATATATATATATAAATATATATATATATATATATATATATATATATATATGTGTGTGTGTGTGTGTGTGTGTGTGTGCGTGTATGTATATATATATATATATATATATATATATATATATATATATATATATATATATATATATATATATATATATTCAGAGAACACACCAACAGAAATTCACAAAAGAAAAGGCAAAAGGTTTAAGGCAAAATGACAGTTTTCTCTATACATCTAGTTTATTGTTGTTGTCTAGCAGAGTGTCCACTTTTTATAAGCTACACACAAGGACGCGAATGCTAGCCTAGATTGCTTTATGGAGTGGACTTCAATATCATCAGTTTTTATACACAAGGGGACGGGGTTGTGGGGATTTATCAAATATCATCCACTTGAAATCTACCAGAATCCTCCCACTGCACACATACACACACGTCATCAAGATTCATCAATGGAAGATACATAAATATCAAAGAAGAAAAATATATACAACACACTTTGGGATGTGATCCTATGTGTTAACTTATTATTAAAATTACTAAAAGACAACACATTGCCTTTTTGTTACTGTTCTGCCTGAGACCTCTTCCACTGTTAAGATGAAAAGATATCTGAAAAAAAGTATGAGAATTATAGGGAAAATGTTAATAACAAAAAATAATTTACAATTATTGTATGTGTCATGTGGCAATAGATTTTTCAATACCGTACAACACCAATTATTCATATTTCCATGCCATTTTTTAGTACAAAACCACTTTTTTTTTTTTTTTTTTTTTTTTTGCTACCATTAGCCATACCATCTGAGGAAGGAAAATGTATTGCAGACTTTCTCCCATGTCTAAATAATATCTTCATGTCGTTTATTTCACTTAGGAAAAAAATTTAATTTTTCCAAATGTCTTTCAAGACAAATTTCAAGTGCCTTTCATTTAAGGTCAAGTCTACCTCAACAGTCATTACTTTATTTTTTTTTTTTTCTTAATTCACTGTTAATTTTATCACATTCCTTTTTCACCGAGGATATCACTGGCCACCAATACTACAAACTAAGGTATACTTAACTTACAAACCGTACACTGAACCGGGGCACGAACCTGGTGTCCTTATCACCTCTCTCTCTCTCTCTCTCTCTCTCTCTCTCTCTCTCTCTCTCTCTCTCTCTCTCTCTCTCTCTCTCTCTCTCTCTCTCTTTTCTGAAAGACAATATCTCTAACCGGAGAGAGGCTTGCCAAGCTAATTCCGTCGAAAACGAGAGAGGTGCACCATAAAACTGTCAGTCGTTTAGCAAAGACTTGTTACCATGCAATTTGGTGGATTTATGACGGGGGCTACGCACCTTCCACCACTCTCTTGTCCACATAACCAGTGCTGAGCACTCCTATGGAGTGCATCCATGTACTACACAAAACAATAAAAAAATTATCTGCTCCGACAAATTCCACCCATCGGGCGTCGTAGACACAACTGCAGTTTAGTGCGTGTGAATAATAATAATAATAATAATAATAATAATAATAATAATAATAATAATAATAATAAGTATACTTAAAGTAAATAAAGTACAGAACTTCAAGTAAATGCATATTTGGTATCTTCATCATTAGCAACAATGGGAAACGGTGACATCAGAAACTTTCAGAAAATAATGTCTGAATATTAAAGAAACAAAAATGTTTTAACAAATTTTGACAGGAAATTAAAAATAAAAATTCGTAAACCTCGAAATTCACAAAGAAAAGGTAAAGTTATGAGCTAAATGAACATCCTAGCTACCTGCAGAGTGCAATTAATCTGTTCAATTGTAGCACTGGACATCAATGTTGTCCATCATAAGTACAATCCCTCAGAATACAAGTGCAGAGGTTCACATAGAGGCTTATTATATATATATATATATATATATATATATATATATATATATATATATATATATATATATATATATATATATATATATATATATACATGATGTGCCGAACAAAACGTGTACTTTACGTAGGCAATGATGCACAAACGAAATACGAACCTTTAAGTACACTGCAAAGCAGATATTGAAGATACTATGTTTGATCCCTCTGAGGGAACAATCAAACGAGATATTCCCTTCTTTTCCTCCAATCGTGTCATCCTATCTACAGTATATGAACAGAATAAGTAAAAACTTACAACCCTTTGGGATCAGTTGAAACGGAAATAATGAGAAGTCATCATACTATGAACAATATTAACTTATACGTCCGCCACGATTTGAACTGAATCCCTGTCCCGCGTGTAGGCGTAAGGCTTAGGGTTACCCTGCGAGGTGGAACAGATGACGTCATCTCATAGACGTCCATGTCACTGTCAGTCCATTAGTCTATTTCAGTCAACGCCATACAGGTATTTGCATAAGACATTTTTTCCTCTAAATTTTTCGTTCGTACATAATCACTTAAGAATTGAAATCTCACAGCAGCCGCAAACGTCTATTTCAGCTACAGATCAGCACAGCAAAATACACCTGTTGCAGCTCCACAGATTGCATATACCGTGGCCGTTCAACCAACCAACTACTTGGATTACCGTACACTAACTGCAGTCATTAACGTGTATGTCTCATTTGTACCCCAAGCCTTGACACTGCATAGGACAGATACGATCGTTTCTATTCACATCTTTATTAGACACAACCACTGATGTAGCGCTCTATCTCTGCTTGCCCTTGACCGCGGTACTTGAAGTTCGTACCGAAAATGATATGCAGGTGTAAGTCTTCCGTTCCAGTCAGTACAAATTATTTCAACGTTGAAGGCAGCCGCTAGTGATAAATAAGCTCAAGATCTGTGAAACAGATTTCGTCACAAACATCAGAGGTATCTATTGAAGTTTTCTCACTTAATTTCATTCTCAGGGCATCCTACCACGATATTTCATCCCTCTGGGCGTTTCTTATTTGTCGCTAAATGAAAAGCCCCTCAGAATTTCATATTCTCTACATTGTATCTCTCCGTAGGGGGGGTAGCGCCGTCAGCGCACCTCATGCGGTGCAATGTATAGGCATTACTAAAGGGTCTTTGCAGCGTCCCTTCGGCCCCTAGCTGCAACTGCTTTCATTCCTTTTACCGTACCTCCGTTCATATTCTCTTTCTTCCATCTTACTTTCCGCCCTCCTGACAACTGATGTATAGTGCAACTGCGAGGTTTTCCTCCTGCTACACCTTTCAAACTTTTACTGACAATTTCCGTTTCAGCGCTGAGTGGCCTAGGTTGCCCCAGCGCTTGGCATGTATGCCTAAAATCTATAAATCAATCTACATTATATCTATTGGTGCAGCTATTGTTATAGCAAGGTATGAAATGCCGAAAGAAGCTGACAAATTTCCTCAGACTCGATGTTAGAGGAATATTCTAAAGCCCGCCCATAATGCTTTGACGTTCTACGACCTCCCTGGGGTGTACGAGTATTTCTATAGTCTCATTTCTCTTTTTGTGATCTCTACCCCGATCGATACAGTAAGAGCTTTATGCAACGGTGTAAATTCAAACTTTACTTTACTTAAAACAAGTATATATTATGACTTCAATACATTATCATTTCCCCTAACAAGATTTGGGTCCCACAAAAAAAAAAAAAAAAAAAAAGCGCAACGGTGTCTGCCACATTCTTACTTTTGACTGCTGAACTGAGGAGACAAGTGCGTAGTTGTCAATGGACTCCATGTTCACGGGCATCCCCCCTTCCTGGACTTTAATTCCCTTCCTTTTCAATATGTGCTTCACTCCAATCCGTCACTATCTTATTCATCCTCTCTTGTCCCCCAAATACTTCAGAATCCCACATTCTTTTCGCCACCATATTGAACTGAAACGGAAATTGACAGTAAAAGGTCTGAAAGGTATAACAAGAGGGGAACCTCGTAGTTGCACTATGAATCAATTGTTAGAAGAGGGTGGAAAGTAAGATGGAAGAAAGAGAATATGAAAGGAGGTACAGTAAAAGGAACGAAAGGGGTTGCAGCTAGGGGCCGAAAGCACGCTGCCAAGAACATTAAGTAATGCCTACAGTGCACTGCATGAGGTGCACACTGACGGCACTATCCCCCTTCAGGATTCGCCACCATATCGTCCATTATTCTTTCTATATATACAACCATACCATCAAAAGACACGTGATCCTTCTTTTGCATCTACACTAATATTTCCATCTTTGTCTTGGTATTTCCAGGTCTCTCGGCCATTCCATTTTTCCTACTCCTACATAAATTAAAGTTGGCTCAAACAACCTTTTATGCCATCCCATCTTCGGTAACATAGACCAAACCAGTTTCTTTCAGTTTTTCTTTTTTTTTTCGTTTGTACTTAGCCTCTTGGTCCCCTTCATTAACCTGGATTCGCCTCTTTTTTTTTTATCCTACCATCATTTGTTATATTTATTCTCAAATACCTATAGGATCAGCTGCTTCCATTCTTCCACATCCCTCTAGGGCGGGGTATGGCTGTCAGTACACCCCACGCGCGTTGCACTGTAAGCATTATTACTTAAGGTTCTTTGCAGCATCTCTTCGGCCCCTAGCTGCAACCCCTTTCACTCATTTTACTGTGCCTCCTTTCATATTCTCTCTTCCATCTTACTTTCCACCCTCTCCTAACACTTGTTCCTTAGTGCAACTGCGAGGTTTTATTGCTGTTACACCTTTCAACTCTGTTTCCATTTCAGCGCTGAATGACCTCATAGGTCCCAGTGCTTGGCCTTTGGCCTAAATTCTATATTCCATTCCATTCAATTCCATTCTTCCACCCTCTTGGTTTCTGTTTGTTCCCATAACCTTATTCCTATTTACCTTTAACTGTTACCTTATTCCACTCGCATATACTTTCAGATCCTTTCGAGAGTTTCTGCAGTTTCTCTTTATCCCAGACAGTATTATATCATTTACAAACAATTATTAATTCACATTTCGAATCTTTCATAGACAGTGACCCCCCGCCCCAAACAATAGTTTTAACCCAGTAGCAAGTTCCTGAGATGTATGCTAGTACTGCACCAGCCCCGGTTTTTTTCCTTGTCCCTAGGTTAGGTTAAGGTTAGGTTAGGTTGCGTTGGATTGAGCCGAATAAGAACCTTGCAAGTGATTTGGTGTGGGAAACATAATGAGATTATTTTCAAGAAAATACTATAGTTGGTTATTAAGATATGGTGTCCCGCTTTTTTCAGGGAAAGGACCCAGTACTCGGTTACATCTCGGGAAAATGCAATCCGGCATGCATCCACCGTTGCTATGTGTTTAGTGCAAGCCCGTTGGGGATGACCGTAAAAACATAAACAAAGACTGTAAACATCATAAAGATAATGAACCCCAAGAAATATTAGTCCTAGATAACGACCCCCGAACTTTGCTGGGTGTCACTCTCTAAGAAAGATCCCACGTTTCATCCGCGTCTCATTTTCTATCACTACTTCATGCCTTCATCTGTAATCCTTTATGTGACTTCTCACACCATTTCATCCATCCGATGTTGGAAAAGCATGAGGAAAAAATATCCTTGAAAGAGATTAACTTTAATGCCGAACCAGCGATTTCTCCTATCTACGTACTTGAATGAAGACTTGACGTCCTTGAGAAAAAATTTTAATCGTTGTCGATGACTGCTCAGCTCTACCACAGATCAGTGATTGTCAACCTGGGGGCCGCACCTCGCTGGGGAGTGGGGGGGGGGGGGGCGGTCAGCAATTTCCAAGGGAGAGCGAAGCCCCAGGGAAAAATTATAAATTCTCCTATTATGTTCGTTATTCTCTTAACAAGAGTCGCTATGAAGCAGTGTTAAGTATCTCACTAATTCATTCTAAGACCTTCTTTTTCTTTTTTTTTATGTCTTTAAATCTGGGAGGAAATTTTACTCATAGATGCAAGGGGAGGGGGGCCGTGGAGGGAAGGACCAACTCTTAGAGGGGGCGTGGTAATAAAAAGGTTAAGAACCACTGCCATAGGTCCCCAACGACCTCCACACTGCCGCTTTTTTATTCTACCGTCCATTATGACACACAGCTAACATTTCCCCCTTCACATTCAAACATCTCATAACTGTTCCATAACAACTACTTGATCTACACACCCTATTCCTTATCTGCACTAACAATTTTCGTCTATTATCAATAATCTTTAGTCTGTTTTTTTTTTCAAACAATATCTTATCATGCACCTTCCCTCGTACACTAATTTTTCAGCAACACTATCACCACTGTGACGAAGAATCTCATTTGCAAGTGTTTTGTAGGGTTTGAAGAATTATATACTATAATGTATATATAAATATATATTTATGTATATATATATATATATATATATATATATATATATATATATATATATATATATATATATATATATATACATATATGTGCAAGTATGTACACAAGTGTGTATGTATGTATATATATATATATATATATATATATATATATATATATATATATATATATATATATATATATTGTATATATAATGTATATGTATATGTGCATTATACATATATATATATATATATATATATATATATATATATATATATATAATATATGAATATATATAAATATATACACACAAACACACAGACACACAATATATATATATTTATATATATATATATATATATATATATATATATATATATATATATATATACACTATTTATATGTATATAATATATATATATATATATATATATATATATATATATATATATATATATATATATATATATAATTTCATAATATATACATTTATATATGTTCTACTAATGGTGGCAGCGGTGTCCCATGTCTTTAAATGGTCTTAATTGGGGTTTGCGAAAGAGGGAGATTACTAATAGACTAATTGGTAACGTCGATGCCCAAGGCATAGGCGACCTAAGGCACGAGTCAGTGTTGAATGACTAAGCGTCGTGATTACGTGTGTAATACGGGGAATCTTTTTTTTTCCGTTTCTATTCGAGTACTGGGAGTGGGGAGTTGTGAAATAGATCTGGGTGATCTCTGGAGCAATTTTGGGGTTAACAAAATACCCAAATAAGTGTGATTAGTGGCGATTGTGAGTTAATTAAGCAAAGTGGTGATTCAACAAAAATCATGCTTGTGTTCCTCTGCTTCGTCTTCGAGATGGTGACGTCACAGGTTGCACATAGCTCTGGTTTCTGTTAGCAAGTCACGAGTGATAAGTGCTCCGTTTTCTGTTCAAATTGGTGAGTACCCAGAAAACTCCGTTTTCTGTTCTTCTTTTAGAGGGGGTAACCTTTGCCTTTCTCTAGTGTTCTTTTTGATTTCTTTTTTATGTTGCTACGCTCAGGGCGTATAATCACTTACAAAATGCCGGACGATGCAGCAAGCACATCCCAATCAGTTGTGGTGCATAAAGTGACGAGCGTTAGCGCGGGAATTACTAATTTTAAAGGGTTAGTTGACGGGAAGCCAACCCAAAATATAGAAACTTTCATTGAGTCAGTGAACAATTATCTGAATTCCAAGAAAATTACGAATGGCGCTGAAGCTTTAACAGAAGCAAAGACATTTCTGGATTTGGATAAAGGAGATATTGGGAAACGGGCACGCAGTTTCGGGTTCAGAAGGTGTAAAACTTGGAATGAACTGCAGAAATTTTTACGAGCTACTTATGGCGGAGTTCAACGTGAGTGTGCAGTTCGGAATTTGCGAGCGTTTCTCAAAATAAAGAAAGGCAATGATTCACTAGTCACATACAGTGCGAATTTATTTGATGCAGTAGGTGAGTTAAAGAAATCTATAACAGGTTCTCCATGGGTAACTGGAAATAATATCTCCTTAGATAATTTTGAAAGACTGTTACACTTTGCTTGTCTTTTAACGTCGGTCCCAGATGTAATTGTAGATAGTTTTGACAAAAGAATTGATTTGGATACAGACGAATCCTCTTTGTTTGCACAGATTAATAAAAATCTATCAAAATGCCCGACACTGGGCAGTAGTTTTGTACAGGGAGGTGCAAAGATGTCTGCTGCGGTTTCGAAACCACAGAACAATGCTAGTCCCTCGCATTCGGGAAATGATGCAACAGCGAAGACATGTTCACGAATAGAATCGAAGAAAATTCCAGAGAGATCAGTCACAACGATACGTTGTTTTAATTGTGATAAACTAGGGCATAGTAAATCAAATTGCAGAGTGAGATATTGTTCAGTTTGCAAATTTTCAGATCATGGATGGAGATTTTGCCCAGCCACAAAGAATAGAGATTATTCAGGGAAGTCACGGGGAGGTTTTTCTAGATATGACAGGAGAATTCCACATGATGCAAGTTCTAGATACACAAAGGAACAGCAGAATTTTCACAAGATAAGTTCGAAGACGGACACAGGATAATGACTAATCAGGTCTTAGAGTCACTAGAACCTAGGCCGATTGTACGTGGATTTTCTAATGGCAGTGAAATTTCTATTTTCATTGATTCTGGTAGCTCAGTTAACTTAGTAAATGCTGACCTTTTTCACTCTAAGTTTCCAGAGTGCAAATTAGTCCCTACTAGTGAGACAGTGTGTGACGTACAAGCGAGGAAACTGAACATTTTAGGTTCGTCATTTCTTACGCTTTGTATCGGCGGAAAGACAATAGTAGAATCATTTTTGGTCATAGAAGGATTAGCCTTAGGTGAAATGGTTTTGCTAGGACACCCTTCTTGCATGCGACATAACATCAACATTCTTACGGGAATTCAGGGGATTACAATAGGTGAGTCAGGTTGTTTTGTTCCATATATACACAGAAAAAAAACTTGTGAGAAACCTAAGACGCAGTCTGAGACATGTGTAACACAGTCATTAGAGAGTGAAGATATTCCGCAAAAATCTTTCAAAGGATTTTTGTTGGAAGATATTGAATTGCAACCGCGAGTTCCTACATTGGTTAAAGTGTTGATGAAAGAGAAAAAGTTTCCTTCTCAAGTGTGCGTTGTTGAGGGAACCGAGAAATTCAAAGACGTTGTGAGTACGGTGTCAGTAAATGAAGTTTCAGTCGCAGGCGTGACTTCAGTAGAATTAGTTAGCTATCAAGACTCAGTGAAAAAATATCACAAGGGTACCTATGTAATTGATTTTGAAGAGTTTAATGAAGAACATAAATTAGTGAGTTTTTGTGGAGATGGGAATATGTTCCCTAACGAGGAGCAACAGTTCCGAAGTCAGGTTCTGCATGAACATTTGGCTAAAGTTGATTATCCTGAATATTCAGATAAAGTAGAGAAAGTGTTGAAAGAATATCTAGATATCATTGCTTTGAAGGGAGATAAATTAGGAGTTACAGATGTTTTAGAACATTCAATCCGCCTAGAAAAGGGTACCAATCCTATATATATTCCAGCATATCGAATTCCTTTTAAGATCAGAGAAGAAGTAGAAAAAGAAGTTCAGAGGTGAGAGTCGGAAGGCATTATTAGGTCGTCCAATTCCCCGTTTAATTTTCCTTTGCTTGCAGTTCCTAAGAAAGACGGTAGTATCAGAGTTTGTGTAGATTTTCGTAAATTGAATGAAAAAACATGCCCAGATAGATATCCAGTAGCTTGTTTGCCTGATTTGTTTGTTGAGATCGGTGGCAAGAATATATATTCATCTATAGATCTTATGCAAGGGTTTTTACAGGTTCCCCTTTGTGAGAGTAGCCGCAAATATACAGCACTTTCGGTACCAAAGGGACATTACGAGTTTAATAGGATGCCTTTTGGATTACAAGGGTCCCCAATAACATTTACTAGACTGGTTAACACAGTACTTCATGGCTTGTTAGGAAAGTCGGTGTTTGTGTACATGGATGACATTCTCATATGCACAGATACAATTGAAGAACATCTAAAGGTGTTAAAAGAAGTCCTCAAGCGATTACGGTTCGCTGGATTAAAGGTCAAATTGGCCAAATGTGAGTTTCTGAAGAGAAAAATTGTCTATCTAGGACATGTTATCTCTAAAGAGGGAGTTAGAGTGAATGATGAGAAAGTTAAAGCCATTGTGAATTTTCCAGTTCCCAAAACCAGGAAACAGATTCGTTCGTTCCTAGGTATGTCGGGTTTCTTTCGCCGTTTTGTGCGGAATTTTTCTACAATAGCGTCTCCATTGACAGATTTGTTACGAGAAGACGTTAAGTTTGTTTGGGGTGATAGTCAACAATTAGCTTTTGAGAAGCTTAAGAACGCTTTGGTGAACCCACCAGTTTTGAAGTTTCCAGATTTTAGTCAACTGTTCACCTTAGTGACTGACGCGAGTCAGGAAGGTATAGGTGCGTGTTTGATGCAGAAATTTGAGGGGAAATTACACCCAATTGCTTTTTATAGCAGAAAGTTCAAAACGCGTGGTAGTAACGAAAGGCTGATGTCAGTTGTGGACAAGGAGGCTTTCGCAGTCGTCACTAGCCTTGTTCATTTTAAGATGTTATTGTTGGGAAATAAAGTTGAGATTTTTACAGATCATCAACCGTTGTTAGAGCTTTTTAATAAGCCAAATTTGTCGCCCAAGAGAGCACGTTGGTTCCTGACATTGAGAGATTTTGATGCAAACCTCAAATACATTGAAGGTAAGCATAATGTAGTTGCAGATGCATTGAGCAGATATTTTCCGGTCGAGGATGAGGGAGTACAAACCGAATCCTGTGTGGGAGAAGAGAGTAAATATTTGGTGTCTAATGTCTCTGATACTAGTAGTTCTGAGATATCGCATGTAGAGGACATACACGTTTCTACAGTGCATACTTCGGGGAGAAATAGTGAGTCGGCAGTCTCGGGAGAGATTGTTGTTCGTGATAGTGAGAGTAACGCCGTGTGTTATATTACGGGTGAAAATGTCACTTGGGACATAGGCTTGCTCGAACAAAAGCAAGATGAAGATAAATTGTTGTCAGATGCTAAGGCATTTCTTAGGGGAGTTTCACCGAAGAAAGGGTATAAGTTACCTTTTTCTGGTCTAGAGTTGGAGAATAATTTATTGGTGAGGAAAGTTAAGTATAACTTGCGAAGTACTCGAAGCATGGGTGAAATTACACAAATCATCGTGCCAGAGAGTCTAGTACCACAAGTTCTAGACATTGTACATTGTAAATTTGGTTCTCCTCATTTAGGTGTGGACAAGACGTATGAAAACGTCAGGTCAAAGTTCTTTTGGAAAAATATGTTTTCCGCAGTAGAAGCCTTTGTGAAGAAGTGCGCTATTTGCAATGCAAATAAGCCAGCGACGACGGTGTCGTGTCGTTTGGGTTCATATCCCGTACCACATAGGCCGTTTCAGAGAGTGCATATGGATATTCTGGGTAACTTCTCAGAGTCCGCTTATGGTTATAGACATTTATTAGTAGTTGTTGACGAGTTAACTCGTTTTGAGATTTTCCCACTAAAGTACAAATCAGCTGAGGAAGTTGCTATAGCGTTCTTTAAGGGGATAATTTGTAGATATGGTGTTCCTGAAGGTCTGCTCACAGACAATGGTAGGGAGTTTAGTAACAAGACTTTAGACGGTCTTGCCAATTTGCTGGGAATAAAGAAAGTATCTATCATCCCGTATAGACCTGAAGCGAATGGGTTATGTGAGAGGGCGAATCGGAAAGTAATCGAAGCTTTGCGCATGACGGTGGGTGGTTCCGATACACATTGGGACAGATCGTTGGATGAAGTGCGATATAGTATCAATACTATGATGAATGACACAATTAAGATATCTCCAGCAGAAGCTTTGTATGGGTACAAGTTGAAAGGACCTTTTGATTAGTTACCAGAGCAAGTTAAGGGTGATGTTACGGTCGCTTCGTTGATAAATACAGCGAGAGAAAGATTTGCACGTATTAGTAAAGAACTTGAACTTAGTTCGCGCGCAATGGTAGAGAAAAGTAACGCGAAATCGAGGGGAGTAGCTTTTTCGATGGGTGATAGAGTGTTTGTTAAAGTGAATGTTCGGAATGATCTGAATTATAAATTAAGTCCGAAGTTCCACGGACCTTTTGAGATTGTAGAGATCAAAAGAGGGAATAGATTTGTAGTTAAAGATGTAAATACTGGAGTGACGAAATTGACCCATATTTCGAAGTTAAATAAAGTTGGGATGTAATGGAACGTTTGTATATAGTCATGTAATGGAACATTTGTATATAGTTAGAGGGATAAATGGGTTGATATTTGTATATATATATATTTTTTTTTTTTTTTTGTCTCTTGTTCATTTTGGATGTTGAAGTTCTTAATCATTTGTTTTCGAATGATTTTAGGAGTTGAGACATGGGCTAATTTCATACGAGATTTGACCCGTGTGTTAGTGTGTTAGTGTGTTATGGTGTTATTGTGTTATGATGAGTTTTGTCATCTGACGCAATATGTGTGTTGTTTAGGATATTTTTTTTTTGGGAGGTACTTAGTATATCGGACCGAACAAGTCTGATTCTTTTTTTCGGGTTGGGATATCGAATTTGAGTATTTGGATTTTTTTTTTAGTTTCTTTTTTTTAAAATGAAGGGAGCTGTATTGTGAGTAATTGTAGTTGTTAAGATCATGGGAGCGATTGCCATTACGTCAATTGCTATTTTGTTGAGAATTAGTCAGGTGTTGCGAAATATTTGCTAACCGGAGTAGAACTTTCATGTCTTTTACGAGATATGATACCTTTTAGGGTTTGGATAGGATTCTCGAGTATTTTTTTTTTCTGTTGGATAGTTTTTTTTTTTTTTTTTATGAGTGAGTTCCGTAGAGTTATTATGCTTAATAGTGAGTTGACTGTGGATATTCCGGATACACACTTGGAATTAGTTCACATTGTGAGTGTTTGACTTTTGCATTAGTAGTTTTGTTTGGTTCAGTAACATGAAACCTTTTTGTTATTAGACCTTTTTCGAGTGTTTTTTGGGAGACTCAGTAGTGACATGGGATAGATTAGAGACCATGTTCATTTTGGGAGATCAATATCAAGGTTCGGGAGTTGATTATAAGACAAGTTGTACTTTAGTTAGAGAGAAGTGTGTGTGTGACAGTAGTATTTTCCAGTTGCGAGTTGTATCTGTGGGTGGTTGTGAATTATCATTAGTTCATGGACAGACTCCGACAGAATGTGACTTTAGACAGTTCCTGCGAGATTACCACATTGTGTCCACCAGAACCCTTACTGCCATGTTTTGCAAGGAGTGTGCAGTTACAATGATGTGCCAGAACAACAAGTCAACATCATTCGTGCTTCGAGGGTCCAAGCTGTTCGATTCATCCTGCAGAATCCTGTCTACGGACTTTCTCATACTTAGCCGTGCTGTATTCAATAGTTCCGAGAAGATAATTATGCGTCATACGCATAACGAGCATTTGGTAGTGGGGGTACCTACAACCAAGGTGCCAATGACTGTTCCACCGTTGGAAGACATCGACGATCCCGTGATGTTCGAGTATCAGGAATATATTATGCTGACAATTTTAATTGTCTTAATAGCTATTTTACTGATAATTCTTGTTGTGGGAGTAGTAAAGCTTATTCGTGTTTGTAAGATTACATGTAAAGGCTCTAAGAACACAACCCCAGTGACTTTGGAAGTGCGTCATGAGAGCAGTCCTTAAAGCTGCAGTGCAGTAGACATTGCTAATTGAGCATAGCCCTATCTGTTATGGTTTATACATATGTTTTTTTATTTTTTAGTTCGCCATTAAGAGAGCGAGACGCTCTTATGGGGTGGCCGAGCTCTATTTAAAGGACACATATATGCATTTCATAGCTTCAATGCTTTAAGATGTTATCGTGGAAGATTCGGTGTAAGAGCGAACTGGGTCGAGAGGTTTGATGCAGATTGCTGAAACAGTGCATATTTTGATTCCTCAGCTCTCTGCGCGAGAAGCTCAGCAATATTGGAGATCAGGTGATCTCCCAAGCGCTGTGTATATTCGTGAGTACGTGCGTTACTTTGATCTAGATTATGCCAAAATCTGCCCTAAAAGTGAGTTTGATCATTCATTAACGTGACAGAACTGCAGTTGTCCAGTCATAGCTTTGGAGTGGTTCCAGGCTTTGAAAATCGGCAGATAAGGTAGAGTCTCAAATCTCTGTTTTTATGGGAGAAAATTGAACTTGTGATTTTTACCATGACTTTCTGATCATTATGAACTTTTGAACTGGTGTGGGAAATTTAATATGAATATTCATACCTCTTTTATATTATTATTTTGTTGTGTTACGTTTGCCATATCTTGGCTATGCATTTTACACTTTCCATTATTGTGTTTTGTATTTCATATATTTTTGGGAGTTTTCTATCATGTTTAATTCTTTCAACAGATGTCTGTGGACTTGTGGTAGACTGTTTTTTTTGGACATGACTTTTAGTTATTGATTTGGGAGTATGTGTGATTTTGGGTATTTCCAGGCTATTAGCCATAATGAGACTTCTTTAATCAGAAGTGTTTTGCAGTTTAGAGTTTAGTTATCTGACTCGATAATTCATTTATTATGCATTTTAATCTTTGTTTTGTTTATTTCATTTCTTGTTGGGTTATTTGAATAATAAACCTATTTTTGTAGGAACGATTGTGTTTCTTTAAATAGTTCATTTAGTTACTTTGAGAGAATGAGTGAGGTCAGGGAGAGCGAGAGAGTCGATACACGGTGAGAGAGAGAGGGGGAAAAAAAATGCGAGTGTGATCATGGGTTGAACCTTTTTGCGTCTTTTTCCTGAAGTAAGATCGCTAAGATCACGCTACGTACACTTCCACAAAAGGTGTTGATCTGTTCCCTGTAACACACACACACACACACATATATATATATATATATATATATATATATATATATATATATATATATATATATATATATATATATACACACTATTTATATGTATATAAATATATATATATAATTTCATAATATATACATTTATATATGTTCTACTAACAGTTTACTGTAGGTGTGATATACAACTGTTGCAATAAGATAAAAAATATCTTGTTTACGCTTTATCTACAGAGACAACGATAAGATTAAATGAAAACTAATTTCATATTTCAAGACCGTATCATGAAGATTCTAAAGGCAAAGCATGTTTAAGATGTCAGCATTTATTGACTTGATAAAGAGAAGAGTCCTTCATAGCACTTCCTATCAAGGGTACAGAGAGAGAGAGAGAGAGAGAGAGAGAGAGAGAGAGAGAGAGAGAGAGAGAGAGAGAGAGAGTATTGCTTCAGGTGACCTACGAATAAAACATGAGTGAAAATTAATCATTTTTCATCCGTTGCTTGTTTCTTTTATTGGTTATATTATTGTTTCTTTCAGGACTGAAAAGCCAGCACCTGTGTGGGCGGAAATAAAAAAAAACCTTGGTTAGAGTGGACTATAATTATTTAGGGTACCAATAATAAAAGCTAATCTTGAAGGACAGCAATTCCAACCCGGTTAAAAAATATCTTAGCAAAAATATTGAGCAAGTATCTGCCATACAGGTTTTCGTGTCTACGCAACGTATATGAACCTCCGTTTGTTGTACCTGTTCCTATCTAATCGAGAAAATAAGTTCATTGGAATGGAATGGCATACAGAGTTGAGGCCAAAGGCCAAGCACTGGGACCTATGAGGTCATTCAGCGCTGACAAGAAAATTGTGAGTGAGAGTAAAAGGGGTTGAAAGGTGTAACCGGAGGAAAACCTCGCAGTTGCACTATGAAACAAGTGTTAGGAGACGGTGGAGAGCAAGTTGAAAGAGAGAATATGAATGGAGGTACAGTAACAGGACTGAAAGGGGTTGCAGCTAGGGGCCGAAGGGACACCGCAAAGAACCTCCAGTAATGCCTGCAGTGCACCGTGTAAAGCGCACTGAGGGCGCTACCCCCCCCCCCCCTACGGGAGATTAGTACTGAAGGACGAATTAAAAGTTGTTTTGATCACTTATCAATTTTCTGTGATCTAATCTATTCCCCGTGCCATAGAGGTATTCGTGGCTTGAATTGTGCTTTTATGAATCATTCCTTTAAATGCTTATTGAATCTGGACGATATGAGTGTAATCTATAATATCTTTCCAGAAGATTTAGGATTATGAATAAAATAATTATCCTCTAAAGTCGTGTAGATGAAATCACCCTGTTGACAGTAACACAGGAATTATATAAAATTAAATATTAAGACGAGTATCCACTCATTCAAAAACCCTCATTATGAATATCTAACAATAATGTATCGTGTGCAATAAGACACATTAATTATCACAACATTTGGACTACCCAAGGTCATTCAAACCAATATGGCTGGTAAATTTTCCTCAATGTTTTTGATCTGACAACAAAGAAATAAAGTAAAATACGTACAATGAAAATAATGAACCCATGGACGCGTGTTTCACAGAATTAAATTTCTGACTCACATCGGGACCGAACCCCGTCTTTCAAATGAGATGGCTGGTCATTATCAATTGACCCGAACAAATTATATTCACGCTGAAGGGGTGATTCGAATGAAATTCTACCAATTGACTCATTGCCGAGTCGGGAAGTTGGGTAAAATTCTCTAGTATGCTAGGTTTATTAATATAAACATAAAAAAAAATGTACATACACTGATTTTGATCTCACCAAATTGTTTACAATTGTATTGTCTAAGAAGCGGTAATATCCTTGTCTAATGCATGCTGTTAACATATTTGTTCTTGTATTAGTGTAAATTCCGTTTTATTCAGTTATTTGTAAATTGTTTATATCTACTGTACAGTATGCAAATATAGCGGAATGCTTTTTGTTAAAAAAAAATTTAAAACCACTTTACTTGATGTAAATATCAGTTGTTTTGTCATTTTTATAATAAAATAAAAGAAAGAGTATGTCAGGCAGCAGCCTCCCGGGAAAACATAAGGCACAGGAGTAGGCTACTTGGATTGCAAATTCTTCTTATGACCTGTGTAAGTCAACTGGTAATGCCCTGGCCTCTCATTTGAAAGACCGGAGTTTGGTCCTGATGTGAGTCAGTTTCAGGCAGATAGCGAAAAATGCACTTAGGGACATTTGATCGCCCCAGGGGGCTAGTACTAAACACGGCGAAACAGCGACTCTCCTACACCAAGGTCTTTTAAATATACTCCGAGTATGTTTAAAAGACCTTGTCCTACACTGTTCGTGAAATGCCTCTTTTCGCTATCTGCCTGTATCACACACACACACACACATATACACATATACACATATATATACACATATATACACATATATATATACATATATATATACATATATACACATATACACATATACATACATATATATACATATATATACATATATGTATATACGTATATACGTATATATATATATATATATATATATATAATATATATTTATATATATATATATATATATATATATATATATATATATATATATATATATATATATATATATATATATACATATACACACACATACATATGCGAGTATGTGTGTACAACTGAGTGTTCCCGTAAGAAGTGAGAAAAATTACTCTTAATTTTTCATTCCAGTTACTGGATAATGGCTGGAAATAACGAGCGGGCTGCGAAAAAGAGCCTACCAAGGGTGGCATCATGGGCGCCCTTCCCTCTGCCCCCAGTACCCAAGGACAACTACGCAGTGTATATAATGAACGCCATAGCCAATCATGAAGGCAGCAAACCATCAGTGGTGAGTGGCAGAATCTATTTTTTCCATTGCATATGTGAGTTATTCGTTTTCTGTTATGCCAACAATAATATATAATCATTTCTTTCTCGTCTGTCATTTGATGGATTATAAGTTTTCATGTCTACATCGGGCATCAGATGTTATTACAAAGAGGTCATGGGTATAATGGTCCTCCTGATAAGCGACAATTAGCCTATCTCCTTCATTATCTTCCCACAGCCAGTAATGTATACTAAGAAATACAAGTAACAAAGGCGCTGAAGGTTCTTCGGCGCAATCGAGTTTTCTGTACAGCACATAATCAAGGCCATCGAAAATTTATCTATTTTTCGGTGGTCTAGTTATAATGCTGTATGAGCAGCGGCCCATGAAACTTTAACCACTACCCGGTGGTGGCCTATCCTATACCGTTGCCAGAAGCACGATTATGGCTAAATTTAACTTTAAATAAAATAAAAACTACTGAGGCTAGGGGGCTTCAATTTGGTATGTTTGATGATTGGAGGGTGGATGATCAACATACCAATTTGCAGCCTTCTAGCCTCAGTTGTTTTTATGATCTGAGGGCGGGTAGAAGAAGTGCGAACGGACAGACAAATCCGGCACAATAGTTTTCTTTTACAGACAACTAAAAAAAGCGAATCGATTGTCATAAGGGCGTCAGTTATCGAGCTTGTATCAAGTTAAATAATCCTGAGTTCTCTGATATCCGAGACCATGCAAAAAAAAAAAAAAAATGCAAACATAACATCCAATGCAAAGATTGTAAAATTCTGGGCAGGGCGCCGAACCACCAAATGTTCAATTTTAGTCATTATATTTGTAAAACGGGCAGTTCCCCCACTTAAACGTCCAAAGTCTTCTTCGGCACCTTCGCACCTCACGACTCTGGTACTTCCACATAGTCATTCTGTTCCCCCTCCCCCTTTCTGATGGTTTGTTTCCTTTCTTTTAACTTAATGTAGATTTTTATAACCACTTTTTAATCAATTAACACTAGTGTTAATTTAATGTTGGTTACTTTTGAGCTTGAGAATGAGACGCTTGTATAGAAACGTCCCGCCATATGTTTTTAATAAAGCATTTTAAGGACTTCTGGGATATGTCTTCTCCCACTTTTGGATATTCGTTCAAGTTTTTAGAAACTGCCAGCTACCTGCTTTATGTATATGTATGTATATATATATATATATGTATGTATATATATATATATATATATATATATATATATATATATATATATATATATATATATATACAGACTTACACATATATATGAGTTTCAATATATTGTCGGCATAATTAATTAAATGGGGGATAAAAAGAACTGTTTCATTAAGAATTATTACAAAAATAATCGTACAGAATTTGATAACATGACGTTATAAATCCCATTCAAGGACCAGCCACTATTTGTTAGGAATACTTCGGGAACACTTTCATCCACAAATCACTCATTTCATTCAGAGAAGAGAAATTATTTACTTGGAGGATAGTGAACATAAACAATCGACTAAGCAATCCCGCGCACTCTCATATGGCCCCTGCACTCAATATTAGGAGAATCAGAAGATAGCAATTACTTACATCTGGCCTTTCTTCCTACGCTGATGAATAAACAGGGCACGCACTTGCATATCTTTCGTCAGAATACCGCGTAATGTTTCACAGATTGTGATCACTTAACTACTGAGAACTGCATGAATTTCTCCACCATATAAGTACAGTACACCCAAGATCTCAAGAACTGAGATCTTGTTGCCTCACTCGAACCTTAACTGTATCAGTACCAATTAACAATCATGCAATCACTCGCCCAGTCTTCCAGAATTCGTAAAGTTGTAATCACGACACTTCCAAGCACCATTGTGGACTGTTGGGCACAACCAACCATTAGCTGTAACTACAAACGGGGAAGTTTACACGCAACACTTCCTCCTACCTGAGAACAATCTTGACTAGTCCCTCACAAAGTCTCTCCAGTCGTCCTCCCCCCCCCCCACCCCCATCGTCCTCCACAATGTCGGGATGACTTATAACTAAAAATTATCTGTTTTCCATCATCACTGTATCATATGGCCCCCAGTCACAAAGAAGCAGTACCAGTAAACCATTCATAGGAAACTTATCAGCTCTGCAAATGTGGATACATATGAAAGTACTTTGTTTATTTTTTTAAAGATTCAATAACAGTTGGGGTTATGAAAATACTGGTAATCTTTATTGTAATAGGTCTCTAGACAAAAAGGCAGAACTGCAGAGAAAAGAGACCATTCCAAATGTAAAGTTTAGCAAAGTTCTAATTTCTTTTGGTAACAGATAGATGCCGAAAGCGGCGAGTCCAGAACCTACTCGTACCTGCGCGAGAACGTCCCTCGCATCGCAGGAGGACTGAGGTCCTCCGGAGTCTCTCAAGGAGATGTCGTGATGTTCTCGAGTCCAAACCACATCGACTACCAGTTGCTGCTGCTCTCAGTTATGTACTGCGGTGCCACCTTTGCCCCCGTCAACCCTGACCTACAGAGTGGTTAGTACTTCCATAAATCCCAAATCGAGTCCTCAGCAAATCGCGCAAGAAGATAAAAGGACACCCAACATCCATTCAAGTTTCTATCTGAAGTCTAGTCTATTCATCAGACCAGTCTCTCGTTATAAAAATAAAACATATTTCGTTATCACTCAAGTGAACATTTTTTCTATATAATATATATATATATATATATATATATATATATATATATATATATATATATATATATATATATATATTCAGAAAGCTACAAACGTCCTTTAATATCCAATTCACTCTACCTCGGAAATAATATATTTTCATATATGTTACCGAAGGGGAATTTTTAAGTTGATAATAAGTCCACCGTCCCGTGGGATCGAACCAGCGACGGACGAGGAATCAGGACTACAGTGACGCACTAACGATCACTGTAGTCCTGATTCCTCGTCCGTCGCTGGTTCGATCCCACGGGACGGTGGACTTATTATCAACTTAAAAATTCCCCTTCGGTAACATATATGAAAATATATTATTTCCGAGGTAGAGTGAATTGGATATTAAAGGACGTTTGTAGCTTTCTGATTGTATATGAATCACGGTGATGTGATAAATAGTCATATATATATATATATATATATATATATATATATATATATATATATATATATATATATATATATATATATATATATATATAATATATGTGTGTGTTGTGTATATATATGTATAAA
>JANJGK010000030.1:23340371-23410371 GCA_039081455.1 Macrobrachium rosenbergii
ATGTATGTTCCATGATCCTTGTTTTCAGTTCAGTTTGTGTGTGCACCCTGTTCTACATATATTGATTCTTTTTCAGGTCACTGTCTGCCCTCTAGTCCCCCACTTGGTCAACTTCTTATCGAAGACGCCACTGTATGATCAATATGACACTTCCTCAGTCTTAGCCTTCACTAGCGCCACATCTCCTCTCAGAGAAGAAAGTGCTAATGCATTCACAAAAAGGGTGTGTTCATTTGTTTGTAGTTCATTCTTACAGTTTGATTTCCCTTCAATAATTTCTAAATAGCTGAGAAACTGTATGAATTGTATGAGTGATATTTTTAATTTTATTCCACTGACTGATTATTCCAAAGTCATGAAATCTGAATTTATACAAAATTATTCATATATGAATAGATAGACAGATAGATATTTTAAGCCACATTCCACTAAAAATGTCAGACCAGAGTAGAAACATTCCAGCAACTGCAAGGCAGAAGTGAGAATGCAAAGTGATATAAAAGTCCTTCTCAGTCATACAAATTTGCTTCATGAAATTCAGATGGCTTCTTTATTCTGTAGACTGGACGACCCCTGGGAGGTGGGTATGGTCTCACTGAAACCGGCGCCATTACAGGAAATGGAGGAGTCTTAGGGTTCAAAGCTGGGTCTGTAGGACGAATTATGCCCTATGTCAGAATCAAGGTAATCTTTATATCTGTATTTTTAAGTTCTCCAGGTCTGTGGATATTAGTTACATCAATTCGATACCAATGTCATCAAACTTCAACAATCATGGGGTTGAGTTATCTTTCTTAAGAGTATATAAGGAACTCATACAAAGGATGCAAATACAAAACTGATTTTACTAGCTTGTTCTCGAGTAAGCTGGCGTTAGGCCAACACAGCCTCTTGCTCAAAGGGCACCCCAAAATCTGCTTTATTAGCAGGTCCTGGCCCATTTTAATATGGTCTTGGGGCTGCATATTAGCCCACCTGGTTGAGGCCATGTAGCGGCAATGCTAGTGATTTAGGGGCCAGAGTGCTTTGTGAAAAGCTGCTGAACCTGATGGTTAAACCTGGACTGGCAGCATAGCTGTGATGCTTACAGGGATACCAGCCACCTCAAAAGTGACAAACAACATAAGCACATGTACATGTGCTCATATGCCACTGGGGTTGTTTACAGGAGATATATACAAGTGATAGGTAATTTTTTTGACAATGTAATGCCTGGCATTCCACATTCTTACTAGGCTGACACCTCTCAGGATGCTGATAAAGTACTAAGTCTTGCAGAATGTAACATAAAAAGATATGAATGACACACTTCTCCACACTCTTACTCAGTAAAATATGTTTTTGGATACTAATAGTGTTAGGTTGCAATTTAATAAAAAAAAAATTACAAACAGGTCTTTATATGATATACAGACACCTCTCCAAAATCCTTTTCTGCCATTGGCTTTCAGGATGCTAAGAAAGTAAAGTAGATTGTTTTTATACAATTAGCTTTGTCACAGATTGAGTTTTTTTGATGGTCATATTTGACAGCCGGACTTGGATAGGTTGGTGTGGGGGGGGGTTATTATTGTTGTCTTGTTACCACGAAGGTGTACCTGCATCCATCAGATGGAGGTAGGGGGCCCACAATGTCATGTGTAAGTGGCCAAACTATCACACATCTAAGGTGAGGGAAATCATCGATGCCGGATTCTAGGTGTTAAGTTATTTTACCTGTTTGGCACCTTAGGCAATGTTTTGTCCATGCTTTCACCTTTCTTTATGCTTGTGCCATATGAATTTGCGTCACCAATTTTGCCATCAATTTCTCATAGGTGTAGGAGAGGTTATGTATGAGAGTGAATACTTTTTTCCGGACAGTCGTTGGCACTAGGGTCACAGGCTGCTGGTGCTGGTAATGCAAAGGATTGTTCATCCCATGTTGCAAAATAGGGCATCCTCCCATTACAGTATAGATTTGTGATGGTACTGTAGTAGTTATTTGTTTCAGGGTCTCCGAGTTGTTCATCGTAATTCGTGGTTGGACCCGAAGGATTTCTATTCTGGATAAAGCATTTGCCACCACATTTTCCCTTGCCTGGTATATGGTGCATGGTACAAGCAAATTTGGCGATCACTAAGAGTTAATGCTGTTGATGGGTGGAGAGTGGGTCATGATTTTTGGTGAAAGCATGTACATTTGGCTAAAAATATCTTTGAGGAAGAGTCTGAAGTGTCTGATACTCTGACAGACTTTGGGGAGCCCTCTGTCGAAGTTCCTGTATTTTCCTTCTACCAGGATTAGTGGCATTGTTCAGCTAACTGATTATTTAGTTATCTGCCCATTGTGACTTTGCTTACACCCTTTGCAAGCATAAGCGTGGCCCAAGGGTTTTGGAATACCAGAGTGGTTGTGCTTGCCAGAGCATCTTTAGTGGCTTTGAAGGCATTGAGAGTCTTGTTGTTTCTGCTGAGAGCATTGTAGAGGTAGCCATGTTTTGTGTAATTCTTGGGAGAAATTGGTGGTAGTGGTTCACCATTCCTGTAGCTCTTTGTTGCTGGCTGGAGTTTAACATCTTCTGATGGTTGACACTTAAAAGAAAGCTATACCTCCAAAGCATCTGTTAAGTAGCATCTGCCCCCACACAACAAAGTCTCTTGAGTACCATATTACGACCTGCACTTGAATATTTTCTAGACATCTTACAGCTAACAGCAGTTCTGCATTTCCTAACCTAAACTACCTTGTGCTTTACACTTAATGTTCAATTTAAGATATTAATTTAAAATGTGTCACATCTAAAATGGTAGCATAACATAAAATAATATAGCTGATAAGTATAAAAGTCCATTAAGTCAAGGTTTGTCCAGTTGAGGTGTTACTGTATTGATGCCCAGAATTTTATGGATACCCCCAATATCTTGGAATTGACAGCACATAGCTCTGAAATGGTTTTAATGTTCTTTTGATTTTTGGCAAGATGAAGATGCCAACATAGAAGACAGAAAAAGGGGCAGCCATTGAGGATGTTCGCCATTATAGCCCATCAAACACTCCAGGATCACCAAGGTGTGGCCAATAGAAAAAGCAGCATAGCTAGATCTATTTCCCTTTTAAATCATTTCCTTAACATAAATCCTTTGTGTATGATTTTGCCTGAGACCTGTCATTTACTGTCCTTCATTTTCTTAAGAAATGACAGTAAGGATATTTTGATTTATTTCATTTTCTTTCACTGTGGTGCTTTTCAGACTAATAATGATACTAACAATAATAATATCTTGGAAGAACACCCTCTCTCAAGCAAACTTCACTGAACAGTATGGCCATCTAGATGCCATTTAGCTTGTATTGTAGTTTCTCAATCTCTCAAATGGGTTTCTTTGTATCAGCAGGTAGATCATACAACAGCTGTCCAGAGTTCATTTATTTCCAAAGTTCATTTATTCCTTGAATTTTCAGTAGAGCTTTCTACCATACTTTAAAGGCGAACGAAGCCAAGGGTACGTCTATGCCATATTTATTCCTGAAAGCTGGCTTACAGAAATTTTTGGCGATTTTCCATTGGTTGTCGAAGCTAGGTCCCGTGAGTTTTGGTCATGGCATGGGGCGCACCTTGCCATTCTCCTGACGAAATAAGGTAGATGAAGGGTCTCCTGAGTTACATTCAGCGATGGTTTCCACTGTCTAGGATTTTTGCACTCCTTACGATCTGCTGGCATTGGGGGCACTGCCATGTTCCCTCATGTAGTGTTGGTATACCACCCCTTCATGTAAGTGAACGTCAATCCTCTTGGAGAACCAAGCCATGGTCATACCGATGTACAAATGGCAGCATTTACTTTCAGGGCACAGTATTTGGTAAACCACTCCTTTGGAAACTTGAAGGCATATGTGGGAGATCCCTCCAAGTTTTGCTGCATCACGAGGAACCCTGCTGACAATACTCCTCAAGGCTTTCATATGCAGGTCCCATCGGGCTCTGCCTAAACGGCAATAGTGAATGCCTGGAAAAATTTATATTCTACGTCACGAACACCTACATACGTCGTGCCCTCTCACACTGTTCTTGAAATGCCACTTCTGATGAGCTCGAACAAGTCACCCAAACATTGGTGGATAACAGATATACTTACTGTCTGGTCACCAGGGTGATGAGAAATGCCATCAATAGATGGTATTGTCAGGAGAACCACACCCCTCACAAAGGTGAGAGGACCATTAGACTGTTCTACAGGGGCTACATGAACACTGAGTATAGGAAAGACAAGGCAGCCCTGAAGAACATCATCAGCACCCATGTAAAACCCACCTACACAGACAAAAAAAGTCTATCTTATGACCTACTACAAGGACAGTAAGACAACCCAGTAACTCATGAGGAACAGCCCCAACTCTTGCAACAAGTGATTGCGGTGTGGACAGGTAAGCAATAATTTTATGACAGTTTGTCGCTGGATTTTGCCTGGGAAGGATCTCAGCTGGTCGGACCAGAATATGAATAAACAATGTTTAGGCCTAACTCTTTTCATTGTTAGACCCTGCAGTGCTAATTGTAGACCATTGTGAGTCCAAATCATTTGATAAAAAATATAAATATATATTTTCATGTGATAAATACAATCTGGTATAGGCCTAGGCCAGTGTCCTGCCTTTTTACAAAAGGGTTACTAATGAATGTAGGCTTCACGGTACATTTCATAAATAAATGAACCAAACCCCAGTTCTAATTTAAACTTACTCATTAACATTACATAAGAATAGACATCTCTCTTTAACTGGCAATAAGTCTTTTACGCCTTTTTGTTCTTTCCTATTTTTAAGCGAATTGCCGCAGCAGCTAGTCTATATTGCTCCACCTCCTCAAAAGTCACTGAGCAGCCATGTAGTGTTGCCACAACGAAGGCAAGGTGAGAACTGAGGACTATGACCTAGAGTTGACAGTCCATTGACAGTTCTTCTCTTTTCATGTGGACACTCATCTGTCTAACGGTCGTGGGTGAACTGACAGGTAAACCTGATCATAAATACCCAGCCTTAGATATACTATGATAGCTTCATCATGAAACATTCTAAAACATTTCTGCGAGATACCAACTTTATTTCTCAGAGAAAACAGTATTGCATATATGCTTCTCAGGAGTCAATTTCTTATCAAATGTTATACCTAAAATCTTGAGAGTTGCAGACAAACTATACCATTTAATGTTAAATCAGGATGAAAGGCAAAAGTGTTCTGGATCAACTAGCTATCACACTTTTAGTCTTACAGGTTTAAGCTTCATGCCCCAAAGCATCACTGGCATAGGCAATCAGTTTGTTCTCCAGACCTTGCCACATGTCACTAGTTTAGATGATAAATAGCAAAGGGCCAAGAACACCACCTTGAGGAACACCTGAAATGACATGACTAAAGCTACTGTTAGCCATCAACACAGACCCTTTGGGTTCTGCCTATTGAAAATTCATTGAAATTAATAATAATAGACCCACCAATTCCCAGTAATCTTAGCTTGTAGACATGAACTTCACGATTCACAATTCATATAAAATAATAATATCTCCGCCAAGTAAGTGCTTTTAATTTACATGGTCAAAGCCTGCACTAAAATCTAGACAGACCATGTGTGCCTCTGCACCGTCATCATGAGCAACCTGCAAGACGATAAGTACTGACAAGAGTTCGTCACAAATACCAAGGCCTTTATGGAACCCAAACTGTAATGCTGCTAGCATATTATTTTCAACAAACATACAAAGATGCTTAGGAAGCAGCTTCTCAAAAACCTCAGACAAAACAGATGTTATTCAAATCGACTTGCATTCAGAGGGGCATGAGGACGGACTTTGTCCCTTAGGTAATGCAGCAATGTTTCCCTTCTCACATACAGAAGGAAAACTTGCAAATCAAACTAATTTTCTGAAAATAGTAGTAATCTTAGGAGCAATTAAATCAGCAGTCTTTTTTCTAAAAAAGATGGGAAATATCCCATTAGGGTTTATGCCACCATACTCCTGATCCCAACCCCCTGACGAGATGGGGGGCTTAGGGATCCGTTGCAGGGAGAGTATGCTCTTTTACGCCTATTCTCTCCGCTGTGGATTCAACCAAACATTGGGACCTGTGGCTCTCTTACTTCTCCTTCTATTGATCTGGCCCTTCCCTTCTTCCTCTTTCGTTGACAACCTTTGCAAGGCATTAAATTAAGGACACCACTTCTCTTATAACTTTGAAAGAGGGTAGAGTTGGACAGCATGCCACTCCACATGTAGAACTAGAGTACCCAACGTGGTTAAGCGAGGGGAAATTTTCATGTGAAATCATGCCCTCAATGTTGGGTCCGATCTCGATGGACTGAGGACCCTAAAGGCATTGTGTGTATGTTTATATCCAGGTGAGGTTCCCAGAGCAGTTACCACTTTAGGTGACATTGTTGCTTCTCCCCCCATTGGGCCTCCATGGCAAGAGGGACCTCATCCTTGACAAAATTTGTATTATTCATTATATGGCAAACAAACCAAGCCTCGCTACAACTTCAAATAAAAAAAGATGGTAGATTGATGGTTCATTTGTTGAGAAGGGGGACAGATAGAGGTTTATGGTGTTCACGTTCACCTGTTTGTTGTCAGACATTTTTGTGAGACTTCCTTACCCAATCACCTTATAGTGGTAGGTATGATCACATTCAGTCTGCTAGTTGCTGGGGGTTAGGCACAAGATCTGTGTTGGGCCCACCCTGTTACTGGGATGAGCATAAACTCTATTGAGAATAAATGCAGAGCCTCTCAGCTCTGGCTTTATTCAATCCATTAGTGTATCTTTGCATCAGCAGTTTCTACTGTTCCGTAAAGGATGACCTTTTGCTTTTGAGACAACAAAACCAAAGCCAATATGCTGAATTTAGTTCACTAGTGGCTTGTTTACTGTTAGGACATGGCTGGTCTACCAGTGTCAACAGTGCAACAAAACTCATACACAAGAAGCAAATAAGCAACTGACTTACTAGCAAGCTCTGACCCATTTTAACATGGACTACAGCCCATTTAGCAGCTACAGGTGATTTGTCACCCACATGGTGGCAACAGGAATGACATGCAGGCAAATGGCAGTGAGAGCAATTAGTGAGCGGCAGCCAAACCTGCAGCTAAACCTGGGTTGGGCAGGAAATCACAAACACAATTTCTCTACTTTTGTTTATTAACTTATTCCTTATTAAAGGAATAAGTTAAAAGAATAAGTTAATAAACAAAAGTGGAGAAATTGTGTTTGTGATTTCCTGCCCAACCCAGGTTTAGCTGCAGCTTTGGCTTAAAGGAATAAGTTAATAAACAAAAGTACAGAAATTGTGTTTGTTATTTCCTGCCCAACCCAGGTTTAGCTGCAGGTTTGGCTGCCGCTCACTAATTGCTCTCACAGCTATTTGCCTGCATGTCATTCCTGTTGCCACCATGTGGGTGACAAATCACCTGTAGCTGCTAAATGGGCTGTAGTCCATGTTAAAATGGGTCAGAGCTTGCTAGTAAGTCAGTTGCTTATTTGCTTCTTGCATATGAGTTTTGTTGCACTGTTGACACTGGTAGACCAGCCATGTCCTACCAGCAAACAAGCCACTAGTGAACTAAATTCAGCATATTGCAATGATCATATTATGATCATTGCAATTTGTGGAGACCAATTGGACTGAAATCGTCACTTCTTTCACCAACAACATCTCTAAGAGTGGCTCCTGTGAGTCAGAAGGAGAAGGCAATTTGCTAATTGGAATCCTTTCGTCAAACCAGAAATGGGGAGCCCTGTTTCCTTACCCCAGTGACATATTTCCATTTCTTGAAGGTAGCTCTCAGATTGGTGATATTTTTTCGCTTGACCTTGCCCTGTTGTAATCCTTTGCCGTACTTCCTTGCATTTTCTTATGTAACAGCAAATTTAGAGTTAAAGCTTCTTTTGAGAATGATACATTTTCCTACAAAGGATATATGAGCAAAAATTGAATCAAATTGAAATATAAATTGAAATGGAAATTCATAATTTTGGACTATTTTGCATAATTTACATCATTTTTATTATTTGTAGGGCTGGTTGGTCTTTTCTTAAACTAAATCTTTTCTTTGACACTGTTAAGTGTAGTATGATCTATTGGAAATTGGAAATACATATGTATGCAGTACTATAACCTTAGTTTCCTTTAATGAAATGAATTGACCCAGAGCTAAGGAAATGGGCTGACCCAGAACTACTGACCAAAAACTATAATTGTTTTCGTCCTTATCATCCCAATTTGGCACATTGTCTTAATGGTGTCACATTGTCTTAATATTTTCATATGATATTTCTAGCAATATTTTAATTACAATATTGCCCTCAATTATAATTAGATATGTTTCTCAAATAAGTTTCTTCTCTTAAAGAATCACAAGGAAGTCTTTAATTGCCTTATTCACAAGTATGTTTAGTATTGTTGCTTCATTTCCTCAGACCTAAAATGGCTAAGCCAGACACTGATCAGCTTTGGTTAATTGTTTAATTAGACTTCCCTGCAGTCAGCGACAGAAGACACATGAATTATAGAGACTGAGAATCATTACCTCTACCTTCCTGGTAAAATGACACCTATCTCACCCTCCGACCCCCTCCTGAAAATGCCTTGCATCATTGTTTATGCCTCCCAATCATTTACCTTTCCCTTCTAACTCATGCTGCAAGTCCTTTTAATTCAGCAGACCAAACAGAGAACATGTACCACTCACTGCTACCACAGTAGCAGTCCACAGTAAAAGACTAATCTGATGTGTGGTTGCTGCTGGCCTCAAGAGAGAGGATTATCTGCTATTTATGGGGCATTTCCTCCGAATGAGATTCACAACCCTGCATTAGGCAGACCTTTGCCCTGTGATACAGTGCTGTTTCATCTCAAGCCACTGGTACATCCTAGATTGTGGTAACCAGATAGTACTTCTGACTGCCACCATGGTAGCATCATATTCAATTGTATGAAGGAATTGTTGAGTTAACTCTCCTTTATAAAGCGAAGTGTGGATGTTTAATGTAAATGAAAGAGGATATGATATGCTAGGAGGAAAGGTTGCAAGACCCAAAAAGGGCTGGATACATGAAATGAAATAATTATTGGAAAGGACCAGACTGAATACACAAGAGGTGAAAGAGGACATGCAAGATTGAGACAAATGTCACTCTATGTTTTGGAAGTTTGCTGCACTGCTTATGAGCCCTCTGTGTAAATGTGTACGATACATTATACAGTGCATTCCACTTATTTTTTTAAATTTTCTTTCTATAACTAAGATTTGGTGATTCTGATGCCAATGAATCCTTTCAGGTGCTAAACATTACCACTGGTGAGATGCTGGGTGACAACGAGGAGGGAGAGATCTGCATCAACTCCCCAGGAAACATGGTCGGGTATGCTAGTGACCTCAAAGCTACAAAGGGAATGATAGATGATGAGGGATGGCTCCACACAGGTGACATTGGTTACTTTGACAACGATAACTTCCTCTACATCACTGACAGGATGAAGGATCTAATCAAAGTTAAAGGATTCCAGGTAAATTTTGTCAAAGATTCATTAGCAGAATCTCTGTTTATTTAGCACTGGTGGCAATACAGTACTGTACTGTAGTATTTCTTGAACTCTTCCACAATTATAATCCAACAGCTACTGTAGTTTAATTGCTACTGCTTCATCTAGAGTAACCTTAATGATTTCAATGATGGAGCTTTAAAACTGGCCACCTAATAGTCCCATGATGTCCACTACACAAATTTTCCCACTCTACACAGCTGCTATTGTAGTACCCACTCCCACAAGAAAAATAAAATCACTCATTGTCCAGCTAAAGTATCTAAATTAACTACTTTTACATTTTTCATCAACATACCTTAATCTGAGTTCTAGTCTGTCCAGGCCAGGATATTTTCATCTGCCCAATACTTTATTCATTATCAATGTTTTAAGGGGAGAAAATAGCAATAATGTCGAAACATTGCCAATTTGCCTTTGGGAAACTACCTCCCAAAGTACAAGACTGGCATTAATAGAACTGCTTGAGCAATTCTGAAATGTTTTCTAGCTAAACCACAGCATATCTTCTCTGCTCCAAAGAAGCAATTCCCAGTTAGGCTTAAATTAACCCACAAGGCATATTTCCCATTCAACAGACCACAGGAGTAAATCTGCTAGGGAAAAAGCTTTACGCACATGTACAAAAACTAAATGTATTGTAGTAAATAATTATATGTTTGCATTAAAACAACTGTGAAAGTGTCAGTAAACTCAAGAAATTAATGATTAATTTATTTTTGGCAGAAGGAATAATTCTAATCACTATATTAGTATCCTAATCCCTATGTATTTATCACATTACCACATAAATGTAATAATAAAATGTCTTGGATTAATGATCCTGCATGAGCATGATTTCTGGAAATTGGTATTAATTCCAAATGTAACTGGATCCCACTGCTCTAAAAACACAGAATCCACAGTGTAATTTTCAAAGATAAAATCATTCTCCATACAAGAACTTTCTAGTTGTGTAACCTGCACTTATTAAAAATATTCTTTGAAGTTGTAGCCTTCCTGTTTGGACACAGTTGCCAAAATTCTAGTCAAAATAAATCTTCCATCATTTTACTTTTGTGAAATGTTCCTTATAAAACACTCAAAATTGCAAAAAGATACATAGGCTTCATGAAATTAGTCTCCCCAAGGTTACACATCTATTGTTACTCTGGCAATAATGGTAATACAGTAAGATAATTATAGGCTTAATCTAACAGGGTGATACCTCAATATGGTGCAATACAAATCTTATGCTATCAGTAAACAGAGCACTAAATTAAACAGCTGGCTTGTGTATGGATCTTTACAAAATTTCAGTGTTTGATGTAAACTTGTAATAATCACAAGTCCATAATAAACTGGGCTTCAGTCTAGAACTTTGTTAGGGCAAGTGCACAATGGACATATATATAGGGATGGTATAAATAAGGACCAAATATATGCTGTGACTTCCTTGGCCTATGCAGAAAATTATGTACCTCGGTCATGGGAACATGATAATAAAAAACCTAAGCCCAAAAAGAAGTTGAATCAGTTGTCTAGATCCCCCGTTGAAATCGCAGTGGATAATAAGGAAAGCCTGCTCACTCCCAGAGCTCTGACTGGTAACAATTGAGACCAGGACAGACAATAAAACCTCAAATCAGAATGTAGTACGGGCACCAATATCTACCCCAGAGAATCATACTGATAACCCTTTACGAGACACCTCAGTGTGCATCCTTTCACCAGATGGAAAATACCTCATTAAAGAAAGGAAAACTGACTGAGGTTGAACATATAGAGTTTTGGGACAGTGTGGCTTTTCCTAATACTGAACGGCGTATGGTCCCTCCTTCTGTAGGAATTAGAAACTGTTGAAGGAGACAGTTATCCTGCCTAATAATACAGCAATGAAAGCCAAATAGAAGCAACCACATTAATGAAAGCCACAGCAACTTTTCTCCAGTTTAATATAAAATATAGTACAACAACAATTTAACAGAACCAATAACCTCTCTGGAAGGCATCAGCTTTCTGTTTCTTCACTTTTAAAACAATCAATCATGTGAAGACAGAATTTAAGAATTTTGTGATGACTGGAAAACAAGAGTTTATCACAGAAATAAAGGCATTTGTCTCCAACATCCCAGTATCTGATAAAAGTTACAAAGGAATGAGCAATATTTTTCCTCCCTTATGAGAGGAAAAAGCTCCCATTGGACATGGCTACCCAGCAATTTGGGACACCTAAAAGAAAAAATCTCAGGACAGCTATGGCAGAATTTTATGCTAGGCTCCACCTAATTAAAGAACTTCCAGTGTCTTGTTGAACAATGTTCACTACAGTAGCCAAAACACTTATGTGGACCCTATTGGGAGCACTCTGCGACTTTCTGGAGTGTTGCATTAAGGCTTGAAAGGAAGCATTAGTTGGCTCCAATATTTCGCTCCCCAATATAACCTTTGAGGACTTGCTTTTTATTTTTAATTTTCTATACTTTTTTCTTATATTTTTATATTTGAGGATGAACAGTGGCTACGCTATTAAAAAACAGGTTTTGACATAGGAAAAACCTATTTTTGGTAGCTGCTGTGAGTCCTTAAACCCAACCACTTTTCCTCACAAAAAGGCATGGGACTGGGGTGAACATTTATCTCGCACAGACCTGGCATGTAATGAAGATGGAGCCGACTCATGTTGTCACATCTGTGCGAATATGACGTAGAGCCCAAGTAATCATTGTAGGACAGGAGATAGAGCCCCCGAGTCCTGAGTCCTTTATATTCGATCACTGTGCCGACAAGCACTACTCTGGCTGAGACCAACTACGAGAGAATTCTTTGTAACTGGTTGGTCTGTCTTATAGAGTCCTGGGAGAACCATGAGAGTATAACTCCTTTGGACTCACAGTGGCTACCAAAAGTAGGTTTTTCCTACGTCAAAACCTGTTTGATTTCTACTTCAAGATCACCAAGTCAGTAAGGAAAACAAGGTGTGCTTGCATAAACAAAGTACAGTACATAAAGACAAAGACTTTACCCTAGCATCCAAACTGCCTTAACTAAAATTTATGAACAGCTTTCACCTACGTAGACAACAGTTTGATGATGTGCTGTTTCCTGTCTCTATATTTTACCTCTCTTCTTCACTATTTTCATAACTGTTCACAAGTAAATCTTTATCTGAAAAAAGTTTGCTTAGTAAGTCAAAGTCCTTTTTTTTTTACCAAATTTTTTGCATATGACCACAGTCCTATCACCCAGATGAGTAAGCTTTCAAGTATTAAGCATCAAGATTCATCCAATTTTTTCAGGTTGAATCTCCAAGTTTTCATTTGAAACAGTTACACATGGAAGCAAAAGCAATTATTCACTGACTTCCCTTTACTGCAAAACTAAAATCAATTACTTTACTGCAGCAGTTTCTGATGAGTGGAATAGTGGTTGAACAATTATCCTACCCAATTTGATAAGCTGGTGGATTATGATTTGTTTCTCAGAGTGTTATTTTGACCATCATCTTGTTTTTATATACTTATATTTATATCTGTTCATCCTGAAACAGGTATCCCCATCAGACCTGGAACTTGTTCTTCTCAGCCATGACAGTGTAAGTGAAGTGGCCGTAATTGGGGTACCTCACGATAGAACAGGAGAAGCTCCTAGGGCATATGTGGTACCTGCTCCTGGGGCTCACCTGGATGCTAAGCAGCTCCAAGAATATGTCAGTGGTAAATATGTGATATTTTGAATCGGGTTATTTACTAATTCATTGTCATAATCATTTGGTCATGCCAGTAGGAGTAACTATTTATATATTTAGAAGTTTTCTTTCCCATGTTCTAGAATGGTTAGGTGGTCCTTTAACTATCTGTCAAAGGCAAGAAAGTCTGGTGCAGTTACACAGTCAGATAAAAGCTCTGACTTCAGTGGAGACCAACAAGATGAAATAAAGGATGCTTTTTTCTTCATTTTCCTTTCTTAGCATCATTATAACAATGAATCACCTTTTCAGATGAAGTCTGGCCCAAGCTGAAGGTTCTAATTTTGTAGAGAGCAATATACCTTCATGACCAAAAGCTTGTGGCTACACAGAATGGCTACCAGTAACTAATTACCGTTTACTGTATTTTTATCTATAAATTCCAAAACATTTATTTTGAATACTGTTATAAAGAATGCATTTGTAATATAATTTAAACCAACATAAACTTAATTCTCCTTATTAAAAATGCATCTGTCTTAATGGCAGAGTGATTCATCATAACTTCACCCCACTGTACACAAGTTCAAACCTCTGCCCTCAAAGTGTGAGTTTCTTCATTTGCTCTGTTTTTTGGAGTCAAGGCTTTTTAGTGTGGGAGGAAATCAAGAAGTTATAAAGGTCATTGTGGCTATTACAATACATGTGTATATTGTACTGGTAAAAAAGACCAGAATCTGTATATACGGTATATCCCGTAGTGAACTGAAATAATATTTTTCTTAGAACTCAATGTAATTAGCCAGTCAGTCAACATTTTAAGCAGCTTGTAAGTGATCCAGATATAACTTAAGAGTTTTATTTGAATAATTAGCCTCTTTAAAAATAAACTTCTGAAAACTTTTATTATAAAAATGAGAAATTTTAGGTACCTTATCTATACTACAGTACTGGTTTGGGTTCAAGATAGTCCATTTAATGCTACATTAAAAATAAAAGACAAATGACACATTTTTAATCAGTTTGTATTATCCATAACTTACAAACCCTCGGTCTTTACGTATGGGAAAAATCTCAAAGCACAAGCTGGATCCGGTTGAAAAATAGAACAAGGTTGGTGGCATGAGTGCGTTAGCCAATGGGGAGAGAGAGTAACTGAAGCCTGACCTCTCTTCCCCTCGCATACGTTGTGACGCACTAGTCATCTTCCAGCCCAGGTAACTGTATGAGGGGAGGCTTGAGGTGGGCCATTTACATAAAGTCCTCAGGTTTGTGAGTTATGAAAAATACAAATTGATTAAAAATTTGTCATTTGTTCATACACGAAACAAACCCTCAGTCTTTACTTATAGGGAGACTTACTTTTGGTGGGAGGATAAAGTGAGCTATAGAACTGACTGGTGGTTCAGCTCACCTGGGCTCATTTCCTGTCAATTGTTAGAGCATAGGAAAGTCATATCCCTCTGATCTGTTAAGTGAAAGATTACAGGCAGTCCCCTCTTACCAGCGGCATCGGTTAATGACATTTTGGTGTTACAGCGCTTGGCTAGCGACGCTGTTAACCGGATTTTCAGCGTTGATCTCCAGTTAACGACGCCGTTAAGTGGGGAGTTCGGTGCTGATCTCCAGTTAACAGCGTCGTTAAGTGGGGAGTTCGGCACCAATCTCCAGTTAACAGCGCCATTAAGTGGGATTTCGGCACCGATCTCCAGTTAACGGTGCCGTTAGGCAGGGTTTTCAGCGCTATTATCACCTACTCAACAGTCTTACATCCAGGCTTCAACACAACAGGAACTCCAGTCTACATTGTGTCTAGAAAGAAAGGAAAAGAACCTGGAATTGTCAGAGACAACAAAACTAACGGTAGCTATCGACCTTGTTCTATTATCAGTCCCTCTTTTCCCTTGTAAGAGAGAAGGTAGGACTTGCTTCTATTTTCTAGAATTTGTATTGTGTAGGAACAATCATAATATAGAAAATAGAATGGGTGCTCACTCAATTCTCTCCCCTGCCTGCCGGGAGAGAAGAAGAAAGAGAAGGGAAGAAGCCAGTCACCCCATTCACTCTCACTTTCACAACCAACATCTTAGGCAAGATACAACCTGTCCAGTTAGGGGCACTGGATGAGCTACACAACTTGTTGAGCAGCCACCACTGGACCCTAGGAAAAACTGTCCAAGGACCTACAAGCAACATCCCAAAGGTAGAAGGAGGTGAAGGTTGTTTGACGAACCCTCATACCAGCCTTCAGTACCTTTTAAACCAACAGGTTCTTCCTGAAAGCAATGGAGGGGCCAAAGCCCCTAACATCATGAGCTCTTGCATGGCTTCATTTAAACAATCTATCCAGCTGCTTCTATTTAACAATCAATCCAACTGCTTCTATTCTTCATTTCCTTGCTGAATTCTAACATTGCCTTTAGTCTAATTTCCTATTTAGTTTTATGTTGTTATGCTTCATTTTTATTAATATCATCACTCACTACCTAATAAATCTTATACTGTCATTTTATACCATTACTCAACACCCATCTCACACATTATTTTACCATTACTCAACATCCATCTCACACACTGCTATTTTCTAATCTAATTCACAATTTCATTTCATGCTGTCAGTTCACTGCTTTAAAACAGAACACTATACAATCTTATTCTAGTGATATTCACAGAATTTTACTGTTTAATTTGTTCACATAATTTTTTGCTTTCTTAAAATGGCTGAAAATATCTGTTACTGCTAATGCTGATGTAAGATCTTTAAAAACAAGTGTCTCCTACATGGCTAACAAAAAATGTTTTGTTATGAATAACTCTGTCTTTGCAAATGGTTGTAAAGAGTAACTCCATAAATACAAAATAATACACATACAACAAGTACAACATACCTTCTTGAGTTTGCATGTTGCATGATAACCTAGTCCAGCAACTGTTGATAGATCTGCTAGATCCTATATGATCTGTTCACTTAATTAACTGACAGATAAATATATATATTTACTTCTGTTACAGAACGTGTTGCTCCATATAAACAGATGACTGGGGGGATCGTCTTTGTGGATTCTCTGCCGAGAAATCTGATGGGAAAACTTCTTCGTCAAAAACTCAAGGAGGAATTTACAAAAACTAAATCAAAGCTTTGAAAAAATGCAAGGGTTACTATGAATTTACAGATGTACACCAGGCTAGTGTCATTAACAGAAATATTTTGACTTCAATGTTAATTAACTTTTTTGTCATTGAACTACTGAAATTTTCCCTTGCTGCTACAATATGTTCATTTAAAACACCTGCATGTGACCTGATGTTAGAGTCCCTAATGATGGGCAGAAAAAGTTGGATGACTAAAAAATAACACAATAAATGAAGGTAAAACAAAAGGCATACCTGAAAGGTCATAAAGATACCTAATAAGTCTTGATATCAAAGCTGTGAAAAAGAACAGTGCCCTATAGGCAGTCCCCAGTTAACGGCGGGGGTTCCATTCCTGGCCGAGCGCCGCTAGCTGAAAATCGCAGCTAACCGAAAATCAGTAATAATAGCACCAAGAAACCGTTTAACAGCGCCGCTAACCAGACATTGGCACTGATAAACCGCTTACTGACACCAACAAACTGCTTACCGACGCTGATAAAGCACTTACCAGGACTGAAAATCGCTTGCTGATGCCAAAAATCTGGTTGAAGGATTCACTTGCCAAGCGCTGTAACAGCGAAACACTGTTAACCAATGCCACCGGTAAGTGGGGACTGCCTGTACTAATCTGCTAGAGCCTATATAGTTTGTTCGATTAATTGAGTGATACACTTAAATAACTGATACAGTGTATTTCCTATGACATAGAAGTGGATCACAATACTGTATAGACATTTCACCTATAACAACATATGAATTATTAAGTAAATAGAATATATATGTTCCATTAAGTGACACTGCAGCAAATTCTGCACCAGACTCTGATTTGGCGTAATCAGTATAAATTACAGAGCGTGAACATTTATACCTTATCTTGTATTAATGCTTTGTACATTATGTTTAGGGGTATATACAATTTCCCAGTAGTATAATTTTACAGATTTATTCTTTACTCATAAACCAAGGGAGGAGGAATTCATGTACTAGAAGATTATTCAGTTGGTGAGCCACTTCCTTCTGTTTTTATTGCACTTTGTAAGTTCTAGGCACAGCTGCACAAATGAATGAATCATGCAATTTAGGGTATTAAACTGAGCACTGGGCACCTTCAGCACCCAAGACACTGAAAATAGGAAAATGGAGCAGTTGGACAGCAAGATACAGAGAGCCAGAAAATAAATTAAGTACAGGAACCTAAAGGTGAAACTGGGAGAGAGGTTGGATAGCAAGAGTTCAGAAAGGATGTGGGAATGGAGGAAATACAAGAATAAAAAGTGCATGCAACTAGGGACCAAAAAGATGCTCCACACACCCTTTAGTAATGCCTATTGTGCACTACGAGAGGTACACTGATGGTGGTCTTGGTGGAGTCAGCTGGTTCACCACTTTTGACTCAAGAGCTATTTGGGGAAGACTTGTAGACACCAGTGCATACTCTAAGCAACTCATATGAAATGACTCCAAGCCTCTATGTTCTCTGATGCTGAGCCATATATTTGGCCTCCTTAAGACAGCTAAGGAATTGATTCAAAATGTCCATGCTTGTTAAGTGAAACAATATAGTATTAAAAACAGTCTTAATGTCCATGCTTGTTAAGTGAAACAATGTAGTATTAAAAAGTCTTGCGAAACCTTCTACGATAGTTTCTTTTCTGATTTTATAAATCCTCTTGTACTGCAGTTGGCTGCAAACTTTTTCAAAACTTTTTATTGTTTTGATCCAAAAGGCTGAATGAAATTTATAATAATAAAATATTTTTTTATTTCATTAATTCCACAAGAAACAACTTGATACATGGCACTGTCTTTGGTAAAAAATAAAACTCATACTGGGACAAATTTGCACTGTCTTAGGTAAAAAATAATACAGGAACAAATGTCCAGCAACAAATAATTATTTTCCCAAGAGAAAAACAGAAAATCCAGCACCATGCTGAACTATCCAAACAAGCATCAAATTAATAGATAAAACAAAATATCTTCCAAGTTCCAAAACTTCAAGCTGAATTAAGCAACAGGTATACAAAGCAGTTTACTGATTTTAACACATCAGCTTTGTCTTTAGCTTGTGTGAATCTGTTTATTCATTCATACACTGAAGTTTTCTTGCAAGCACTGCTGCAGGGGAAAATGGTTCTACATCTATATATTTTGTATCTCCATATTTATTGTATCACAGACATTTAGCGAAAAACTTCTAAGGAACCCAGACCCCAATGCAAATATTTTAAACCAATTGCCAGTAAAACTCTTACTTTGAAACATAAAATGAACTCTGTAATAAACAGACCCATTACCTAGATTTACCCGAACTGCAATTTAGGAGGCAAGATCTGGCTGCTGAAGAAACTGCAGAATGAGCTGACTGGGTGAAGGTCTAACCGAGTGCTAACTAATGACCATTCACAACCTAAAGTATGTCAGTCGAGAAAGAGTTGGCATGACTACATGCAGCAACAAAGGGCCGCCTACCTTAAGTATGTCATCAGTGTTGTGTCAAAAGAATCCAGTTAGCAAAGTCTCCATCAAATGTGTGTCAAATCCCTTGGATGCAGTGGTTCCCACAGAATTAACATCATTACTATTAGGTATGAAAATGCACAATATTGGTAATTTCTATCTACTGCCATTCTCCTGCAAGACCTGAAAAGGGTAAGAAATGAATACCAAGTTGAATCTGTAGTGCATCACTATATTGTGATAGAAAATAATGAGTAAAAAGCAACAATAATGTAACTGATAAACTGTATTTTTTTTAAGATACAAAAAAATACAAAAAAGGATAAAAACAAGGGAGCTTTTGACCGTTTGCGCAACGGTCCTCTTCAGCCAACTGAATAAAAATACTTGTTTTTCTTAAAAAGACATGTTGAAAAGATTTTCGTAACAGTCGATCCAGGAAAACATTGAACAATCTTTCGGTGTGGAACAGTTATGTAATGGCTGTTTCCCCGTATCTGTGGGCCAACCGTTGTGATCTTCTTAACAGCTGTCGCTCGATCGTACAGTGCTCATTACTGGTTACTAGATGGTTCGCGAGTGGAGAACGACTTTCATCATCGGTGCTTATTGTTTCTGCGACAACTGCCACTTCGACAACCTGAGCGTGGAGAGATGAGGGAGATACAGTATCAGGGGCCTCGAGAAACTGCCTGAGATTTAAATTTATGGAATGACAGACTAGCCTGTCTGTACGTATGTCCTCCTGCATAAAGGTTTTACTGCCATCTAATGTTTTGCAAACATTTATCAAACCCCCCCTCCACTACTCTTCTATGGTCTACTTGACTACCTCTATATAGAGTTTTAGCTCCTTCCCAATCCATGACGTGATTATTCTCCCAACAATGTTTAGCAATAGCGCTGTTTTGAGCGAAGTCCCTAACCGCTTTTTTGTGTTCTTGCAATCTAATGTCCTTCCCCCTACCTGTCTCCCCAAAATAAAATAAATTACAGAGCTTGCATCTTATAGAATACACTCCTATGTCTCTCTTGTTACTATCACTATCAATTCTGTGGCTATTATTCTATTGAATTTGGATTTGATTGATTTTTCATATGTGAAAGCTACTTTAACATTACCTGTACTATTGATTAACTGGGCTGTTGATTTTAATTTTTCATGATATGGAAGCATTATGAATCACTTGCTGTGATCAATCTACTTGAGTGAAGGGTTGTAAAACTTTTGACAAAGCAACCTCAATAAAATGGGCAGGGTAACTCAACTTACTAAAAGCATTTTGAATATGGGCAATTTCATCATCTAAGTATTATGGGTCACAAACTTCAAGAGCCCTGACAGCCATGTTAACAATATTTTTCTTTATCTGAATGCTGTGATAGGAATAAAAATGAGCATATAACTCTGCATTAGTCAGCTGTTGGTAAACCGAGAATTTAAATTTCTTTGTGTTTGGATTGTGAAAAACTAGGACATCCAAAAGAGGTAATTTGTGCTCTGATTCCTGTTCAGAGGTGTACTTGATTTGTTGTATCTGACTGTTAACAAATTCTATTGGTTCACTGAATAAATCGTCATCATGAAAGAAAAGAATGAAAATATCATCCACATAGTGAACCCAAAATATAGGTTTAAACCAAGACGGGCAAGAACTCAGAGTAGTCTCCTCCAAGAACTTCATACGCATCACCGTTGAAAGTGAAAACAGTGGACTCTACGCACAGTTTAACGAGGTCTAGAAATACTTCAGGGGGAGTGGCCATAAACTTGGGTCATTATCAAACTTATCACATAATTTTTCAAGCACATAACCCAGAGGGACATTGGTAAATAAAGAGGTGACATCCAGACTATGTATTTTCACCGAAAAGCCATTGTTAAATTGTTAACATGGCTGTCAGGGCTCTTAAAGTTTGTGACCCACAATATTTAGATGATGAAATTGCCCATATTCGAAATACTTTTAGTAAGTTGAGTTACCCTGCCCATTTTATTGAGGATGCTTTGTCAAAAGTTTTACAACCCTTCACTCAAGCAGATTGATCACAGCAAGAGATTCATAATGCTTCCATATCATGAAAAATTAAAATCAACAGCCCAGTTAATCAATAGTACAGGTAATGTTAAAGTAGCTTTCACATATGAAAAATCAATCAAATCCAAATTCAATAGAATAATAGCCACAGAATTGATAGTGATAGTAACAAGAGAGACATACTAGTGTATTCTATAAAATGCAAGCTCTGTAATTTATTTTATTTTGGGGAGACAGGTAGGGGGAAGGACATTAGATTGCAAGAACACAAACAAGCGGTTAGGGACTTCGCTAAAAACAGCACTATTGCTAAAAATTTTTGGGAGAATAATCACGTCATGGATTGGGAAGGAGCTAAAACTCTATATATAAGTAGTCAAGTAGGCCATAGAATAGTGGAGGGGGGGGTTTGATAAATGTTTGCAAAACATTAGATGACAATAAAGCCTTTAAGCAGGAGGACATACATACAGACAGGCTAGTCTGTCATTCCATAATTTTAAATCTCAGGCAGTTTCTCGAGGCCCCTGATAATGTGTCTCCCTCATCTCTCCCCGCACAGGTTGTCGAAGTGGCAGTTGTCACAGAAACAACAGGCACCAATGCCGAAAGTCATTCTCCACCCACGAACCATCTAGTAACCAGTAATGAGCACCATACGATCAAGCGACAGCCGTTAAGAAGATCACAACGGCTGGCCCACAGATACGGGGAAACAGCCATTACATAACTGTAAAGTCCACACCGAAAGAGTGTTCAATGTTTTCCTAGATCAACTGTCACGAAAATTCTTTTCAACATGTCTTTTTAAGAAAAACAAGTATTTTTATTCAGTTGGCTGAAGAGGACCGTTGCGCAAACGGTCAAAAGCTCCCTTGTTTTTATCCTTTTTTGTATTTTTTTGTATCTTGAAAAAATACAGTTTATCAGTTACATTATTGTGGCTTTTTTACTCAACAAGTTCAATATCTATAGGCAATTTGAAGAAAGGTACCAGAAACTTCAATTACTTCTGTTCTCCTTTTGAGAAGGCCTCCTGATGGAAGAATGAAATAATCATCTAAGAAATTTTAGTATCTGAGAAACCAACAATCACAAATTAGTGATGATGCAATCCCTGACAGGCTTTGTATTTTTGCAACTGAAAATTCTGTGCTTCGTCAGTAAGCCAGGCCAGCTCAAAGTGAGAATGCAGGTCTTCCTGGGTAAGTTGGCAAAATCCCAATATCACACAGAATCATCCCCAGTAAAATTTCCAGCAAAGCATTTGCATCACTGAGAAAAATGTCTAGCCATGTCTTCTGGAAGGACAAGGCTGTACAACACTGATATGGGATGAACTATGAGCAACTGAATTTAGTTAAAAGCCCCCAAGCTAAGCCAAGCAGGGGAGCATAACAACATGGTCATGTTTTCAAAGAAATGACAAATTCAACCAAATTATTAGGTAAAAGGAAGGAGTGTCAAAAATAGGTTTGTCACCTTGTTTCCTAAGTTAGTAACAGCTCAAGACCTTTATGGGTTCTCTTCATCTTAGTCACAGTAACTGGGCTTCCCTCAAAAAAAAAAAGCCTGTTTATTCTGAGACTTCACAAGACCTCCTCTTGATCAAGTGACCCCCCCTGTACTCACCAATAACTATTTCCACATGGGAAAACTTAAGACCTGGGAAGGAAATCTTCTGAGAAAGAATGAATGAAGCTCTCCTTTAAACTAATGTTCTGCTTCCAAAGTTGAAATGAACCTTGTGACTAAGATAATAAAATGTCAAAAGGCACAAATGATAAATTAGTACGAGTTAAAATATACAAATATTTTTCAAAGAAACAACTGCCAATGAAACTTACTCCATGATAAAATGAATATCAAAAATTCAAAATACGACATACCAATTGAAAATGAGGATAACAGTCCAGCAACCGACTGCACTCATTACCTTGTTATCAAACTCATTCACTTCCACAAGATAATAGCAAATACATTTTGCTGTAATTGAATAAAAGAAAGTACAGTACTGCTACACAAAGCATGGTCCAAATCTGGCAAAATAAATGACTCATAATATTAGATAAGTAAATAGCCCTTGACAAGCTAAAGAAAGGCAGCAAAACACTAATCCACTGTAACAAAGCACAGTGAAACAGTACATGAGCAAATGAGACACTGACAATGAAAAAAGGGAAAGCTTTGCATGAATTAACAGGAAAGGAAATAAAAATGAATGCTTAAATCAGATCAAGAAATATCTTGTTGACAGCATGGAACCCATGGTTTATAAGCAAAAAATGCAGAGTGCTGCCAGTCAGTCATCAGATGATATTCTTTTCTTCAGTTCATTAACAGAATACCTAGGATTCGTGAAAACTCACAACTGGGGACTTATGTAAATGATGGGTTTAAAAGTTACAAAAAAATAAGCCTGTAAATCAATGATCAATGAAAATGCAGTACAGAGAACGAGGCACTTTTAAACATTAACATCGTAACTTACTGATGAACAGCAATTTAACACAAAATCACCACATAAATATATGCTGCCTGCTGGCAGCAATATCTTCCAAGATATTCTTGAATATAACATTAAAATATAAGCCTTTTTCACAACTAGGACTGTCAAGAGTAATTTGTAAAACAAAGGCTTTACTTATAAGTATGCTAAATTATACAGTATACACAGTAAAAATTATATCTTTAAAAATATGGAAACAAACAAAATCAAACACTATAACACCCTTTGAAATGCATATTATCCACATTTGAGCAAATAAACTTTTCTGACCTCATGAGGAGCGTTCATACCAACATAAATACACAGAATCATAGGTCTCAGTTATAGCAAAGTTTCAGTAACATTACAGCCAATTATAGTACAATTATCAAGACACCTAGCTATCTGCAATCGCTTCTGGAGGAGTTGTAGGTAGATTAGTCTTCCAAGCTAGGTACGTATTCCATAGCAATGCAAACACTTGAACCACCAATACCTGATGCTGCAAAGGCGTGAAGGAGAAATTGCAAATCTGAACAGCAGGCCAAACCTAGAACATTGAATAAACATGTTATTTTAAATACTCTTGAATATACTCACAAGCACAACAGCAAACTAAAATTATTCACCCAACTGTTTAATACTGATAAGAAGAGAGAGAGTGAGAGGAGTCTAATTATTATTGTTAAGCAGACTAACTAGACAACAGAATCACAATATTTTTCTTAAAAGTCTGACCCGAAGAGTTTGCTTTTAAGAATAGAGTTTAGATTTCGTCTTCTCAGCTTAATCCCTAGTTGAGGTTACTGTTTTTAATGTGCTTTTTCCAAGAATTCCTAAAACTCATTGAATAACTCATCCCATAATTTGCATTGGCAGATGTTTTACGAATGGATGTGCTGGCCTTTGAAAAAAGTTTACATTTTATCTAATAACCTGAATTTTTTAAAAAACCTTACAACTGGATAAAATAAAATGAAAATGATGATGACTGACAAAATTTCCTTTATTAATTCCACAACATGACATTTGTCATTTGCTGAAGTCTGGACCCTCACATAAGATTAGTGTAACTGTTAATACAGTATCAGCCTATATTCAGGGATTGGGTTATGTGCGCTATTCATTAGGTATCCAAGGGTCAAACAAGTGTGACCAATTCTAAGTCAAGCTAAAATGACTTGTGTGTGGGACATTCTTTCTGATTCAAAGAATGCAATAGTAGTTCAACCATGTCTTTCATCTGCTTTGATTTGTTGTTGCCAGGTTCATCATTGCATAAACTTCACCATTTATTACAAATACTGAGTTTCAGAAATGTTAAAGTATCAATGATTGGGATGGTTACGTTTGACACGGTCATAGTCACTGTAGCTGTGTAGAAGGTGAGTAAATAGTTTCCCAAATCATTCCTCTTAACCACCAGTTAACTACCTTGTTGCCATGACAGTATTTCCATTGGAACATATGATTCTTTGAGACTGAACAGTAAGATGGAAAAAGATATAATACAAAGGAGGTTAACTCATCAGACAGTGTTTAAACATAAGATTTGCAACTAGTAAAAAGACATTTATGTTTTATATTTCCATATGAACATCAAAATAATTGCAATCTCAACTCTACTAAAGACTTACACTCCAGTTCGCAAGCAGAATATCCTTATACTTCTTTCTGACCATATCTTGTGATACTTCAAAACTGTTTCCCTCAAGCATGCCTAAAAGTGTTAAAAATGCTGCAATAAATCCTGGTGCAAAAATCAGTTGATCAACAGCGACTTTTTTAACTGCCACAATCCCTTTCCCTGATCCAATGTGCCTGTGTAAAGCTCCATACCACGTTCCCAACGTTGGTCCCTGGAAGAAAACAGCAGACTTAACATAAAATAGTAAGATACAGAAAAACAACAGAAACCAGTCATATCAAAATAACAAAAATCACTTTTTAATATCATACAACACTGATATCGTCACACTGCTCATCATATTCATTATAAAACTGATGACTCCTGCACAGCTTATCATGTGATTTTTAAAAACCCAAAAAATTTCTTAAATAACACATTTTATTTTTTTAATACCATCCAATCAATTTACACAGTCAATTTCTTGCACAGTCAGCACTCCAAAAAATATTCCTATAGAATAAAAAGGAACACTCTTCTGGTCAGCTATGCACTGGGAACACCTAGTATCTATCCCCTTGATGGTAAGTCACCCTCTTTTGTCACCATAACTTGCCACAGAAGTGCGGAGCTGGGTGGACAGAATGGTCTTTGTGATCTAACTAAGGAGACCAATTCTTCTTGAACTGCCACTGTAGAGACCTAGGCCTGTATCTGCTGTAATGGGCCAACTTTTCAAATGATAAGTGGCCTACTATTCTAGCTAAAAAAACTTTGTTTCTAATAGTCAGTCTTCTATCCAATGTCTTACTTTTTCTAAGATACTTAGACTTCTCAACCTACCCATTACTTTCTATATGGCACCTTGCCAAATGACTTCTGAAAATCCAGATATATTATATCTATTACTCTAAATTTATCATATATACACTAAATATCAGAGAATTGTAAAAGGTTGGTTAAGAACAATCTTTCATTATGAAATCTATGCTGGGTATCTGAAATCAGACTGTCCCATAATGTCATGACAGATTCTGGTATCTTTCTGAGTGGATGTCAGTTAAATTAGCCATTATTCTCATAACCATTAATGAATACTGGTATAATGTCTTGTTACATAAGAGTGACTGCTGAGTGGGTATCCTAGTTGAATTCACTACACTGTAATACATAACTGAGACTATCTTTCTTCTATTAACAACAATTTCCTCTTTTAATTACATGAGACTGTGTATTACACCAATTTATAGAAAAGATTTGATCTACACAAATCTAGCAATACAGTACACTGGGAACCTGCAAAGAATCACAATACAGTAGGACAAGAGCTGACTGTACTCAATTCTAGATAAACAATCACCCAAACTGTCTTTGAAAACAAAAGCCTCGTTACCAATTACTAGACACACCAAAAGTAAGGCTCTTATTACCTGGGAACCTGAAGCTCCTTGAGCCAAAAACCAGAGCTGCTGACATGCTAAGGCCCTTTTGGGATTGAGAAGGAAATGGAAAGGAAATTTGTTGATCCTGAATTTTGGCTAATTATGACTGAGAAGGAAATGGAAAGGAAATTTGTCGATCCTGAATTTTGGCTAATTATAAGTAAAAAGTTTGTTGTGAAACTAATAAACAACAGTAATAACTAAACCCCCTATAAGCTTCATTGAAACATGATTAAGAAATGTAAAACTGACTCACCACAAAAAAAGTTCCAAGGCCAAAAAACCGGAAAGTTCGTTGCCACTGGAACTGTTCACATTTTTTCTGTTCAACTACAAACTGAGATATTACATCTCCTGCCCCCATCAATATACCTGGAAAAGATAGCTGAGGTCAATATAGTTATCAATTCTATACATAACCAGAATATGATTTTATCTGAGAACCTCTACCTACTAGTACCTCAATAACCTGGCACTTTAATAGCAGCAGGGCCATACTTATGTGGTGCAGGGAAGAACGGGGCAATGGCATTTGAGATTAATACAACATTCACGACCTATTAATATTTCAGATCCTCAGCAAAAAAAAGGAGTAATTTTAGAAGTAATTTGTATTTTTTCTAACATACAAAGCTGAAGTTCTTTACTTAGGATTCTGCTTGCATGCGCAAACTGGAACAACTATTCAAACTTATTGACAAGGTAGCCAACCTACTGACAGGCAGGGGGTCTGCACTCCACTTTGCCTTCCATCTCCAGTACCAGAGTGAGGGGTGAATAAGGAGGGCCATAAATGTAAAAAACTTCATGGTTTTATGTTGGGAAAAATACAAATTACTTTTAAAATATGCTATTTGTTCCTACACAAATACAAACCTACGTTCTTTACATAGGAGACTTACCCATTGATGGGAGGAATCTGGGTACTCTCTGAACTGACAGGTGGGTTAGCCCAACCTGGGGTGTTACCTTCCTAGTCTGTTAGGAGCACCTCTAGTATACTGCACATATGGGATGTAGCAGAAGCTACACTTCTGGACCATTAGGTAAAGGGTTTGTACTCCATTACTTAATCAGGTTATAAAAACCCTAACTGAAGTGTCAAAGACAATAAAACAGGTAAATAGGATCAACAAAGCTTGTTTTATTGTCTGTCCTTGCCAGGAGAGGAGGAAACTTGCTGCCTTTCATTGCCAATAAAAAGACTGGTGCTCAGTCAGACAGCTGCATCTACATCCATCAAGCTTGTATCAGAATGGCACTCTGACTCTCCATTTTCCAGAGAAGAAGAAAGTAAAGTAAAGAGAGAGGGACGAAAACCAGTCACTCCTAAACTATCTCCTGCCAACTGGATACCTAGACAAGGTGCTACCTGCCCCAAAGGGAGCTGGGCTCACTAACCGACCTGTTGAACAGCCACCACTGGTCCACGGAAAGCATGTCCAAGGCTAGTGGGCAACATTCTGCAGGTAAAACAACATGCAGGTGATCATACCCAATCATCTCTCCGCATGCAATATTTGAAAGCCAACAGGTTCCTATTGAGTGCAAAGTATAGGGTGATGCCACTACTATCTCAAAATCTCATCTGGGCTGCAATTCTACTTCCACACTGGAAGAGAAAATACCCATGGATCAACTTAGAGCCAAGAGAAAATGTACTTGAAATAGCAAGTTTTTCCTGAGATACAAGCCTAAAGGTCTTTACATAGGATTTAGCTAGTGGAGGCAAGCTGGAATGGCCGTTTAATTTTCAGACAAGATCATTAACTACCAACGGTAGGGGGGAAGCCCCACCCACTCATCAGTCTGCACTCTACTTTGCCTTTCGGGCCAGGTATCAGAATGAGGGGTGGCTGAGGTGGGCCATAAATATAGACCTTCAGGTTTGTTTGTTAGGAAACATACAAATTACTTTAAAAATTTGCCATTTCTTCCCACACAAATACAAAACTTTGGTCTTTACATAAGAGACTTATATACCCATTGGAGGGTGGAGTTTTGTGTAAATCTCCTACCCACCTGGGAATACCTTCCTGGTCTGGAAGAGCTGAGGAAGGAATCCTACACCTCTAGCTTGTTCGACATATGGGATGCTGCAACTGCTAGACTTCTGGGTTTAAAGTAATGAGCTGCATCATTACTTTAAAAAAATGCTTGGAAGAACCCAATAGTGTTGGAGACAATAAAACTTGCTAATAAGAGCAATGGGTTTGTTTTAATTTCTATCCCTCTCTTCCCTTGTCTAAGAGAGAGGGGAACATACACCCAAACCATCTACGCAAGATGAAGGACAGGATACCCTTGTCATGCAGTCACCCAGAAACTCATCTGTCCAGCATGTGACAGCTCACTACCTGCCTCTTTGCCTAAAGAGAGAGACAGGTAAAGGAGAGACGGGAGGAGACCAGTCACTCACACCCTTTCTCTCCCGCTTACTTAACACCTTAGATGGGATGCACGTGTCCCCTAAAGGAGTCATATGAACCACACAACTTGTTGGGCAGCCACCACAAGATCCAAGGAAAAGTATGTCCAAAGATTTATGAACAAGTCCTGAAGATAATACATGTACAGGGTAAATATGGTCTGGTGCGACCACATGCCGGCCCATATTGCCTGCTGAACCATCAGGTCCTTTCAGAATGCAAGGGACAGGGCAATGTCCCTAACTTCATGATCTCTCGCCTGGACCAAACTCCTGTTTACCTCGTCAGATGAAGAGCAAGCCCACTATTGTCTCACAAAGCTCAAAAGAGGACGTTCTCTTGGACACCTCTTCCTTGGCCAAGTCGGTACCAACGAAGAGGTGTCGACACTCCGGCCTGAGATGCTGGAGTCCTCTTAGGGTAGTACCCCAGCACTCTAACCGAAGCCTGGACAACACTCAATAATTAAAGGTTTCCTCTACCCAGGCTGCTCTAAGTTAGGGGTTTGCATGATGCAACTATAAGCAAACAATCACACACAATCATATACCACACAAAAACAACAAAAGGAAAGCAGACGGTAGTTGGGCAGAGAAGCGCACAGATGTCTTCACACAACAGCGACCAAAACCAGTGTAGTGCAGACCAACGAGTGGGCAGGGCTTCGCCCCTACTGTTGGTAGCTAACGACCTTGTTTTTAAGTTATCCGCTGTTCCAGCTCACATTCGCATGCAAAATTCCTATGTAAAGACCAAAGGTTTGTATTTGTGTAGGAACAACTTGAATTTATAAATGGAGGCATTAGCATAGGCTAGGCTAGATAACCTATACTAATTCAAGTTTACGATTTTTTTTCTTTTTAATTTTAGGAAATCTACATTCAAATTACTCATAGACCTGCTTACCCAAAATGCTAGGGCTGAAGTGTTAACATTCTCTGTATAAAACTTTTGGTATTATTTTACTTCAAACTATTATTTGATATTAAGAGTTTTATTGCTGTGATCTCAAGTCTCCTCAATATGATTAGTATGAAACTGAAGATCATATGTATCATAAATTTACTATTACCGAGATATTTACCACCTTTTGTTTGTTCTGCCATTCATTCCAATGGGGCTGGTACTGAACATGGTGCTCATGAGAGTGGTGCAGGTACAATATTAAATCAAACTTTACAGCGAAAGAAAAGAATGTCAGAAATGCTTAAGGCACACACACAAGTAAAAAATGCACGGAAGTTCTTCGGCGCAAGCTTGTTTTCTGTATGAGCCGCAGCCCATGAAGCTTTCAGCCATGGCCCAGTGGTGGCGTGTCCTATAGCATTGCCAGATGCACGATCATGGCTAACTTTAACCTTAAAATAAAAACTACTGAGGCTATAGAGCTGCAATTTGGTATGTTTGATGATTGGAGGGTGGATGATCAACATAACAATTTGCAACCCTTTGGCCTTAGTAGTGTTTTATCTGAAGGCGGGCCGGACAGAAAAAGTGCAAACAGACAGACAAATAGCCATCTCAATAGCTTTCTTTTACAGAAAACTAAAAATGGGAAGATTACAGGCTATTTTCAAGTCCAAAATGTGATGGTTTAGAGTGGAATTCTACCAAACTTTCATTCATGACTAGGCCTACTTGCAATATCCTAAGCTGCAGCCCATTTCAAAACCATGGCACTATTGCAGATATAAAATAAAACTTACATCTGAACTTTTGCTTATGCTATTCATATTACAATAAACTTTACTTTTAAATTACTCATATCTAAGTTTCTGGGAAGAAGTCAGAGGATCTTCATGCTTAACTGAATTGAATATAGAATTTAGGCCAAAGGCCAAGCACTGGGACATAGCCTATGACGCTATTCAGCATTGAACCGGAAACTGACAGTAAAAGGTTTGAAATGTTTAGCAGGAGGAAAACCAGTATCACTAAGCAATAGCTCTGTATGGGGTATTACTTTGGAAACTGATTTTTCTTACAGTATTTTGGTTGCTTATCGAGAATTTACCATTATTTTTTGTCAGTCGACTGTAATTAACATGTAACTAACCTCAGAAGTTGTATGCTGGCCATCCTGGAATGCTATCGCGCATGCGCAGTGTTATAGGGGAGGTTTTGGTAACAAGCGGAGTTTCCTTCACCGGGGGGTCGGGGGGGAGGTGCTAAGTAGCATGGCCTGCTAAATTAGGTTTGGTTAGTATACTTCCTTTCATAATAGGTTTCCTTAGCCAATCCCTTCTTAAACATATGGCTCCCTAATGACTTGCGCATGCACAGAACCATTCCATGACAACAACATGGCAGTCCTGTCTTTCTCCCAACGATTTCCCCACCTAAAACCCCGCATTCCCATAGGGTCCCCAACCAAGATGGGTAGATATGAGGTTAATAATAACTGACTGACAATAACCACCACCACCTCCTTCATCAGCAACACTGAAAGCGTAGGAAAAATCAATTTCCACAGTAATAGTCCGTGCAGAGCAGTTGCTTGGATTTACCAGTAAACCTCGCAGAGTAAAAGTATGGGGTTGCCCTGCATTGGGTATTACCTTGGAAATTTACTTTTCCTGTAGTATTTTGGTTGTTTATTAATAATTTAACATTATTTTTTGCCAGTCAACTGTAATCAACCTATAATTAACGTAAGAACTGAAATGCTTTTGTGTGCCGGCCATCCTGGAATACTATCGCACATGTGCAGTATTACATGGGAGGTTTTGGTAACAAGTGGAGTTTCCTTCACCCGGTGGTCTGCCCTCCTAAGTAACACGGCCTACTTGGTTAGGTTAGGTTAGGTTAGGTTAGAGATTAGGTTAGGTTAGGTTAGTACAGTTCCTGGTAGAACTATATAGTAGCTCCGCGGCGGCGACTGCCTTCTACCTTAACTTTTTCTACAGTTTTTTGGTTGCTAATTATGAATTTACCTTTAATTTTTGATGCTGGAGTGTAATTAACCTGTAATTAACCCTGAAGTCCATCCAACAAGGGGTTTCCACACGCGATCTTCACAAGACAGAGCATGGGTATATACGTCTGTTTTGAACGGTTCATATCCCGTCCGGCAAGTGCAATAACTTAACGTATGGGTACCCCCCCCCGGGCCAGTACTAGACACGGCAAAGGGACATTCCATTTGGCCGACAACAAACAGATGCACCGCCAGTATCAGAACCTCTAAAAGTGTAGAAAAAACAGTTGAAAAGGTAAAAACAAGCGCGGAGCTAATATATATAATTACCAAGTTCCTTTTATAATAGGTTTTCTTATCCAATCCATTCCTGAACATCCGGCTCCCTAATGACTTACACATGAGTGGAACCATTCCATAACTACATGGCAGTCCGTGCAGAGTTACCCTGTGGTTTTATCCCTCGCAGTTGCCCTATGAATCAATTGTTAAGAGAGGGTGTAAATAAGATGGTAAGAGAGGGTGTAAATAAGATGGAAGTGAATATGAAAAGATGCACAATAAAAGGAACGAAAGGGGTTGCAGCTAGGGACCAAAGACACGCTGCAAAGAACCCTAAGTAACGTCTACAGTGAACCGCATGAGGTGACTGTCGGCACTAACCTTCACCCTCTAAGGGGAAGTAAAACGTACAAGATGCCTGTATTCACACTGGCTGTTCTTCCTTTCTGTTGGTACGGCAGGCAACTGACCTGAGTATAGTCCACACTATTTTTGCTGTGCATGTCCTCACCTGCTTGAAATGACTGAACAGCCAATGGGTATCGCCTCAAGGCGTTGACATAAAGTCTCGATATGACAGACATCATCGACAGCAAGAGCGAAGTCTTTAACCGACTTCAAACTTGTTTACATACTTTTTGGCACGGCATGAGAAATACAGTGTTGCCATAATTTATTTTGCGACCTTTAGGCTTTCGAGAAACCATGTGTGTTTTTGACGACGCTGGGTATTTTCATTTCTTTTGCATGAGATTTCTTTATATTATTCCCCAAACGTGGACTTTGAAGAAATCTTAAGCATTAACTAATAGTAAGAGTTTCTCATGTAAAAATATGGTAATAATCAATTCTCGCCACCCGGAGTCTGGAATGTATTATCTTATTTCATTTATTTTTACTACAAATTATATTGTGTTTTTTTATCAAATGTATTTTTACTGTACTTTCTCAAAGTTCTTGTCACATGAGAACAATCAGGAGTTTTCTGAGTTTTCCATTTGCCTAGTGACAACACTCGTTTCCGATGCCTTATCAAATACGAACACATCTCCCGAGAGTGAGCGATAAGTAACAAGAGTTTAATGGTGTTCAGAGATGATAAACATTTTTGACGCAATATTTTGAACCTCAGTAATTTGCCTCAAATGTTTTATACAAATGTTGCATAAGAGGCCTGCAATATGACAATGAAATACTTATTCAAATTCAAATTTAACTGTAATATTTCTTGTGAGCTCCAACTTTTATTAAAGATTTGACCATTTAATTGACGTTGTATATTCTTTAGTTTTACTTTATCATACCTATACTGATTATTAAAGGCCATCTGACAATAGCATGTGCACATTTTACAATCAGACGTCAATTATAATATACATACATACATACATACATACATACATACATACATACATACATACATACATACATACATACATATATAATTGTTAAATTTAATTGTGTATGTATGTATGTATATATATATATATATATATATATATATATATATATATATATATATATATATATATATATATATATATATATATATATATATACAGCAAAAAGGAGTTGATAGTAAGCATACCGCCAAATACACTACAAGTACTTTTTAAAATTGATACATTCGGGACTATCAGCTGTACGCCTAGTAACACACGGAGAGAATCTAAAGTCAAGCTGAAATGTTAAGAGATAAAGCACATACTTAGGCAACATAAATATTCATAGTGCTAGAAATATTTTCGTGCGAAAGGCTTGAAACGATGCTAAAATACAAAGAAGTTGGGCATATAATTTTCAGCCTTGAGTCTAATGCAATAGGACGTACAAAGATAGGTCTAATCTAGTGTATTATATTTCTTTGAAGTCAGCTTTTTTCTTAAGTTCTTTAACCGCATTTAATACAATGTTTGTGGATCAATAACATACGTAACACTTCGTCAACAGGCAATATATGGCAGATATTGTGAATAAGAAGAGTCAAAGTACCTGGCAGAAGGTGGATTTATGCAAGGTCTAAAGAGTACCTGGTGAACCCAGGAGCAGGTATTTTAGAGGAGATCGGGGTTAAGCAGGGGTGAACCTCCTGAGGGAGGAAAGTTCTATGACGTCATCAAGGACCCTATCCAGTAGCCAACCACTCACAGTGTTCATTTTATCATCTATATAAAATGTTCATTGTATTTTACTAAATGTTTAATAATATCATTAGTTTTTCATAAAATATGGATTTGAATAATAATGCTGATAACTCAGAGAATAACTTTATATTATCTTGCTTATTATACCTATCCATGAATTATCTCTATTCTTTAGACCTTGGATTCATGCCGTTTAGTGTGCACGTAATAAAAATCTGTCTATTCATAGTTTCGTGTATTTTTCCTTGGCATATAACACTGTTTGCAACAATAAATACTGGTCTCATAAAAAACGATAGACAGAGATGTCAGGTTTCTTTTGAAATTCCATTGCAAAAAATAGATTGAAAACTTCGAAATATTCGAGCAAAGTCCGTGAAATAGGCGTTTGGTGTCTATTATTTTCCCGGCCTTGAGCGGCAGTATTACGTCAGCGACTTCTCTGGGAAAGAAAATATATTTCTCTTGCTTGTGGGTACCTGTAGAGCTGGCTTGCAAAATAATATATGTGTGTGTGTGTGTGTGTGTGTGCGCGCGCGCTTGTGTGTGTGTGTGCTTGTGTGTGTGTGCTTGTGTTTCTGCATGGAAAGACAATAAAAGAAAAAACCTTATGACCATGAGTGTGCAATTAACACTACAAAAATAATATCAACACACTCTGAAGTACACAAAAAAATACGCTAAATGAACGTGGAAGGAAAAAGTGCGTAGCAGATTCTCTTATCGATACCGAAATTATGGTGCGACCGTGCGATAACTAAGCTTTTATCAGAAATCAGTCATTTGCTACCCATCTTCATGAAAACTTAGCCAAAATAAAAGGAGACATTTTTTTTCCCCTATTCAAGCGGGATATTGATACTATAATGAAAAAAATGTGAAGGGGGAATGCATGAACACACTAAACAACCTCGTCGAATTAAAAGAATCTATGGCCTTTTTAGTTTTCTGTAAAAGGAAACTATTGAGATGGCTTTGTCTGTCCGTCCGCACTTTTTCAGTCCGCCTTCAGATCTTTAAAACTACTGAGACTAGAGGGCTGAAAATTGGTATCTTGATCATCTACCCTCCAATCATCAAACATACCAAATTGCAGCCCTCTAGCCTCATTAGTTTTTTTTATTTTTATTTAAGGTTAAAGTTAGCAATGATCGTGCGTCTGGCAACGCCATAGGACATGCCAACACCGGGCCGTGGCTGAAAGTTTCATAGGCAGCGGCTCATACAGCATTACACAGAGACCACCGAAACAAAGATCTATTTACGGTGGCCTTGATTATATGCGGTAAAGAAAACTCGATTGCGCCGAAGAAACTTCGGCGCATTATTTATTTTTTTTTTTTTACGCTCAATTCTAAAACGTCCTACAGGATCAGTTTTACACAAGGAACGAAAGCTTGCATAACCTACTAGATGGCCTTCAGCCACATATCACCCAGCCAAGAACCTGATAACATCGAGTTGACCAGAATCACACGCACGGTCGTAGAGTAGGCTATGTACGTCCGTAACGCTACATTTCAGACAATCACTTAGGGTTTAAATGAAAAATGCATGTTGCACAGTTTAATTGCACATTTCAAGCTGAATAATTGTTTCCTTAGCTACGGTCAAGAAAAAAAATCTTTCTTGACCGAGGCTTACTCATACAGAAGCAAAGAATCGTGCCCTTAGTTAAATACAGATTGTTGTGGAAGCCAAGCCTGACTCTTTAGTATACACCTGGAACCACATGAAGCTAAGCAATCCATACGAATGCTTCAGTTATTGGTGTTTTCAACCTTTTTGGGGACTTTCGCGCGTAGGAGTCATATCCTTTTGGAAATCAAAACTGATGAAAAATGAATTTTCAGAGCAATGGTATAAGAGTGATGTAAAACCACTGCACTGAAATTTTATTTGAAATTTTCAGGTGTCTACATTTGTAACATTTGCTCTCTAAACGTGTTATACCTGATGGAAATCACCTTCCTGTTCTCGAAAAAGAGTTAACAGCAATCGGAGCAGTAGTATTTAAGATACAGAATTGTTTTCAGAATAGCTGTTTTTTTATTAATATTATATTACCTGCTGATACATCGAATTTTATTTGTTTAGATCTAGACATCCATAACTGAGCCACGTAGCTGAACGCAGAAATAAATTCATCTATGAGACTTAGCAGATCTCCAGCATGGGCTTGTTTTAATATCTATAAATTGAAGATTATCATTTCGATGTTGAACATAGATAAATGTTACACAAGTTGTGCCAAAAAAAAAAAAACATTAACCCACCATGAGAAAGTTAGTGCTACAATTAAGGAGAACAGTGAGTGCACTGGTCTGAAAGGATTATTAACACAAGACATCTGGTGATAATGCAGATCAAGACGTGACTATACTAGTAAGAAGCCAGGTTTTGCTGGGTGCCAGCAGGCACTGTTGTGAGAGGCATTTGAACGCACACCCCTTAACGGGGAGTGTAGCATCTAGCGTGCCAAAAAGAGGATTAATTGCCATTTAGAGACACTTTTCCGGGACAGTGCTTCAGTAATAAGGAAGAAGTTGTAGATTGCCAAATCTGCTCCCCCGGAGAAGCGACTGAGGGCTGGCCCCACACGTAGCCTACCTTGATGGCTTATGTACCAAAGCCCCATTCCAACAGTGGCCTGATCCCCTCAAGTGTACAGACTACGGCAGTAAAATTTTAATGATACAAATGTATGTGGGCTGAGAAACACCTAGATAAAAGCAGAAAGCAGGAAGAGGAAAAGAAAAGAGGAGGTAAAGTGGACGATGGGTTGGGTAATCAAGAAGTATCGATTTGGATAAACATTTAGTTATCTTTCATAAATTTATCAATTTCGTTCTATATTTTAAGAATTATTATTTTACATCGGACATTTTTCAGACAATTCCATAGACATAATTTTGGTTTTATGTGAATCCTGTAACCTCTGTGTGTATTCGTTACTGAGAATGAGATCGGGCGACTAATTGCTTGATGCTCGTGGAGTCAGTCCATTGATAAAGCGAGTATAAGTTATTACCAGTCAGGTAACATATTCTTGGGTTCTTTTATTTTTGATGTATTGAGATTTTACATAAGAATTCATCTTTCTTTCAGTCTGGGTTCTTCCTCTGAGGACACAAAACGGCCTTGAGTAATTTGGGAGCAGTTCCTTTCTTAATTTGTTGCGTTCGGCGTTTTCGTTTGTGGTTTGACTGCGGTTTGCGCTCATTTTTTTTTTTTAATTTGCATTTGTTTTGACTCTACTCAACCAAGTGCTTTATATGTAACGATCAGATGTTGCTATTTTGCCACTTTCATTTATGTATAAGAAAATGCAATGTTTATCTATATACTCTGTGTGTAACAATAATGGTCAAAAGGGAATAAACTCTATTTTTATGCTGCTGTTGCACATCCCAGGTTCCCTAACCACTGCCCAACACCACTCCTCTCTCTCTCTCTCTCTCTCTCTCTCTCTCTCTCTCTCTCTCTCTCTCTCTCTCTCTCTCTCTCTCTCTCTCTCTTCTATATATATATATATATATATATATATATATATATATATATATATATATATATATAATTTGCAATCTAAAAACCTGACATCAAGACTAATAGACAATCGATATATCTTTTATTTGCCTGAATTGTTCTTTTTTGTATAACTGTAAAATCTGACTTCCTACAATCACTACTCACTTACGGCAAACATTAAGTTCCGTCTGATAAAAGAAGAGAAACGAAGGATAACTATGCTGATTCTAAAGAAGAACGCGACTGAGATATGATTATGAGGATTAAATAATGAAACGATGTTGTTCGTGAATTTTAGATAAGGGTATAATGGATTCTATGAACCGGAACCATTATAACACGCAACATTTCGCATACTAGTGACGTTTGGAATATTCTGAACCTCTTCTCCAAGCACTGGTCAGTAGTTATATCTTACTACTTTTCGTAATGATGAAAGAATCAATACTTCCCTTACCCAGTGATTAATTAAACAACCATTTGACAGCTATCATCATTAAACCTTATCTCTGATAAATGGTTGTGAAGGCTGCATTTCTCACACGAGAAAACCGCGGAGATTAAAAACGCCCGAAAGAACTAAAACCAGTTGTACATCCATGAGAGCAACCTAAAATGGGATGCTTTGCTGGAGTCACGAGGCGGGATGATAACTCATCAATGGGCGGGCGAGCAAATGCCACGGAAGCTGCAGACAGGGGACCCAATTTCCGTTCTGTGGTCGCGGTCACACGAACGTTATTTTGTCGCCAACACAACACTGTCACTTTCATCACACACACATACACACACACACAAGAGAGCTAGACCAATAATAGTTCTTCAGAGGGGAGATGAAACAAATATAGGGTTTAAGTGTAAGTGCAAAATTATCCGGAGCCAAAAAACCTTAAGTACACATACCGCCACACCAGCACGCACACGTAATAATGTCTACAACTTTCAAATGCTACTTCCTTCCACAAGAAATTATCGTTTTAGCGCATTATCAAATTACACAGGAAGTAGTTTAGAGATTGAAAATGAAGTATTGCGATTAAATTTCAGCAACGGTGATGATAGATTTAGTTGTGAAACTACGTACTGAAAACAATGATATTTTCAAGCTGTAATCACGACACCATAACCAACCAAATAAGAATTACAACTCCTGCTTTGCATAAATATAATAGGTAATTATAATGTGTACAGTCCATTTATATGTTTCATTACAACATAATATAGAATGCAGGAATTTGAAAAGATCATTTGATAAGCATCAATAATCTGTTCTACCTACTGTAGCCTATAACTGGAAACAGAACCGTAGTGATCTCTTATGCCATGGGCTAATTCGTAATCTATTGACATGAAGTGATTTTTTTTTACATTGCTTAACTCAAAGCATGGTGTGATAAGGTTAGCAGTGCTGTTAATGCCAATGTGCTTAACGTGCTACTTGGAGTAGTCATCGTAACTACCTCTGCAGCATATAATAGTAGACCTACTAAGTGGGATAGTCATAACAAAACTTTCAAAATATGGATTTGAATTTAGAAGTCTTAGGCTATGTTCAAAGTATATATTTAGTAAGTAAAAACTAACAGGCTTAGGCCTCGGAATAAAAGCTAGGTGTTAACAAAAGTGTGATTGCATCACATCTATGGATTGCATGGGTGGAATATTTGCTAGCAAACCATTATTTTTGAAGTGGTTGAGAATTATAGCAAATCATATTTTACTTTTTGAAAATCCAAAAATTATATTCCTACAACAAAAATAAAATTTTCAAGATCATTTCACCGTCTCTACACATTGTAGACCGACGTTCCAGCTGGTTACTGTAGTCGCTACTCAAATTGTTGCTTCACACAGCAACCCCCCGCCAAACCGTTGATATCACAGGATTCGTTTTAGCTACAGTAATGTTTTTATATATATTTACTTATCTTTTCTTAAGCGTTGAAGCGTAAAAACAATAAAACAATGAATAATATTTTGTGATTGTAATGCAAGCAATATCAACGTTACGAGAATTTTTTATTTTTTTTTATTGTTTTAACATGTGAACCTTGGATTGATAAAGACTTTTTGGTGCTACTTTGGCTTGATATCTGCGCATCACCTACTCCAAGGTGCTAGTATTAAACAATGGCGGAAGCTCCTTCTGATGCCGTGTTTAGTACTAACCCCTCGGGGATAAAAGTATTATATATACCCATTTCTATATTGTGTGGTCGACAAATTACATTAATAAATGCTAGCTTCGTGCGGGCGTCTACTTTACATTTACCATACAGTGTTTATTACTAGCACTTCGGAGTAAATGACGCGTAGATAATAAGCCAAAGTAACACCGACTTTTACGTGTCGAACAATCGGCGCTGGGTGAACGAAAGTTTTGGAAATGTTTCGTTGCTGTTTTTCCGAAATTTGGTTCCCTGTAATATTTTCCCACAGTTTTAATATATATGACAGATTTTACTCTTATGACACATACTATGGCCTTATTTTATAAAATAAATGTTTTTGCATTCAAATAAGAGATAAGTATGCAGCAGGTTACCTGCCAGTTAGTGAATTTTGAACAAAATCCTATGCAGTCATGTAGCGTCAATTATGAGTGTGGCTCTACTGTACATTGTATGTTTGGTTTGATGCGGTAAGACGAGCCTAGAGATAACATTAATTTCAGCTCCTTCTATGTGGAGACATCCCCTAATTCGGGAAATGACCTAGGTATAAATATATAATAATAATAATCCCCGTTGGGGGTAGTGCCGTCAGTGCACCTCATGCGTTGTACTGTAGGCATTACTTAAGGTTCTTTGCAGAGTGCTTTCGGCCCGTAGCTGCAACCCCCTTCGATCTTTTCACTCTACCTCCTTTCATATTCTCTCTTGCATCTTACTTTTCTCCCTCTCCTAACAATTGATTCATAATGCAACTGCAAAGCTTTCCTCCTGATACACCTTTCAAACCTTTTACTATCAATTTCCGTTTCAGCGCTGAATGAGCTATATGTCCCAGTGCTTGGCCTTTGGCCTAAATTCTATAATCAGTTCAGTTCAGCTCAATAATAATAATAATGTGATTATTTTTGTTCTATGAATGAAAAATTTAATGGTCATCATGAACAGAGCCAAGTTCCCAGTTCCATTTAGACGTCAACGACGAAACCCGAGTTTAATATGGCATTTTGTCATCCTTGTAACTGACAACTTTTTCCAGCCTATGTAAACCAGGTGAAAGTAGTCTCGTAAAAGGAGTAAAGTAAGCCTTTTTTCAAGCAATAACTAGATATCTTTTACTCACTGAGCCTATTTAATGTGGAACACTAGTCCAACGACCTCAATGGCTTCTGGAGGAGGAGGACAATCTCCAAATTTGGAAGGGTAACCTTGTCTGCTCTTGTAGCCTATTTTTCGGAATTTGTGAGTTGTGCGGCAGAATTTGAATGTGGTTAGGCGAAGTATTTGCTTATAGACTGTTAACTTGATGTTAGTTCGGTTATTGTCAAGGATATTGTAGTTTAATTATCACCGTACTTGCTTGTTAGCCTAACCATTGAAGGTATTCTATCAGATCGACTACTGCAATGCACACAGGTTGTGCCCCCATGCATTTGGAAATGAGGAATCTTCAAGTTTCATCAGTATGCTTAGGCTAATACGAAAATCAAAATAAATCCATTTCAAATTTACCGCTAACGAGATATTTACCATTGTGTTTTACCATTCATTCCTTGGCAAGTGGTTGTGGTATTGAAGAAAAATATGCCTGAAATTATACACAAAAAACATGGAGCAAATTATGTCCACAGTCGGTTACTTTGGTACCAAGGTTAGTGTAGGTAGGTAGGCTATGCCTACCCTAAGGGTAGAACTAAGTATTAACTCTGCATCGGCTATTACCTTGGAAATTTACTTTTTCCCTAGTATTTTGGTTGCATATCAAGAATTTACCATTATTTTTTGTCGCTCGGCTGTAATTAACCTCAGAACTGATTATATTTTTGCCATTGCACATATGCAGTGTTATAAGGGAACTTTTGGTAAAAAGTGAAGTCTCCTTCACTGGCGGGTCTGTTGGGCAGAACCCCCCAGCTAAGTAACGCGGCCTACTAGGTTAGGTTACGTTAGGTTAGTATGGTTCCTTTTATGATAGATTTCCTTAACCAGTCCCTTTTTGAACATATGGCTTCCTAATGTCTCTTGTATTCGTTTCTTATTACTAGGCTATTAAAGTGCTGCTTGAATAAAATAATGGCAATTAATCCTTCAAATAATAAATCACAGAAAAACATACATACACCTGGACTATTAGGCTGAGCCTATGTGTAGAAAAAGAAATTAAAGTTTAACTCTAAATGGTAATTTCATTCCAGAATTGAAAATATGATTTTCACATCTTAATATGTACTTTGAATGTTTCATAAGTTCATTTGTTCTTACACAAATTCAAACCTTCAGTCTTTACATAGGATTTTGCTTGTTATCGTGAGCTGGAACAGCCGTTAACTTTCAGACAAGGTTGTTAGCTACCGACATTAGCCTAGGGGGAAGCCCCGCCCATTCGTCAGTCTGCTCTCCACTCTGCTTTCAGCCGCTGTCATGTGAAGACGTCTGTGCTTCTCTGCCTGACTGCCGTTTGCTTTCCTTTTGTTGTTTTGCTGTGTTTGTGACTGTGTGTTTGTTTGCTAATATTTTCATTATGCAAACCCATAACTTGCAACAGCCTTGGGAGAGGAAACCTTTTATTATTAGCCGTTCACCCCAGAAATACCCACTTACATTATGTGCATCATGCAGGAAGCATGATTGCAACCAATCAAGCCCTTTTAGTGAGTGTCGAGTCTGGCCTTCTGAACAGTGGTGAAGTTTGCTATGAAAAAGAAGAAAGAGAAGAAAGTGTCTCCGGTGTCATCAGAGTGCAATACTCCGTGGTGACACAGAAGATTCTCTCCGGTTCCTTCTTGTCTCTGGCCAAGCTTCTACCTGTTGTTGCTACTCGCAAGGAAGTGGTTTCTCCTTTGCCGTCTCCTATTGTGTTGTCAGTAGAGAACCAGCAGAGGGGAGCAGATGAACAGTTTGACTACTCTTTGGTGGTCTCCTTTCGCACGGAGGGGAGTTTTCCTCGGAAGGACAAGCGGGAGATAGTGAGTAGAGAGTGGGCAGGCGCTCACTCACCCCCTTCCTGTTCTTCAAGGAGAGCAATGCAAGGGTCCAGGAATAGAGACGCTGGCCTACTGGCCCTCTCACCTGGGAAAGGCAAGAGGAGGTCCCCCATCCAGTTTTTTTCTGCCTTAGAGGCTCTGGCTTCTAAGACAACTGTAACACGCCTCCAGGACAGCATGAGTGGGACTGCTCTCCCCGACCTGTACAGCCATCGTCACTGTGGGTTGATAACCGCCCACGGCCTTACCTGCTGGGGTTTCGGCCTCCAGTGGGTCAGGTAAGGGTGCCAGGGATCTCTCACCTGTCCCCCCCCCCCCCCACTTCCTCAGGGTTTTCCAGGAGCTGGACAGGCTTAGGGTTTGTGACTGGGACCATTCACGCTCCCATCCCAGTCCAACCATGGAAGCATGTGTTCCGGGTTCAGTCCTCAGTCCGGACCGGCCATGTGCTTGAGTGGTGGAGAGATCACCAGGGGGCTTTGGTGAGCGCCCCTCTGTAGCGGGAGGAGTAACCCGTGGGGACCATGACCTGGAAGAGCTTGAGGGTCCTATGCCCCAGGACTCGGACACCCCCGAGTTGCAGAGGAGTTTTTCAGAGATTGTCTGTTTGATACGGCAGTTTAACGATCTCAAAGAAGAGACCATGGCTTTCTCCGTGGACCACTCTTCAACCTTCGAGTCTTTGTTCTTGCATGAATACAAACCTTCGGTCTTTACATATGGATATTACTTGCAGTGCGAGCTGGGAATGGCCGTCTAACTTTAAACAAGGTAGTTAACTACTGACAGTAGGGGTTGAAGCCCCGCCCACCTGTCAGTATACACCCGCTTTGCTTTCGGTCGCCGTCAAGTGTACTAGACATACTCTCTGCCCAGCTGACCATTTAACTTTTCCATCCTTTTTTCATTTGTGATTGTGATACATGAGTTTCCTGTTGTTTTGCTTATATATATATACATATTCTCAGCCTGGGGAAAGGAAACCTTTGGGTTTTGGGCGTTACCCTGGTAACAAACCTAAACCAGTTTCTCACCTCGTTATAGTGAGCCCTCATACCTTGCTCTACGACAGCCTTCTTTCTCTCGGAGGGGAAATTATCCTTCTCAGGGCGAAGGGGATTGCCTCCCTTAACCCAACTTGTTTTTCAGATGTTGTGGAGCCCAAGGGGCTTAGGAAGGATACGGGACCTCTCGTTAGCGATACCTACAGTACTGCAACTCCTGATGCCTGTAGCACTGAAGCTTCTGATGCCTGATGCATGGGAGCTAACGTTGCCTATAGCATGGGAGTTACCACGAACCCCTGGTGCAGCAGTACTGGTCCTGGGAATTCTTTTTCCCAGACCAGTAAGGGTCCCTGGTCTACGGACCCAGTCCTGACCCATAGAGGAAGACAGTCCGGAGCGTGCAGGTGCTCACTCTCCCCTGCCCGTTCCTGCAGTGTAAGGGTCCCGCAGCATTGACAGACAGGCAGTAAAAATCGAAGAATAGGAATTGAGAATCATCATTGTCTCCTTCGTCTTCATCTTTGTTGTGTGTTGTCACGTCTTCCCCTTCTTCTTCCAAAGCAGAAGGCTGCCTTTCCCAGCCATGAGAAGTCCCGTAGGGCTTCTGGCGGTGAGCCTTCTTTCATGGAAAAGGCTAAGGGATCTCTTGTTTGCACTCCCGATCTGTCTACGGACTCAGGAACAACCACTGCACGGGGTTCCACAGACCTTGTGGCACCAGTACCGGTCCCGGGAATTCACCTTCCCAGGCTGGTTAGGGTCCCTTTGCCATTAATTTAAAATTTACTATTTTTCACTATGCTCAAACCTTTAAGTTCTTTACAGTACATTTGCATCTCACCTCAGGCATCCCCACATTCTGGTACCTGGGCCAAAAGGCGAAGTGGGGTGTAGTACGGCAGGTGGATGGGGCTTCCCCCCTACCCAATGGTAGTTAATAACCTTGTCTGAAGTGGCCGTGCTCACGTTCGCACACTAAATCCTATTTAAAGATCTTCAGGTTTGTATGTTAGGAAAAATACAAATTACAGTACTCTAAAGATTTGCTATTTTGCTTGGCTGAGTAGATTTTTGTCTAGCTGCTCTAATCCACCAGTGTGGGAATCGCTTATCTTTAACTGTGAGTTTCATCGCTAATGGTGGTTTCCAAGAAAAACTCTGACAAAACTAAATCATTCAAAACACACCTGTTGCAATAAATAACAGGGAAATTAAACAACCCTCTGGGTCAGCCAAATGATCTTTATCTTGAATGCCAACTGCGCCTGTTAGCATGAAGACATAGCTATCTTTAGCGGTAGGTAAGTATTCAAATAATAAATTGTATTATGAAAATTTACATATCTCTTCATGTGTTGCAGGAGTGATAGTCTCCAGGTAGGAAGGAGTGATGTATCTAAAAGCACTGATCGTCGTTATAATCAGGTAATATATTCAGCCAAATTTTATCTAGTGAGTACTGTACTTTTCTACTGGCTCTTTTGTTCTTTAGATGGAAAATAGATATAAAACTACATTAAAATTTTGTACAGTTCTTTGTTCAGTTGATTGAAAGTGAAAACTCAAGAAAGGTTCAACATTTGGACAAAAGCTAATGTAAAATCCATGAGTAAGCTTGTTTTTGTTGTTGTTCGTGTAGTTAAAGTTTTGTTAGAAGGCAAGATTGCACTTTTTTTTCCTTCCCTTCATTCACACTTCACACTCATGCTTTGAGTTTCATGGAAGTAGAGGGTGTGTCTGAAATAGATTTTCTTTGATAATGCATAGAGTTATTGTTGTTTTGCTATTGATAATCTCTTATTACAGTGTGAAATGTAAGAAATAAGGTGAGAGGAAGAGAGAGTCAATTCAAAACTTTGGGGCACTCAGAGTTGGTTATTGTTAATAAAATTGTGACATTTTGACAGCAGAGACTTGGGATAAGGTACAGCTAGCTTTGAGTTGCTTGTAATATTCCATGCTACATTGATGATGTACATTGATGATGTTTCTTTAGGCCAAAGAGGTCAAGGAGGAGAGATTACTTTCATTATTATGCAGCACAAACAAATATTCATCTGGAACAAGCCCTTAAGGATTTCTCTTTCTTGATAGAGAGTTAAGCATGCTGATGCAGAGCCACACCCAGTCTCACCCACCTTGCAAGTTTCAGCCATCTGAGTGGAATGTGACTCTTGTCCTCCACAGCTTAATTCAGGCACTGTATGATCCCTTACAAGGCTTTGGACTGGTACCTTCCTCTGAAGACTTCTACTACTAGTCTTAGCTTAAGCGAAGCTTGTTGGCTAGTTGCATGGTCTTTCATATTTTGTTCGAAATTCGGAAGGTTGAAAATCTCTCCCATTTTCATTTGTTCGAGTTTGGGGCAAAACTCAAGCGCCCATCATTTTTTCAAGAGAATTTTGTTATTCTTTCCTTCTAGTACTTTGTTGTTGGTGGTCCAGATGAGATGCTTTTGTTCGCAATGAGAGCTTAAGAACACACTTTCACCCTGGGTTCATGGGTGTTGCCATTTCTAGCCTTAAAGAGGATTTATTGGTTTTCAGGTAACGAGAGCAGCTGTCTGTTGTCAGTAAATTGCCATTACCTTGTTACCCAAGGGATGTTGCCCACAAGTCCTTAGACACCACCTAAGGACCTATGATGGCTGCTCAACAGGATTTTTTTAGCCATCCGAGCTCCTCTTGAAATGAAAAGCATTTGACCCGGGGTGCTTGGATGGCATTAGATTGGAGGTTAAATTGATGAATGATGGATACTCTCTCTCTCTCTCTCTCTCTCTCTCTCTCTCTCTCTCTCAATTGAATACCCTCTTAGTGTTTTGGCTCACAAGGTTTGAATCCCTCTTACTTTTTAAGAGGGTGGAATGGCTTAACCTGTCACCTGAATCAATTGCAAAATTAACCCAGGTTTTAGCTACCTTCTCACCTGTTCGTCCCATCCACTTGCAAAGCACAGGATTCCATGAAGTTTTTTAGAGAATGTTTAGATACTACAGTACTTGCTCTGGCCCAGGGCTCTATCAGCCTTGCATCCCAGTGCCAGGTTGTATGGGTGGTTACAGCAATATAATTGATCCCCAGCTATGACTAGGAACATGACATTTCTGGGTAGAGTTACAACTTGCCCATCAGCTAACAGACTGACCTCTCACCACAAGAATGCCTCATCTGTGAATTGCAGTAGTTAGTATTTTTTAGGAACAAATATAACTACAGTACTTTGTATTGTCATAGGTATACAAACCAGAGACTTTTATCATAATCCCCACCTCAACTATGCCTAAACCTGGTGCCAGAGGAAGAGTTGCTTGTTTAAGGAAAGTAAGTGGAGATTTCCCCAGCTCCTGCACCTGCCAACAATTAACAGCCTTTTTGCCAAGCTTCATTGACCAGTTGCAGATTCCTAAGTACAGTAAATGGTTCTTGTTTGTATACTCATGAAAAATACAAATTACTCCAAAAAGTTTATATTTGTATCCAAAATCTTACACAGAGGAGTCTTAATGACTTTTCCCAAAGCTTTCCTGGTAAGTTGTCGTAATTTGTATTATTAGCAACTTCCAGAATACATAGCCCTCGTGGATGTTACTTTATGTGACATGAAAGTTGACAGTTTGAAATTTGACAGTTACCGTTGGTATTACATTAGTAAATATGGCAATTTTTAAAATGTATATACATAATATTTTGCATGTCCAACTGTACATTGTTAGTAATTTCCAGGTCGTTCAGGAGTACATGAAGAAAAATCTGTTGAAGTCAGACTCTGAACGCAGTAGTATTTCACCATCACAAGTATTGTCACTACATGCCGATAAAGCAGGCCCTAATGAAGGGTCTTATGTAAGGTAAAGTCTGCTAATATTTTCAGTGAAATTTCAACAGTGTTACACAAAAAAAAGGAGGAAAATTTAAATTTACAAGAAGAATTTATTGGTGATGTAACTCTTGCTTCCATACAAAGGATATTCTGTAAATTTAATGGGATGCTGCAAAGAAGTTTGATAAGTATTTACAGTAGGCTACGCTGTGTATGGCAGTTTCAGTTGTAACCTCTCCCCCACCACCATGGTAATGTAAGAGTGCCAACATGCTGCACAGTGTACTGTATTTATATGTTATACATGATACATAGTAGTTTTTGTATCCTTATTCACAAGTAACTAAATATTTTGTCCTGTGTTGACTCTTTGGTTGCCTAGCTGTTCTGTGAAATTGCATACTGTTCTCTTTCAGTTGGGAATGCCCTGATACTCCTCAGTCCCAGAAATTTGCAGCATCAAAGGACAGAGGTTCAGAAACTGGAACCCCTCTCTATTCATTTATTGATGACCCAGACCCTGCTAATTTTCATTCTCTGGATTCTAAAATGACCTCCACAGCACAATCCGTTAGGAATCCTACAGGTGGCTTTCAGTTTGGTTCTTGCAATAGCGAGGCTTCGTTTGCATTTGAAAATGCATTTCAAAACACAGATCCTTTTTCACCCTGTGCAGAAAATGTTGTTTCTCTCTCATTTTCTTCTCTGCCATCACCTGAAGAGCTTGAGATGAAAACACCACACAGTGGTAATAACCAGTCACCAGCATTAGGAGGTTCTTCAGAGGACACTGGGAAGAAAATATCCCCTCCAAAACTGGCTTTTGTTTTTCCCAGTCCAAATAAGAATAAACCAAGTACGCAAGGCCCAGTCATGACTACATTTTCAAAATCAGAAAATGTAAAGGAAAATGAAGATAATTCTCCTCTACCTCTTGTTGTAAGTATATGTCTTTGTTAGTTCTGAAATGTCTTTGTTTTTGTTGTACAACATCCTCCAGTCTCCTTGGCTGAAATTAATTTAGTTGTATGTTGCTAACTAGCACTGATTGACCCCTAAGTGATAGGGTCATCAGTGCACTGTAGGCATTACTAAAGGTTTGCAGCATCCCTTCATCCCCTAGCTGATTTCCTTTTTATCCTTCAACTTTACATCCTTTCCCATTTCCTTTTTTCAATCTTGCTGTCCAACACCTCCAACTGTTATTCTTAGTGCAGCTGTGAGGTTTTCTCCCAGTTGCACATGGAGATCTTTGAGCATATTTCCTTTATTTTATGGATCTCTGTGTCAGCTGTCAAACCACTCGGACTTCCTCTCTTCAGTTTTAGGTATTGAATGGCTTAAAGTGCCCAAGTGTCTGGCCTGAGAATCTTAAATGCTGATAGCATCAGTCTTGAATCCCAGTCTATGTAGAATTTAGCTGGCACTTTGACCATTGATGTTATGTTCAGTGAACAACCTCAGTGGATGGTTCATGATTTAGTTACTTTTTCATGTTTACGTTTAAGAATGACATCTATTTTATTTTAAGAAAATGGGCAACATTTTAGAATGTAAGGTTGGTGTGCATAATAAGCAGGAAATGGGTACCCAAGCAGAATCATTTAGGTACTAGGTTTCATAAATCCGTAGTTGATTTTAACTGTAAACCAATTGTACAATGCTCTCACAGCAGATGTAAGAGGGTAATTGGCAGTGGTCAGACTTCCTTCACATCGGGAAAAGTATCATTTTAAAAATGTGGCACATTTTTATTTAATTCTTTTTTTTTTCACGTTCTAAATAGATTCGAGACTTAGTCATGCATTCAAAATGTGTTATGACATTAAAACTGATGACCTTCAAATACTGTACTAAATGAAAAGTTGATGTTTTGGAGAGATGGCCTGCATTCTCAGTTTGTTAATTATAGCATTATTGCCAATTTGTATAAAAAATTTTTATGGGCCGGAGATAAGTTTATTTCACTTTTAGATTTATTTGTCATCATTTGCCTTTAAATTCTCAGATATCCAGCTTCATGTCTGTACAGTATCATATATCCGGGAATTCTTGGTGTTTCTAATAACAATGTCCTCACATTATTAGGTTGTTTTAGGCTTTAATATTAAAATTTTGTCAGTATAAGTTTCAAACTTAGCTTATATACGATAGGATTTCCAGCCTTTCCATTTAATATATAAGTGAATATGATCTTTGGTACTGTATTGTGTGTTCATACTTTTCCATATTTGCTAGTATTTGTATGAGTAGGTGCGACTTTATATTGAAATGCCAACTTTTGATTTGATCAGTAAGCAGCTCCATAATTGGTTTTCTCATTTGATTATAAGAAAATTCATTAACGAATATAATTACTTTGTAGAAAAAGCAATGTCAATTATAAAGTGTTATATTTCATTATAGAAAAAGCTATATAAATTAGTAAACTTAACTTTATTTTGAATATTAACATTCTTAATTATTACCAGGGTTTTACATATTATTTTTTAATCCGCTTGTTTAACCTGAAAATACAACTTGAGACCATCTTAATTAGAGAATTATGTGACAAAGTCATGTGACTTCAACATAGAACTTTGTTCCATGTTTCAACTGTGCGACAGGCAAGAGGGCTTTTGAACTGGGGGAAAACTCTTTACCCCAGTCTCGACACAAAATGTCTAATATTTTTCTTGTTCTCATAACTTTTTTTACCTCCTTCATATTTTATTATCTTTCTCCTTTCTTACTGTCCAACCTTCTGAACATTTAACTCATAGTAAAACTGCAGGTTATTTCCCCAGTTTTGGAGTTTTGTTGATGAACTTGCACGCTTTTTAGACCAATCCCATAGGTAAGGTAATGGTGGGGTGATCAAGCACCCTACCTCTTAACTGACCCACCTAGCCCTTATCTACTTTATTACCTATCCTTTTCCACATCTTCCAGTTTTCTCTCTTCCTCATTAAGGAAGTTCTGGTATGCTGGAGTTCTTGTTTTGTACTGGTAGCTGGCTAAGTAGGTGGAGCACATTTGGTAACAGGCACCACTGGTAAGGGCTTGAAAGACTTGGTCAGTTGATGTCCACCAGTGTGTCAGCTCTTGTTTCTTGATTCCTATCACACTTTTCTGATATATGTGAAGAGTACAGTGCACTGTACATTAAAAGAATAGCCATGCTGGCTCCATAATATATGGAAGAAACTAAAGAGGACAAATTAGTTTGTGAAAGCCCATGCTCATTTCTGAGGCTGTTTGTGTGTGAAGAGTTATATCCCAGAAATTTTCTGACCCTACAGGGACTTTCTTCATATTCTGGGTATGTTCTTTCTTTAGATATTTAGCGGGGAACTATTGTGGACAAAGTCAACAGACTATAAAGCCAACAGGGCAGGAAAAAGTAGAGAGAGACAAGTTATAGGAAAAAGTAGATAAAACCAGTACACTGGAATTCAGGAGATATCAGTTAAAAGCAGGAATGAATTTGCTCCTCGCTTAAATTTCTGGAGATCAGAAGATTTTATAACTGCACAAGGCAAAGTATTCCATATTTTAGTTGTAGCCAAGGTAAAACTCCTAGCAAACTGAGTACTATATTAAACCTGATTTTGTTGTGAGCAAAATTAGCTAGGGCAGGTGAAGAATAGTGCAAAGGATGTTTGTTGTTATGTATATGTTATGAAATAAATGTCTGTGTTACTGGTCATCATTAAGAGTTGGCAAAATAAACTTGACTTATTACAATGCTGTATTTAAGAGTTTGAGATGAAAGTCAGCACCCAGAGACCACACTGGAGAACAGTACTTTCTGGCATTAAAGACTCCAATCTCAGAATTTTTTTTTAGCTCGTTCATTTTAAAAATACTTTAGTTTTTTTCTAGTTCATTGGTTTTTTATATAAAGTAATCTGTTCTAATCCTGACACTACAACAAACTGAAAACTTTGAACAGATTATGAAGTAATGTTTAGGGGATAACCTGCCTGCCCATGACATTCTGGAAATTTCCAGTGGATGATGCTACAGTTAATGTAGTATTTTGTGATTCTGATAGTATTTGATATAGGCTTGTGTAATAATTTTGTTTTTAATATTAGGTGTGGGAAAATTAAACACCACTATTGGAAGTATTAAAAGTATGTAATAACATTTTATTGTACAGTTACACTTGGTTACAACAGGACCCAAATAGAACAAAATAGAAACAGATTTAACATTAAAACCTCCACAATACAGATATTGCAAATATGAAAAAGCATTTCAGTCTTCAAAACCTAACAATATTTAGCACGATGGTACCAAGTGTGGCAGTCAAAAGTAAATTTGTGAAGAAAATAATATAAAAAGCAACAAAAAACAAAATTTCGACTTTGATTTATAGTGTTCTTGCTATGGTATGATTTACTGGTAAAGTCTCTTTGACATGCTGCAATTTACCTTTTATCAACTGATAATGTTCCTTGTATCAGTTGCCTCCACAGTGTTGTCCACATCACTTTTGGTAATGATTTGTGTGACAAGGCTGAGGAAAGTAAATTTTTCTGTTGTTTGTGCATTTGATGGGATTTTAGATAGTGTATTCTGTCCTGGAGTGCCATTGTTGTATGTTTTTAAAGTAATTTAATACTTCATAATAGGATACTGTACTTAATTTTGTCTTACAGACTCCTACAGAATCCCAAGATAGTTCTGTCAGCCATCACACACCCAGCATTTGGGTTACTAATGTCAGGGGATCATCACATAATTTGTTGGGCAAGTATATAGCCTCAGTTAGATGTTTTGATGGTATCATTTCTTGTGAGATACCCAATTTCATCAGTTCTCTGGCACCTCAGCTCATCAGATTTCTTGACTTCAGATATGTCCAAGTCCAGAAAAGAAAATCCTTCTTGTACCATTTAATCCTTTCCCTTCACCTCGACCCTCTACTCCTAACACGTGCCACCCAACCTCTCTCCACTCCTTGCTCCTCACTCATCCTTACCACAAGCCTAAACCATCTCATATCTTGACTCCGTTATATCCGTATTCTTTACCACTCCAGCACATCTCAGATTTCTTCATTTTCCAGCCTCTCATGCAGTGAGATAATCAAAATCCACCTCATTTCGGTTCACTTCGGCTTCAGTTTGTCTTCTTTCTTAATGTCCATGTCTCTGAATTATAAATCATCACTGATCTGATTGTAGGAAAATAGATGTGTTTACAATTTACTTGCAAATAGTTATATTTAAGAAAATTGTTGTACAATACCTGTATTTTAATTTGTACAGTATTATTAAGCTGGCATAAGCAGGCAATACTATTTTTATTTTTTTATTACATTTTCATCTTTTGAGTTTTATCAGGTTTTCTTGTGATTTAAAGGTGGAAATGCAAAAAAAGAGAATTCCCCTCGCAGAATTCAATCTTGGACTGGGGAGCCCACCCCAGCAGCTGAAACAAAGTCAAGGTAAGACCGAAGATATTCTTATTATTATTTGGAATGATCCCCTCCTTTAGTTACATTTTCTTTTATTATGAAAGATGAGAAGGCCATAAAAAAAAGAATAAAGGAAAATGTCAGTCCCGGAACAGAATTGAGAAAATCCTCATGATCATTTACTGTAAGAACATAAGAAGCAGCCAGCTCATTATGAAAAATAACCTGCACCTCTAGAGCAAAATTTGAAGAATTTAGCATCTATGAATTTGCATGCCTGGTGGATGTATGCGACCACTCATGCACTGGGATGGCACCCACTAAGCTCTCAACTTCTGGCACGGATCTGGACTATTCTAAGGAAAGCTTAAATTACAAAAGTCAAAGTGGTATTAAAACATTAATACCATTTACTAGACCCAAAAAACCTAAGTACCTTCATGACCCAACCTTGACTCACGTAGACTTCCTCTTTGGGAGTGGAAGTTGGTCAAGGATTCTAACCATGGAAACTGACCAATATATTTCAGTTTTAAAATTGGAAAATTATTTATTAGATAAGCATCCAGCGGCAGAAATGTTGTTCAGACAAATAAAGGAGAAGACTTTGCTTATAGAGGCTACAACAAAAGTAATTTTGAAGGCTATTTGTCTTTGAAAAATATAGCTATCAACATGAAAGGCTACAGAGCTGCCCATGGATGAGTCCTTTGTTTGAGGGGGGTAGATCTCTTGTCCTCGTGGGAGATACCCATGCTCTTGAGAAGCTTCGAACAGTCTTGCCCACCCGGGGAACTCAGCCCCTCTGAGTGGGATGTGACTCTCGTATTGAGGAGCCTGACTCGTACATCGTATGAGCCTTTATGAGATTCATCAGACACGGGTCTAACCTTTAATACAGTTTTCTTGCTTGTCCTGCCATTGGCAAAGAGAGTAGGTGAGCTTCATGGCCTTTCCTTCGATGTTAAGCACTCCAAGGGGCGGGGATTTGTTAAGCTTGATTTTGTCCTTTAGTTCAGTGTGTAGACTCAGAATCCACCAGTCTCTGATGCCAGATTCGAGACCTTTTTGATCCCATCCCTAGAGGACTTTGTTGGTGGTGATCAAGATGGGATGCTACTGTGTCCAGTTGGAGTGCCACGGTACTATCTGAAGAGGACTTGGCATCTCAGGCTGGAGTGCCGACGACTCTTCTTGAGCACTGGACAACTAAGAAAGAGGTGTCCAAGGACACAATCTTTCTGGCTTTGAGAGATGACCAAGCAGGCATACTTTTCATCTGAAGAGGTAGACAGGAGTACGGTCCGGGTGAGAGCTTACGAGGTTAGGGGCATCGGGCTGTCCCTTGCGTTCCAGATGAACCTGTCTGTTCTGCAGGTATTATGAGCAGGGATGTGGTCCCGACAAACCACATCCATGTCTTTTTACCTTCGGGATGTTGCCCACAAGTCCTTGGTCACTTTTCCTTGGGTCCTGTGGTGGCTGCTCAACAAGTTTTGTAGCTCACTTGGCTCCCCTAGAGGGACAGGTAGCATCTTGCCTAAGGTGAACAGAAAGAGAGTGAGATTGTGTGCAAGTGACTGGTTGCCTCCTTTTTCTCTTTTTAACTTTCTCTCTTGTAGGGCAGAAAGGCAGGTAAGCAAGCCGTCACATGCTGGACAGGCGTGTCATGCAGGTGAGTTTAGGTAACTTGAGTATGCTCTCTTCCATCTTTTGTAGATTGTTAGATCCAGGTCCCCCCCCCCCCCCTCCCTCTCTCTAGCAAGGGAAGAGAGGACTTGACAATAAAACAAACCTGTTAGTTTTTATTAGCATTTTTATTGTCTCCGACAGTGAGTCCTTCCAAACCTTTAAAATAATGATGCAAACTCATTGAACATCCGTATGTTCAACATGCTAGAGGTACGGGATTCCTTCCTCGACTCTTCATGACCAGGAAGGGATTCTCGGGTGGGTAGAACTTCCAGTCGTTTCAGAGGTCTACCCATACTCCACCCACCAATGGATAAGTTTCCTATGTAAAGACTGAAGGTTAGTATTTGTGTAGGAACAAATAGCAAAGTTTTAGAGTAATTAATATTTTTCCTAACGTACAAAGCTGAAGGTCTTTACATTTACGGCCCACCTCAGCCACCCCTCATTCTGGTACCTGGGCCAAAAGGCAAAGTGGAATGCAGACGTACAGGTGGGCAGGGCTTCCCCACCTACCTTCAGTAGTTAACGATTTTGTTTGAAAGTTAAACGGCTGTTCAGCTTGCATTCACAAGCTAAAACCCTATGTGAAGGCCTTCAGGTTTGTATGTCAGAAAAAATACAATACTGTACTTGAAAAGTTTGTTATATTGCAAAGCTTTAGGAAGTTTGGACATGTGATGAGAAGGGATGAGGAATATAGCAAAAAAAGTAGTAGGTAAAGTACTGTATAGCACAAAAGAGTACCTGTTGTAAGTCTAAGGATGTACTGTATAATGAAAGGGGACAGGTTTTGTAGGGCTGTAGGTTGCACATTTCTCAAGATATTACACTTCATGTGTTTGTAAATAATCTTTGTTAATACATACTGGACATATTTATGGAATCATTCATGTTTTAAGTTTTTAATTTTCAGCTGTGTTTTATATACATATTTCATTTTTGCATGTTTTCTGTAAATATTTATGATGCCAATAACTACTACATGGCTTTCAGCCAAAGCTGTAAATTTGTGTAAAAAGAAAAGGAGTTATTAGTATATGATCAAAAGAAGCTGCAAATGAAAGAGTTTGAAAGCTTAGAAGAGTTGAAAGTTGATGTTAGCAAGGGTAATTGATGTTGATACCTTTTACGTATAAATACTATTAAGGTTCCAGCTATACTAATATATAATTTTTCCCTTGCCTGCATTTGGTCTTACAGGATGAAACAGTATGAAAGAAGAGCACAGTCAGAGTCAGTGTATCCTCCTGAGGAGTCAAATACAAAAAGTTACACTTTTCATCCATCACCTTTTTCTTCAAATGAAAAAAGAGCTCGTTCTTTTGACAGTAAGTTTTATTTTAATATTAGTATTACAGTCATACCTCAGTTTGTGAACTTGATTAGTTCCAGTAGGCTGTCCTGTCACCAATCTATCTTCAAACCACACAAATTTTTCCCATAAAAATCATGGGAATTGGATAATTCTGTATCAGACCTCCAAAAAAATAAATAAATAAATAAAAGCAAATTAACTCAAATTTAACAAACCTGGAAATTATACAAAATAATAGTTGAAGTAAATGCAGATTTGTTCACACCTTACTTGTAGTTGGGGAGTTGATGTTGTGGTAGGTGATGAGGAAGGTGAAAAGGAGGAAAGGTGTTATTGTTTGGAAGGCTAGATCCCTTTTCTCTTTTCTGTTCTTATTCCAGTGCCTTCTTGAAACTTTGCACTTCCCCCAACTTGCACCCCCCCCCCAAGGGTTATGCCGTCAGTGCACCTCACGTGGTGCACTGTAGGCATTACTTAAGATTCTCTGCAGCGTTCATTTAGCCCTCAGCTACATCCCCTTTCATTCCTTTAGCTGTACTGTACCTCCATTCATAGTCTTTCTTCCATCTTTCTTTCCACACTCTCCTAACAATTTTTTCATAGAGGCAGTCCCCAGTTATCGGTGGGGTTCCGTTCCCGACAGCGTGATAACCGAAAATCGACGATATAGCACTGATTCCTGGTTATCGGCGCCGATAACCGGTGATCAGCGCTGCCAATAACTGGCAATCAGCGCCAATAACCAGTTATCAGCGATGATAACCGGGAATCGGTGTTGAAAATCTGGTTATCGTTGTTGCTAGACAAGCGCCGTAAAACCAGATCGCCGATAACCGAGGACTGACTGTAGTGCAACTGCAAGGTTTTCCTCCTGTTACATTGTTAAAATTTTTATACTCTAAATTACCATTTTGAGCACTGAATGACCTCATAGGTCCCAGTGCTTAGTCGTTGGCATAAATTTTATAATCCATTCCATTTCATTCACAATTTGCATACATTTCTTTTATTAATGATCTGTGGACATCCTCCCTTCTCACCTCCTCTGAAGACAATTGTTCAACTGTTATTAGTTGCTGCTCCTTCTGAAGGTCCTGCAGTAGTTCTGTGGTGAGCTCTGCTTTGTACTACAGGTATTACACAATATGACTCTGTTTGAACTGGAATAGTGAACGTGATGAATCACAAGTCAGTTGTCAGATTTTGTTTTCACCTATACAGTTTAACTTTCTTGGGTTGTTTATATTCAAGCACAGCCATAAATTTCATAAATTCATTCATTCAAGCCTACAGTTTATTTGAACCTTTATAGAATAGAGATGACTGCTAATAGAGGGCCTATCGATTGAATTTTAGCAGCACCTATCCACAGCAAAATATATCTCACAAACTTCCCATATGGGAAAATAATTGAAAAGGGATTTCGAATAAAAAACTGAAAACAGATGTCAGCGGCGGAAAAGTGAATTACTGAGGCAAAAATTGTGTCATAAAATAACAGAAAAATATGAGAGAGAGAGAGAGAGAGAGAGAGAGAGAGAGAGAGAGAGAGAGAGAGAGAGAGAGAGAGAGAGAGAGAGAGGAGAGAAGAGAGAGAGAGAGAGAGAGAGAGAGAGAGAGAGAGAGAGAGAGAGAGAGAGAGGGGGGGGGGGCTCTCTACCTTTAAAAATAATGATTGAAGTTCAAACTCTTCATCTTTTGCAAAAAGATATGACTTATTACATGATGAACGAAAATTCATACAAATCCATTGAACGCTTTCTTAATGGCTGAACCACGTTCATCTATGTGGGTGAAATTAGTAGAATACAGTGAAAGACATTGGTTTAAGCAAAGCATCTCAGACAAACCCCTTTCATTCATTCAGAGTGAACAGAACTATCGCCAACATAGTTTCCCAATTCTTGGCGGACTCAAAAGAGTGTGACGTTGCCATATTCACAAGTAACTCAGGGGAAAGGGAGTTTTGTCTGAGTGTGTTATGAGGAAAGGAGTGTAATCATAGTACTGTACAGAGGATAGGAATAAATAAATATGAATATGTAAAGAATTGTTTGATTGGCTTGAAAAAATATTAATTATCTCTCTCCTGTTGCAGCTTCCAATACTACAATGCATATGCTGCATTCACCTTCACCAAATTATTTCGCGACTGAGGATTTATATTACAACCATGATAAAACAGACTATGAGAGAAAACTTGATCGCAAAGAGAGGATTGGCTGGTGTCTAATAATTTTTGGGGTTGCTATACTCATAAGTGCCGTCATTGCTATTCTAGTCATAGAACGTAAGTACTTTTAAAAGTTTTTCTGGTTGTGAAAGTGTGTGTAGCACATACTTCTTCATTGTAGAGAACTAAATTTTAATATCTGTAGCATTTTCAAGTCATTAGATAGAATTATTGTGTTGGTATGTTATTTTATACCTGGTTTTTGAGATCATATTTGTAATGCTTTCTTCTTGAAGGTTGCTTGTTAAGTTACACAAGGTGGGGATGACGATAGGTACAGGGTTTTCAAGCAATAATTGATCTTGCAATAATGGGCTTTTTTCCTTAAAATTTAATGCCCATGCTTTCCTTTGTTTTGCTGTGAGGGTTTTTAAATTTTCTCTGTTTTTGTTACAGTCTGAGGGCTTTCCCTTTTTGAAGTTTTGGTTGAGTCATATTTCCATTCTATATGAATATAGGAAAATATTGTAAGAATATAGTAAATGTCAGTGTTTGGGGTGTATTTGCAGAATATGCATCAAAGTGTTTTCCTCTTCACAACTGTTAAAATGCCTCTTATGGGTACTGCTTCCATTGTTTCCCTGATAGAAGTATTGAATTGGAGGCAACTCATCTGGTCACTGACCATGTTTCTAGTGAGTTATCTCTTTCAGAATCTTGCTGTCTAGTTTTCCTCTGGCAGGTTGACCGAAATTAAAGATCAACCTCGAAAAATCAACGTAGCAGTATTGTCCCTCTTATGAGTCTTTTTATGACTGACTCTGAGGAGCAAAAATTTTATCACCCCCCTCTATACACACCCTACCCTCACCACCAATCCTTTCCATGAGTCAGTGATGTATCTTATTGAGTCACTGTGGTTTTTGGAAATTTTATTAAAGCTGCTTAAGGGACCATAGGAGATCATATTCCAGTATGGTTTACTTATGATTTCCTAAAGGACGGATGGCAAAGTCCGTGTATTTATGGTAGAAAATGAATGTGTGGGTAGAAAATGAATGTGTGTGTGTGTGTTTTTTTTTTAAGGTCTGATCTACATTCAGATACTTAATCAAACGTTGTCACTTAATCAAAGGAAGTAAACATTGTCACTGTGCTAAAAACTATGATTTCAGTGCTCTTGCAATTGAAATAATCTTGAGTTAAAAATGTAGCAACTGTGTTTAGTAATACAATTTTGTTAATAAATCTTCATACATCTTATATCACAAACCCATCAGTCATAGCAACTATGTTTAGTAATACAATTTTGTTAATAAATCTTCATACATCTTATATCACAAACCCATCAGTCATATAGAGCCCTCGTTCACAGTTCAAATGTCCTAGATGTGAATTCTTATGTTTTATAGAGAAGTAGAATAATAGACACACCGAGGGACAATCAATCAATGCAGAGGGAGGGGATGTAGGCTACAACATAAAATAAGGATAATTGCTCTCAAACCTTGGAAAGTTAACAAACTTTGAAAACAAACCAAGGGGAGAGAGAGCAAAGGATAAAAGGGAGAGAAGGGGACTCTCGAAACCACAAATAACATATATATAGTCGGTAAAAGAAGTGTGAACAGGAGTGGGGAGAGCACTCCCGGTCACCATTGGTAAGCAACCCAAAGAAGGATTGAACTAGGATAGGCTACACAGGTAAACCCTCGCTATTCCAGCTTAACTTATTAGGAACATTAGTCTAAGTGAAAAGCCGAAACAGGGAGAGGGTGGATGTAGGCAATATATCCAAGCCAAAACCAAACAAAGGGAAGCACCAGACATAAAACACACATGTACAGAACGAGATCACCGACATGAAACTCATACATACAGATCGAGATCGTCCCCTCCTTAACGAATTTTTCCCCGAAGGGAAAAAGTGTTACAGCCAACCCCTAGGCTAACCTAACTGAGGCGATGTAAAGGAAGGAAGCCTAGGAGAGGGGTAAAGGCTAACCAATAACTCAAAAAAAAAATCATAATAAAACAAAAATTGTCTATAAGGTACATGTAGGAGGATAGGCAGGCCCAACACAACATGGACGTGAAGCGACATGACCGACCTCCAGTTAAATGAAAGTATCCCAAAATTAACAAAATTCAAAAGCATCCAAGCACAAGGTCAAAAATTAAATGTAACAATGAAAATCATGTTCCCATACACTTAGAGAAGTGAGTCTAAAACAAGGCAAAATAAAGCCAAAATAAGAAGCGAATAGGCCCGAGGGGGAACCACGTAGCCTAAACAGCAAGACAGCACTTGACCAGGAAGGGAACACAAAATTCACAAAATAAACAAAATTATAAAAACAAAGTAAAAACCGTAACAGTACCAATGAAAATAAGATCCCCAAAGGCTAAGAGAAGTGAGTGACAAAAATAAAGCATAATGAGGCCATGATAATAAGCGAATGGGCTCGAGGGGGAAGCTCGTAGCCTAAACGCTCAACAACACTTCTCGTAATGAAGCCACGATAAAAAGCGAATGGGCCCGAGGGGGTAGCTCGTAGCCTAAACGCTAAACATCACTCCCGTAATGAAGCCATGATAAAAGGCGAATGGGCTCGAGTGGGTAGCTCGTAGCCTAAACGCTAAACATCACTTCCGTAATAAAAATCACTCTCGTAATGAAGCCATGATAAAAAGCGAATGGACCCGAGGGGGTAGCTCGTAGCCTAAACGCTAAACAGCACTTCTCGTAGTAAATGGGTACAAAACAAACAAAACTTAATCAAACCCACTAAAGTTAGGGATCATTAAAGGTAAAATATCCCAAATAAAAAGGGATACAAATAAAAAACACAAAACAAACATGCCGACCCAAGACCAAGAGAGGTCAAGAGACGACGTGAGAGGAGATCGAGACGGGCGTATAAATCCCTTTAATTATTAAACTAAAGGAAAATAAGAAGCCTCAATCGCCTAAAAAACAACAAAACACTGGTACTCAAGTAATTGAAGAAGAACCTTGCGAGGATGCCATAAAAAATCCAAAATAGAGCACAAAATAAGGATCACAACGAAATTACGTGTGAACGAAAAAACGTGCTAAAATGGAAAGTGTTGCCTTGTATACAGTCCGCGAGTAGTGCATGGGCTTGTATCGGCACCTCTCTCGTTGGGACTTTTGACATTGGGAATCTCTATAGGATAAGGTTGCGTGTTTTTGTAGTTCACCCTTTTCCATACACGACTCCATCTAGTGGAGCTCGCTCTGGGGGTAGTAACTCCAGCATTTCATTTAGCTTTCTCTGGTATCTAGCAACGGAATTACCTAGAAATAAGTGCTGAATGGACTATTTCACCGGGTGACACGGGACCCCGATCCAGAAATTAAAAGCAGCGGTTCACATACTCATGCCTACAGTCCATGAGAACTAGTCTCATGTTTATGGATTCTGGGTGATGCCCAAAAAAGCCAATCCCAAAAGAAGTTACGGTGCTGAATGGCCTTGTTGGCCCCAGTGCCTGGGCTTTTGCCCTAAATATCATACATCCATCCATCCAGTCCCAAAAGAGCTAGGCCCAAAAGAGCTAGGCCAAAATAGCTAGTTCCAAAATAGCTAGTGCTGTTTAAGAGCAAGATTTTAATACTATATATTATTTTGGAGTATGTGTATATGCTACAATACCTTCTTTTTTTTTCATCCTTTGCCTCAAAGATATTTGTTTTGATTAATGTTTTTAATCTTTGAATCTACTTTACTGATACTATTACTGCACTTACTGTTCATGTGAAGATTTCCTTCTTTAACAGTAAGATCATTATTAACAAAAGTCTTATCATTTTTCAGTTGATAGTGCCGCAAAAGAGCTAGTACTATACTAATAGTACAAAAATTGTTTGTGTTAGTGGAAAAAAAAACATATCAAAAGCTTGATTTTTTTTACTCGAAAACTCATCAAAAATAAATCATGGTCAAAAAATAAATCATGAATTTATTTAATCAGTAATTTAATAACATAGGTAATGCCACGTAGGAACTCAAATGTTAAAATGTCATCATTTTGGTGCCATTGTTTTAATGTTTGAATCTTTCCATTAATTTCTTTGGTTTTTACTTGTCTCCCTTTCACCTGAAAAATATGCATTTAACTTAGTTCTTTGCATAGCTTCCTCCTGCTGAATGCCTTTTAAAAACCGCTTTAAGGAAGGGTGCGAGAAATCGTATCGGGTCTGAATTGCTCGATGCCATTCCTCCAGCTTATTTGTTGCTCTTGGTAAATCCTCTGCTGTCCTTTGTTCAATGCTCCAAATTACAGTATTGGAGAAAATAAAGGTTCCTTTATTCCTTGCTGTTCTGTGGGGTCTTCCATTGTATGTATGTATCTTCAAAATAACAATATAGTTCTTCCATTTCTTGCCCCATTTGAGGATCCTCCAGTGTTTCCAGCACTTCTTCAAATGCTTGGGCTATTTTATTTTGGGGGTAGGAATGCTAATGCAGCAAGCAATGTACAGTACAATAAAGGTGAGAGTTCGTATGAGTTACATAACTATTTGTTAGACCAATACTTTGAATTTTCCTCCAAATTGCTTGTGAAAGATGAAAGAAACATCCTTGCATTTCTACATTTTAAAAAAATTGAAAGCATCCATACCCAGTTTCTCAAAATCTGTAGTAATTGTGCGTGGCTTTAAATCTGGTTGCTCCTGTTTCAGAATTCTAAAGGCTTTTTTATAAGTTTGCTTTGTTTTATTTGTCAGCAAGATATAAACGCATGCAAATAAATACTCACTTTTAATACCGTGGATTGTATATAGTTGATAAAATAATTGTGGAACCATTTTGAATGTACCATTGCACGTCCAGTGTGTAGCAGTTGCAAGTTGGTCTAGCATGGTTTTACTTGCAAATATTATATAGTATTTCATTGGAATCACTGGCATCATCATAAAGTAAAAAGTTTTCTTTATTCCGTATAGTAGTAATTATTTTAAAATCTTAAGGTGAATTGATTTCCGAGAATGATTCTGGTTCAGGAAAGTAAGCTTCAGTTTTTTGTCTTTTTCTTTGGATGCATTTCCTAGGTGCATTTCTTTTTGGCATACAAGATGCCATTTCATTGTCAATATTTTGGGTAATGTTAGCAACGATTCTTAGTGTGGTACAGTTGAATACAGTACAGTAGTAAAGTTCTTCTCTTGGCATACTTACACCAATCTTAGCTTTTTCCTGTGGCATATCAGGTGCATGTGAATGCTTTTGAGCTAAAATTACATCAGCAAGTACAACCAAAATGGAATCCAAATCACGAGATGACTATTGTCAAACTAAAACAAATTTGGAATCCATATTACAAGACGACTATTGTCACCCGAAAACAAATATCTTGAACTATGTTAGAGTTGCCAGTTGTGATAATTGATTTGCTAAAAGATATATGTAATTACTATGTATGTAATACAAATTTAACAACTGATTTAGAACTAGCTATTTTGTCACACTACCTCTTATGGAAAACTAGCTATTTTAGAACTAGTTTTTTGGAACTAGCTAATTTGTCGCATAATCGTGTAGTGGATATGCAGCTGTGAAAATCTCCCCAGCTTGCTTTAACAGGTTGGAAAAGTAATTTCCATTCATTTTGTATATATTTTTTATTTTTTGTAGCCATAAATTATCATGTATTCTAATCCCTTTTATCTTACATTTTTCATGGAAAAGTTAATAAACAGTGTTTCTAATGACAAATTATGGCTTGCTTGCTTTTTGCAAGTATCCTGTCATATTTTCTGCACTGCTTATTGAATTTCACTTTTCTTTGTCTTGCTCTCTGTGTAATTCAGTATATTTGTTCGTATCTGTTTTGATTTTGTTGCATTTTTGGTAAGTGTTGTTTTAGATGTTAACTCCTAAAGAGCTGGGTGGTAGTGCTAGGTGAGTGCATCCAGTTACCTGTTGTATGCTAAGCACTGGATGAGACTCTTAAGAGGTTTTTTGAAGACCCCAGGATATTGCCATCTGTCAGGAGTGAGTCTCTGGCACCATCAGCTTTTTTTTTCCTGGCTTGGAAGGAGAAATCTTTTGGCTGTGGCATCCAGTGCCAGGAAGATGATATTTTCGCATTAGGATAATCATCAGTCTTCTGGTCGATGTCCTTATAGGAAAGTGAGATGCAGTCACTAAGTATCTTGTTTCCTGGCTTTATTCCTCAGACTTTATTCCTCAGACCTTAATGACCTGAGGAACTTGGAATTCCTTGACCTGGATTTATCTCCAGAGAAGTTGATCAAGAGTTTTCAGAGAACTGGCATCTTTTGTGACAATTGGTGCTTCTACCTCAAGGCATGAGAATGCACTTGTCTGGTGACAGCCTGGACACCAATTAGGGCTCAAAATGGTGGATGGATTTGTAGGATAAAATGTTCTGTACTTTAAAAACTTAATAGTTTCTTTTTTTAGTTAAATCACTGATTTGTATGCTTTGACAGTTCCAGCCCATGATTTTGAAGAGGAGGAATTTGAGCCTGACAGTAAATCGTTCTTTGATTACATGGAGAATGTTCAAGGTATGTTTGAAAGTGTTTTATGTAATTTTTATGGCACTAATATGTTTGTGCTTAGTTTTCTTTTCTTATGTTTAAAATAGGAATACAGTATATGTTTATATAGTAATTTAAAGGGATTCCAGCAGAAAAAACCTAAACTTCAACATGTCCTGTATCAATTAAATCTGGAGTTGTGAAAGAAAGTGTGAATCAGAATTACACTACTGTTCTACTGTTCACCATCACTGGTAATGTTTATGATGGGGTTTCTCTATTTTGTTAGACATCTAATGAATTCTCTCCAATCACTTGATCTTGTGCCCTTTTTCTGTTTCTCGTAATTATAAAAAGCACATAAAAGATTCTAGTAATCACAGTAAAGATTCATATAATAGGCATAGCAATCAACAATCATTGACATTTGTTTCCAATTAGTGACGAGAAGTTTCGAATCATTAAATATAAACATAGCATAGCATCCCAATCATCACCAACTGTGATTTTTGTATGTGTAAAAAGCTAACTTGTACTCAAACTGTCCAAAAAATTATGCTTATGCCTCTGGGCATCATAAGCAACACACCCTAGAGCATAAAGGCTTACACTATGCAGTTTGTACTTCAAGGCTCATAATCCCAGTTTGGTTTAGGATTGCTGACATAGTATCCACCCAAACAATCTACTTATCTTCCAGAAAGCTTAACACAAAGTAAGTAAGATTTTAAATGATGCAGTGTTTTATTGGTTGAGTTGCTAAAAGAAAATACACTTGGTACATTTTTGTAAACCTCCATCCCTTTCATATACAAATGTAGTTGTATCCTTGTTCCTTCACTATGTATTGGTGATTTGAAGTGCCAGCAACAGTCAGTGGTAGATACTGGTATGCATAATGATATTGCATTTGTGTCTCAATTTTTGTCATTATAACAATACAGCATTGATATACAGTAGATATTAAGTAAGTTAGGAATTATTAAGTAACTGAATTGGAGAAACCTCATCAGATTTTAGCGTGTGGTGTATGAGTACTGTATTTGCCAATACTACATGTATATACAGTTATTTAGGGTTATTTTTCTGTGCAGATTTACAGATTTGACTTGTGTAGTTTTCAAAGAAAAAATTCATTCAGTTCAACGAGGTAAACAGTTGACCCCCGGTATTCGTGGGCAGTGTGTACTACCTCCCGCAAATAGCTAAAATCTGCGAATACTTAAATCCCCTCTCAAAACGCTTATAACTGCCTATTTTGATAGTTCAAAACACCAAAAAACCCTCTTAAAATGCTTATACATGAATATTTTAATAGTTTTATCACAAAAAGAGCATTTAGTCACAAAAATGATATGAAAATACAGTAATTTGTGAATATTTCTTTATGAAAAATACCGCGAATAGGCAAATTTTCCGTGAATAATGTGTATATATGTTCCTCAGAGAAATTGGCAAGTAAGTGAAGCCGCAAATCCACTGTATACTGTAATTTAATGAGAGGGATTTTGATAGAACAGGCAGTCCTCGGGGTACGTCAGACTCGGCTTACGTCGTTGTGAGGTTGTCGCTGTTCAAATATATTCATAAAAAATTATTACCCAGGTTACACCGCACGTTCTGGGTTTATGTCGCCAGTCCAGTGGAAGACTGGAACTTTAAGATGGCTCCAAAGTGGCAGAATGGTCAAAATTTGGAGGTTTTTTTTATGACAAGCTTAATAAAAATGCAGGTTACGTTGTTTTCAGGACATCAGAAGGATTGAAAGTAAAGTTTTCTTACGATTTTCGATGTCTCAGTTTACGCTGTTTTTCAGCTTACGTCGTGGCATAAGAACGGAACCCCCAGTGTAACCCGGAGACTGCCTGTACAATATTTTCATTATCAATGACTATTACTTGTGATTTTCTCAGCATTGTTATTTTCTCATTTTCGCTGTTAAAAGTTACAAGGCAAATTGTCCTTGGAAACATTTTTGTTCGAGGAAAGGTTGTGTGTGGGTGGGGGGGGGAGGATGGAGGGCAGCAACTGAGTATTTCTGTTTATAGTGCCAAAAGATGGAAATGATCATAAATATTTTATTTAATCTATTTGATTTATTCTTTAATATTGTTTAACATAACCGTGATGAAAGGAGTATGAGTCTTAATGAAAGCTTAGTGAACTGACGGTTTTTAATGTTCATCCTTTCTTATACTCATTATCATCCTGCCATTTTTTAATATTTACTACTGTATGACCTTAGGGTACCAGTGCTTTGGGTTAAATCCCAAAATTCCAGTCATATATTCATCTGAAAGTGAAACTGATCATTATAATGCATTTTTGCAGAGGATGTGTTGTCAACACTTCGGTAATTTGCACTGTCAGGTGTAGCAGTAGAGAAGAGAAAGGAACAAGTTTTTCTTGTTATGGATTGAAACACTGATGCTTGTGCCTATGATACTGAATGACTTATCTAGTTTTTTTGGGGTGAGATATATTTCAAAGAATAATGTAGTGATATGCTACCATTCTGTAATTATTTTGTTGTAATATGTAGAGGGCGTTTTGTTATGCAAAATATAATGTTTTGAGACTTTGATATGTGTATTTATTGAAAATTCAACTTTATAAAGAGGTGTATGATTATAATTACACAATTTCAAGTTGAATTCAGATGTATAATTGATTTTCTTATAGAAATAACTGAGAATTGTAGTAAATAAGGAAAAATATTCTAGTCAGGCTTCAGATTGACAATACTGCATTGCTTCATCTGTGAACAAGCTATCATGATAACTGTCAGATGTACATGAGCTTTGAGATTTTCATAATTTATGACAGAAGGTTTCTTGAAAAAACCCACTTAAGTATCATAACTCATTTGTCAGGAAAGTTAAACCCATCAAAAATGTAAATTTAAGAAAATATAATGCACACTCATCATGGCTTATCCTTGTATTGTGCTCGAATGCCCAACGTGTCAATCCACGCAAAGAAAGGAAAGAGGATCAGGTGTGCTGAGGTAGCACATGCCCAAGCAGTCAGAGGTCACAGGTAGGTAACTAGTATATGATACACGTTTGGTGTGAAACAGCCATGACAGAACTTTGTGGTCAGGTAAGCTATTAGATTAAAGGGATTAGTTTTATACTTGAAAAATTTAATTTTAAAGAGTTACAGTTGTTTAATTACAACCCCATTTCTTCATTACAAGCCCATTTTTTTAACATACGTGAATAGCAATTTAGGTGGATGGTACCTGAGGTGCTGACACACTAGATGAAGTAAGGATGACTCAGTTGGACAAGAGAGCTTCTGTTTAAGATGCTAAAGGGGACCCAGCAGAGGTACAAACAGAAAACTGAAAATGACTAACCTTTATCTGAGAAGGTCTGAGTCTTTCAGTAAAAAAAACTATAGAGAACTCTTGCAATAGGTTGATGAGTCTTTCAGTAAAAAATGCTGTAGAGAACTCTTGCAATAGGTTGATGGAATCACAGTTCTAAAAAAAAAACTTTGGTTGGAGAAGCCCCACACTTCTAGATCTGTAGTCAAAGATGAAAGCGGGGAAGTTCTTGATGTTATAGGATGTTTTAAGAGCAGTAAAAAAATTGTTTTCTTGGATAGAAAAGATACCAAATCAGGTAGTGTTCCATATGTCATACAGAAGATAAAAAATTTAAGTTTCTAAATTAATGTAGTGTATGTGTATCTTGTGAAAGAAACCAGATCAGCTGAAGGGCAGACCATGGCTCTCCTGCACATTCATTCCAAAACTAGGAAGAGCCCTCTAAATCAGACTGGAGTAGGGCTGCAAATCTGTTGTTGGTGTGGTGTATCAAGTGTTGACAAAGTTTAGTGCCAGAGGCACAAGGATAAAGTAGAGAATGTTCATTCCAGAAAATGAATTTTACAACTGTCCAGAAGTAGTACCACCACCCTTTATTTTGTCATTTGAAGAAGAAACTAGAGAGTTTTCTTTAGGACAGATCTTGTATTCCAGTATCACATGTGAGCTTCAAGCTGTAGAAGAAATTGATGTCTCTGGCTAAAAGAAAAGATGATACAAGAAGTCCCAAAGAAGAGTGGATGGCTCCTCCAGGAGGCTAATGTGTTCAACCCATCTTCCAAATGCTGTGGTTGTGATACCATTGGTGTGAAGTCATTAACAGCACCAATACATAGTGGAAGCCCTTAGAACAGTGGCCGACTAGAACATTGCGTGAAGATAAAGAGCTTCAAGGATGTTGTAAGAACTCTAACTCAAGTTCAGGCATAGGACTTAAAACCCATGAAAGGCAAGGTGAAGACAGTCCTTCAAGAAGGTTTACTTATTCTGGATGATAATTGCTTGTAGAAGGGATCTTTGGAAAAACTTATGTTTACTCATTGAACAACTGAGGATTGGGGGGAGTGGTAAGGCAGGGTAAAAATTAGATGTAGATCAAAGCTTAGACATGTAAATATCAAAACGTTTGTGGATGTTGGCAACAAAAGGAAAAGGGGCAAATACTGTCAGTTGAAAAGTGTTTATCTAAGGGAAAGACAACCAGTCATGAAAAAGTTTCCTGGAAGCAGCTTAGAAATTTCCGAAGTCCTGAGTTCTGCAAAGAAAAACTAATCGTTATTCCAATAAGTTGATATAGAAAATAATAGAGCTCAACAGAGCATCCTAAAAGAGGGAAATCGAAGGGTGAAATAGTATAAAAGACACACCTATGATTGACAATTCTTCATCAAGCTGAATAACATAACATATACCATAATACGTAGCACATAGCTTCTCGTCTAAAAAGCCCAAAGTAATGCAAAGACAGTTCTGAAAGGAGAGGTGAGGCTGTCAAACCTAAGAAACAATTTCCAAAAGTTGTATCTGAAGAGGAAAGTGGTTGCTGCTAAACCAGAAATGTTGGCCAGAATGATGAAGACTGGTTGTGTTCATCTTTGTCCTTTACAGCTACCCCAAGAAAAAAGTGTAGCAAGGAGGTGAACCCAGTGAATTAAGTCTAAGTGGAATCTTGTAGCTTATATTTGAATCTTGGAGACTGAAGAAAAAGAAAGAGTATTTTGTTGCCAAAGGAATGATGAGACTGCTAGTTAAAAACTGGCGATAATTCTTGAGTTGGATTAGCTGCTTACATTGGTTAAAAATACATTGATTGA